>JAHNEJ010003462.1:0-153041 GCA_022559845.1 Amorphophallus konjac
CGGATAATCTGTCGGCCCCGGAGGTGAAGCGACCTCCGACAGTGTACTGAGACGCGTTCTCGTGGGGAGGGCTCTCCGGAGGGGCGCATGACCTTCCTTCCCCGGCCGCCTGGGTCCTCATGAGTTCCACGAGGATGTCCAGTTTTGCGTTGAGGGCTTGGAAAGCGTCAGCGCCACCGTTGAGTGGTAGCCCCTCCACCCTGAGAGGCGGGGGTGGTCCTTCGGCTGGGATGTTGGCGTTGGAGGGAGGGTTTTGTGAGGCCTGAGAGGGGCCTTCTCTCACCACCACCATGGCCATGCCCCTGTCGTCGGCGGACCTCCTCCCTGAACTTCTTCGCACCATGCTGGCTCTTTGGTCGTTTCCCACAGACGGCGCCAGATGAAGAGGCGTGATCTCGCGCTGGACCTGAGCTGGGATGATCACCGAATAGTGAACTACAAGGAAGGGAAACGGATCAAGGGGCCCAGGGATGGTTCCCTGGGATAAACCCTCCGATGCCTAAGTCAATAGAGTAATGGTGGAAGCTATGAAGGGAGGAGGAGAAGAGAGGCGCGAGATTCCTCTACACCAAGGTGGTGAAGTGGTTCCTGCTCAGGGAATTTTAGGCGTGTGTTGGCCTTACCTTTCGCCGGAGGGATTCCCAGGTATAAATAGTGTGCCGACTTCATGAGTCCCGTAAGCTGAAGAGTTTCAGGCGGGAGTTACGTCCTCAACGTGGGCTCTTTATGTCCTTATCGTGGGACCTGTATAGCCTTGTAAAAGTCCTGCTCATAAAGGGTTCTCAACAGCAGCATGGATAAGCAATCGCCGATCGGCCCGAGCTTGAAGAGCGCTAGCCCTGTCCGGGCGATGGGCGTAGCTCGGGTGAGACACGGTCGGAGTGGGCGCTGGGGCGTCAGCCCTTGTCCCGGCGAAGGGGATGAGTCGGGCTTTGGGTCTTCCTCCGATCGGACCGACGCTCGGGCCTTCCGAGCCTAATGGCCGCCAAGGAAGAGCTTGATCCCGAGTGATCTTATTGGGCTTTAGGTGGCCCCTGTGGGGCTGTCACCTAGATGAGCTAGGCCTGGTTTGGTCTTGTTGGACCTCGTTCGGCCGCTCTTAGTTGGGCTACAGAAATCCCCCTCTCCAGTTATACATTATTAAAGTGAGATATCTATTTAATTTCCTTAATAAAGTTCATTAAACTATACCATTCAAGGTATTGGACTTTAATTCAGAGAACCTAAAATTTATATGGACTCTAAATATAAAATATTAAATTATCTTTAAGTTTCAGATAGGTTGGGGTGTTCCAACACTAGTGGAGATAAGGGACAAGCTGGACGAGAGATCGGATTTCAAGATGGCACCTGATGGAAGGCTGTTATTCCATGAAAGGACATGTGTGCCCAACTATCCCGAGTTGAAGAAGAAGGTTCTTGAAGAAGTTCATCAATCGAGGTACACGATCCACCCTAGAGCCACCAAGATATACCAAGACTTGAAAAGGACTTTCTGGTGGCCTAATATGAAAAGGGAGATAGCGGATTTCGTATCTCGCTGCCTGACTTGTCAACAAGTGAAGGCGGAACATCAGAAACCCGCTGGAAAGCTGCATCCACTAGATATTCTCAAGTGAAAGTGGGAAGACGTTGGCATGAATTTTATTATGGGCTTGCCTAAGTCTAGAGGTGGACATGATGGAATTTGGGTAATTATCGACCGCCTAACTAAATCGGCTCATTTCTTGCCTATCAAAAGTCGATGGTCGGTTGATGTCCTTACTGCCTTGTATATTAAGGAGACGGTTAGATTGCATGGAGTCCCCGTGTCGATCGTATCCGACCGAAACCCACGCTTCACCTCTTATTTCTGGAAGACTCTATAACACTCCCTAGGGATGAAACTCAACTTCAGCACTGTTTTCCATCCCCAGACAGATGGACAGACGGAAATGACAAATCAAGTTGTTGAAGACATGTTAAGGGCCTGCATTATTGACTTCGATGGAAGTTGGCATGACCACTTACCCCTAGCCGAGTTTGCATATAATAATAGCTATCAAGCCAATATCCAAATGGCACCTTTCGAGGCACTCTATGGTAGAAGTTGTCGATCTCCAATATGCTGGGATGAAGTTGGTGAAAAGTAAATTCTAGGCCCAGATATGGTGAGAGACTCAACCGAAAAGATACACCTCATTCGGGAAAGACTAAAGATAGCATAGTTCAGACAGAAGTCATATGCTGACAATAGAAGGAGAGATCTAGAATTTCAAGTTGGAGACCATGTCTTTCTCAAGGTCTCTCCTGGTCGAGGTATTAGAAGATTCGGTGTTAAGGGCAAACTTACACCGAGGTTTATTGGTCCATTCGAGGTATTGGAGAGAGTGGGCGAGGTAGCATACCGCATTGCCTTGCCTCCACAATTATTAGAGGTGCACAATGTATTCCATATTTCTATGCTGAAGAAGTATGTGCACGATCCTCTCCACGTCATCGATCACACTGACTTGGTGATACAAAATGACCTTACCTATACAAAAGGACCTTACCTATACGTCCTCGACCGAGAAATCCGAGTTCTAAGGAACAAGACGATCCATATGGTGAAAATCTAATGGAATCGATGCCTAGAACAAGAGGCTACATGGGAAGCCGAGGAGTCTATGAGAAGGAGATTTCCAGAACTATTCTAGTCTGTAAGTATTTCTCGCCCTCTTTGTCTTCATATATACAATTACATTTGGGGACCAAATTCTTTTAAGTGGGGGAGGGTGTAGTACCCCGTATAAAAATGAAAAAAAATAATATATAGACTTTTCCCCCAAATAAATAAAAACTTTAGATAACTCTATGAGAAGATAACTCTATAGGAAGGTTAAATAAGAAGTTAGAATACCCAATGAGGGCCATTATATAAAAATACCACCATTGAAGTCATCATACGTAATGGGGCTTCATCTTCCAAAAAGATTATTCACTTGAATAAGTGACTTCTTAGTGTAGTTGGTTAAGTGACATGTTATCCAAATAGGTGACCACGGTTAGATTCTTGCATCCGCCATTTCTTTTTGGGAAAAATAATGGGCGAACTAAATATATATATGAAGGGCAAGTCGCCATTTCTGTAAATCAATTAAATATATATATATATATATATATACCCAGGGACCCCTCAACCACCAGAATTGGGTGGAGGCAATAACAGCCATGGTTTGCTGGCCGTGGACCCCGAGGGAACATACACAATAGGTTTTCAGATCTGGTTTTCCATGAACCTATTTATTCCCTATAAACAACTCCTTTTTGCTGGCAACGGATCCCTTTTGACCTGGCAGTGGATCCCAAGATAATGACCCTTACTTTTGCCCTCGCAACCGAATGCTTCCTATAATTACACCTTCTATTGAGTGGATAGAAGCCTCTGCCCTCATCCTGCTACCTGCAGAGATAATATTCCCTTCTTTTCCTCTACCTCGGAAGACGTGAAGGGACGTCTTCTTCCTCTATTCTACATCCTGCTGCAGAAGTTCTGACGCGAAGAGCTTGACTTTCCTTATTCTAGCCACTTGTACCACGTGTATCACTCTTAAGAGGTAGGCGTTCTCAAGATCTGGCCTAATTAGTAGTTAAATAGGGTGACATGCATGAATAGGGTTAGTTACGTATCACATAGATTCCTTGTGTTCATCCATTTTAGTTCATGTAAATTATCCCGTGTTTAAAAATTCATATCTATGAAATTAAATCTTAAAAATATTATATGAGCTTGATCTTGTAATCCTGCCATTTGTCCATGTCTAGCCATATCTTTACTTCCTGATTCTCTGAACATTTTTTTTAATCATGAACAGTAAGTTACGTAATTAGTGATCACCATGCTTAGAAATTCATATTTATTTAATCAAACCATGAAATTCCAGCATAAGCATGATTTTAGAATCCTCAGATTTTTCTCTATCTAATCATGTCCTAAAAACTTAATTGACCAAACCTTAAATTTTAGAACAGTAATTTGTGTCTAAAACGCACGGATTCTGGTGCGTATAGTGCCCTCAGAGAAGGGTGCCCATGGCCTCCACAGGCCCTTGTTGGCCATTCCAATGTCAATCACGTGAAGGGGATACGGAGGACACTATTCATGACACACTTTAAAAAAATTAATATCTCACAAGATAAAAATGATTAGGAAGATCTAATTGTTACCCATTAACCACCTCGATGTATTATACCATGAAAAATTATCAAATAAATAGTTGGCCTTAAAAATGAAATTGAGTGAATAGTAAAAGATACTATTCATGACCCACTTTAAAAAATAATATCTCACAAGATAAAAATGATTAGGAAGATCAAATTATTACCCATTAACCACCTCGATGTACTCTAAAATTAAAAATTATCAAATAAATATTTAGCTTTAAAAATGAAATTGAATAAATAGTAAAAGATACTATTCATGACCCACTTTAAAAATTAATATCTCACAAGATAAAAATGATTAGGAAGATCTAATTGTTACCCATTAACTACCTCGATTTACTCTACCATGAAAAATTATCAAATATATATTTAGCCTTACAAACGAAGTTGAGTGAATAGGAAAAAGTGGAAAATGAATAGTAAATACGTTGGTTCAGATGTTGACTGCTTACTGCAAAAGTGCACCGACCTTGGTCTAGTGCTAGAGTGATGTGCACCGACCTTGGCTTGCATGTGCACCGACCCTTGAAACCAAAAGTGCACCGACCTTGACCCTTTGCCAACTAAACCTGCACTGACCTTGTAGCATGTTAGTATTGAATGTGCACGGACTTGTACAGTAACCTGCACCGACCTTGACCCTTTGCCAACTAAACATGCACTGACCTTGTAGCATGTTAGTATTGAATGTGCACGGACTTGTACAGTAACCTGCACCGACCTTGACCCTTTGCCAACCAAACTTGCGCTGACCTTGTGGCATGTTAGTATTGAATGTGCACGGACTTGTACAGTAACCTGCACCGACCTTGCCCCTTTACCAACTAAACCTGCACTGACCTTGTAGCATGTTAGTAACTTAGTATTAAATGTGCACGGACTTGTACAATAACCTACACCGACCTTGCCCCTTTACCTACTAAACCTACACTGACCTTGTAACGTGTTAGTATTAAATGTGCACGGACTTGTACAGTAACTTGCACCGACCTTGACACATTTGAACAGTAGCGTTGACTTTGACCAATTATCACTTATCTTCACATCTACAGTAGCGTTAACTTTGACCAATTGTCACTTATCTTCACACCACCAATAGCGTTGACTTTGAACAGTAACGTTGACTTTGAACAGTAGCATTGACTTTGACCAATTGTCACTTATCTTCACATCAACAGTAACGTTGACTTTGAACAGTAGCGTTGACTTTGACCGACAGTTGTGGTGACCTTCTTTACATGACTTTTTGGACATCTCCTTAACCCTGATTTGCCTATGTGTCATGTATTTTAAGTAGATGGTCATAATTCATCATTTACACTTGAGATGTCCTTGAATTCTATTCCTGAAAATCTACCTTATGTTCCTACAATAGGTAAACTTCTTGAAATTCTACATTGACTATATAAATGAGAGTGGATGTCTAAAAATATACATGAAATGTTACGCATATAGGGCCCGGTCTGGTCTTGGGAGGAGCACCCGAAGGTACTTATGCCCATGGGAGTTTATTGACCACGGTGTCTGGCATTGCACCGAAGTACTTGCTTGACTTGAGACATTCCCACTCACTCTCTTGTGACATGCTTGACTTGCTTGACATGAATTGTTTAGCCTGAAAAAGGGCAATTACTTGCTTGAATGTATTGAATGAAATAGCCAATTCCATTGTACTATTTGATATTACATGAGCTTGAAATACTTGCTTGAATACTCGAATGTTAAATTCTTGAAATACTTGCTTCAATACTCGAATGTTAGATTCTTGAATACGGTATCCTTGGAAAGTACTTGTCCAATTACTTACAAATTACTTGCAATTTCCTTATTGATACGTCTCATTGAAATTCTTGTGATATTCCTTTAATACAATTCTTGATATTCTCGCTTGATCCTACATGTATCATTATACCGTATGAACTTGTAATTTACTTAAAGATTGTTAGAACTTGAGATATAATTCTTACTGAGCGATCCGCTCATTAAGTTGTAATTCTAACATTTTTTCAGGAAACTTGGATAGCGACCACCACCCGGATGGGACCGATACCGAGTGATGAGTGCTAGAGTCACAGTTGGATGTACCGTCAGCTAGGTCTAGTCCCTTGTATTTTAGGTCCTATGTCATGTATTTTCGCTTATTATTAAGACTTGTAATCTATGATACCATTTTTCAGTCAAGTTATGATTAAGCTGGATTGGATTATGTCAAAATTTGTAGCTTTATGAAATTAGTTTGGGATATTACTACTCTCGTTAATTAATTGTCATCTTGGACTATGGTTTATGTTCAAAGGTTTATGTTCAAATTTAAATTAGCAATGAATCGTTGAGTAAAATGCGCACTCTGATCTTACGCGAATGACACGATCGATATAGATGCGTCACGGACCCGGGTATCTTCCGCGCTCGGGACGTGACATGCCATATATATATATATATAAGGAAAATATGGGGTGGTCAAAAGAAATGGACTGAGTGAGTTGGTGAAGCTTTGAAAGTCAGATTTTTAATTAAATAATATTAAACTAATAATTTAATCTCCACCATTGATTAAAATCAATGGCTAAGATTGATTAATGGAAATCCCCTATAAATAGCCATGAGAGGGGCTTCATTTGCTCTTCTTGGAGGTTGGGTACATGAAGTGATGAAGGAGAGGGTGCATGGATTATTAAGGAGGTGCTTAAGCTTCATTAAGGTAAGACATTTAGCATTAATCCTCTTGATTAGCATGATTAGCATATTTAAAATGATTTAAGGTGTGTTAATTAACATCTCTATAGATAAGTAAATCCAGATATCTTTATTTCACCATGTGTGATCATATGTTAGTCGGATTACCAAGAGATCATTAGTGTTAAGACATGTGATTAAGGGTAAATCAAGTGTTTAATACACTCTAATTAACAACGGTGTATGATAAATTTAAAAATTTTTTATAATCATGAGATATGATATTCTAAGCTCTCTGTAAAAATTTTCATGTCTGAGTCAAAATCTTTTCACGTTTATGAATATTTTAATATTATTCTAAGGGTGTTTAATTATACTAAAAGGTTAAAGGGGTGATATAAAATCACCAAAAATTGTAGGAATGCATATTACTGTGAGACCCATGTGTAGACAAATTTTGAGTATTTTTGGATCATGATATTTCTGTTAATAAATTTATAATACATGAGATAAAAAGAAATAATTATATAGAAATTAGAGATCATGTTCATAAAAATCTTAGGATTTCACAGTATGGTTCTTACATTATGTGAGCAGTATTCTTAAAATATCAATAATTATAGATGTCTGTAAGTAAAATTACAGAATTTTTAATATTTTATTATAAGTATAAAATTATGAGATAAATAAATATATTATGTAGAAAATTTTAAAACTTCACCAGAAGACTTAAATGCATGTAATTGATTAAAATTTCATATTGTTGTGATTACTTAACCGTAACTTGTATAATTTTCAATGTTTGATCAAATAATTAAAAAATTGAATAAATGTTAATATTCTATGAAAAATCCAAAGAATATTACAGAACTGATATATGATATTTATAAGTTAATTGTTAGTATATTTCAATCATTGTGAATATTTTTAATAATTTTTATATTTAAAAACTATTGTTGTAAATTTTAGAATCTGATATGAAATTTTAGAAATTAGAAATACTAAATGAAAAATAGTGAAGTTTCTTAAATATGATACTACTATCTTAACCAATGTGTTGTAAATGTTTAGTAATGTTCTGATTATTGTGGATATATTTAGTTAATTTTCCATGTATAGGAGAATTTAGATGATTATGAAACTATTTGAATTCCTGCATGAAACATTATGAAAAAGTTTTTGTGCAGTGTTACATACAAATTTGATGTTTAGAAAAAGTTTAATGGTCTTCTGAATTTGATAGCTAACGTTAGTCAATTTATGATGCATGTTGGAGTATAAGTAATTTTATAAAAATTATAATTACTGTCTTAAAAATGCTGGTAATTTTTTATCTTGATCCTTTCTATAAATGTATTGGTTTCCTAAAATTGTAATATATTCTGAGTTCTGAGAACAGAATTATAAATTTTTGATGAATAAATGGAGTATAAATAATCTTGAAAAAATTATAACTATTGTCTGAAAAATGATGATAATTTTTTATTTTGATATTTCTCGTAAACTGATTGATTCTCTGAAATTTAAAGGCATTCTGATCTCTGTAAACAGAATTAGTAATTTTGATTATATATATATGCCCTTATATGTGGATAAGTTGAGAATTTCAGAAATAAAAAAAAAGATTTTCATTACTGGCATATTTTATACTTAATGTTCACAGCATGGATTTTTGAGTGACATGTGTCCATTTCGTATAAGTCATATTTATAGTTAATGTACTGTTATTAATGCCAAATGGACACTGTCATCATAGGGGGAGATTGGAACCAAGCCATAGAAATGTCCCTATGGGGAGGTTCACACTGTACTGGCCCCGAGAGTAACGGAGATGAAATTTTAGAGGTGAAAAAGTACCACTGGTTAAGGTGGAGAGTACTTCTTCCGATTTTGCGTAGTAACCAAGACTCATCACTATTTACCTAGGCGATCGAGTACCGACTGACTGTCCTTCTAGTGGTTGTTTGGGCACAGTGTCTTGGCTATTTATACCACTGTTACTTCTCACTAAACTGAAATTGAAACTACTGTTACTACTTACTGAATTGATATTGAAACTACTGCTACTGTTCACTGAGTCGTTATTAAAACGACTGTTACTGTTTACTAAATTGATATTGGAACTGTTATTACTGTTCACTGAATCGATGCTAAAACTACTATTACTGCTCCTTGAACTGATAGTGAAACTAGTGTTATTGCCTACTACTGAACTGTTATTACATTGTAAATGTTTACTATTAATGAATCTCCAGTATATCAAATGGTGATTTGGAAAAGGGCAGATTAAATCTGTTTGGATCCTTTCACTATGCGTGAAACTTTACTCCGCCTTGTACTGGGATCATTCTATTGATAAATGAATCGAATTATATTATATGATAATGTTTGTAAATTTTTAATTCTCATTTACTTTGTCATTGATAGAATACAGTTTTAATGTACATGCTTTATTTGTAAAATGTTACTATCATGACTTATGATCGAAAAAAATTGAAATTGGGTTAAATGTATTAATCACATGTGTTATCTATTTGAAATTATGCCTAAGAATGACTTATAAAAAAAGGATACCGTAAATCACTTTGGATATGTTTATACATGTTATGACTAGGGACTATGCCTAGTCTCTTACTGGGTCTATTCGTAGACTCACCCTGTTGAACATTTTCAGGAGAAGTGGTAGAAGAAAGCTAGGAGTGATCTCGCAGGATTCTGACCGCAGCTTGGATTTACTACGTGTCATTATCTTATGTAGTTATGTCTTTAAAATAAAATGTGTGTGAAATTTGATTATGTAATAAATGACTTGTTAAATTATTAATCTTTATTTCGATCTATGTGGATGCAGTCTTTTGACTGTAAGCTGACTGATCGAGTAATTTCATTTTCGCTACAATGATATCTCAATGTTTATGTGAAATTCTCTACCGTAATTGTACCGTTTGGGTTGTCCCATTATGACGTTTCGATCGGAATCTGACGTGAGTCTTTACGACTGGACCGGGTTTACAAGTCGGGGCGTTATAGATCTGCTTTGACATGATACTTACCTTGACAATGTGTGGAATCTGCTAAAGGCTTTGACGCCATGATTATGCTTCCTCATCATCATCGTGGGGTAAATAGTGGTTCAGACTTGAGGATAGGGGGATGTTGCACGTGACACAGAGAGCTAACTCCACATATGTCAACTTTAATCATGGCATCCAGTATGTGTGAGTGGATCCCATCACATGATGTGGCCTTCCGATATCACCATCTGGTGAGATGGATTGTGGATGATTGATGTACGGGGTAGCTCAATTGGGTCGATGGTCGGCCCTCACATGTTCGAGTTATAGACCTTTCGCCGAGCTTTGCCTGTAAAGGCCAAGCTAAGGTCAAGATGGTTTGAGATCAAACTAAGGTTCTCTTATGGATCAAGATTGAGTTAATATACATTCTCCTATGATAGCGTGGGATTGAGTTAATACTCAATTCTTCCGTGATGGCCCGAGATCTAGTTAACTCTCAGTCTCCTTTAATGGCCTGGGATCGAGTTAATACTTTATCTCTTATTGGCTCGGGGTTGGGTTAACACTCCATTTACTAGCTTTATGAGCTTACACTTGGGACTTTCTGCTATTATCCGCGGGGATTTCCTCTTGACCCAAAGGCTGGAGGAGAGGCCCGTTGACATGTGGGCCATATTGTGCTTGGACAACTCACATTAGATCTCATGACGCTTGTAATGAGCAGGGATGTCCTAGTGGGCTGGCCTCTAGCCCAGTGGGCTTAGCCATGTTATTGGGCATTTGTTGGACGAGGATATTCCCTTCTTCACTCTCCCCTCCAACACCCACTCTCAAGTTAAGTTAATTTTGCTTGGGAGCAGATTATATTTTACACGACATCATTATTGGCCAGAACGGCTCTATGATCCACCCGAGGGGACATAATTGCCTTCCCTTCAATGAGGGTGGGATTGTGAGACCGTGAGTAGTGGGATGATCCATTTTGCGGCCCAAGATTTTTTGCACCGAGACGTTTCCTTTTCTTGTGGATCTTAACTTGTCGATACATCTTCAAGGAGTCATCACCTCTATCCGTAGGTCTTGGAGTGTGGATGATGACGACATCGAGCCGACTCGATAATTTGGCAGAGCTCGAGTGAGTTGATATTGTCAAGAATTAGACTTGACTGTAAGAGATCTACATTATTTAAGTTCCTTTGATAGATTAAATTTGCATTAGAATAATTTATATTTTATATGTTGTGATTTTTTTATGATGTTGATCGAGAGAATCTAGGGTTTAAGATTTATTAAGTTTTCTAAGAAGATAGAGATTTGTTTTGTATTTCTTAAGAAGGGGAAGATCTCCTATGCCCTCTTTTGATAAATTAATTAAATTAATGGGGTTAGGGGAATACGACAGTTCGCCTTAACCAGGATGAAAGGCATATTTGATCCTTCCCGATTGAATAGGTTGTTCGACCATTATAACGTAGAAATCTTGATCGTGAGGCTTATTTCAGAGGTTATCAAAGATGGAAAGCTAAGGCAATTGGTAAATACACTGTGAATTGACGAATATGCATTGACAACCGATGAATATGTCATTATATCTTATCGTGTTTGTTTATCAAAGGGACCCTTATATTTCTTAAGGCCGACTTTGGTAACGGAATAGGGCTGAGTAAGACAAGTTGTTCGGGATCGAATGAATCATTCCACTTTGGTAACGGGAATAAGTAGCTCGGGGTCGGGTGGGGTTTAATCCTTAATCGGGCAAATAACTGATTCGAGGGTAAACCCGACCCCAATTAAGGTTGAAAATACTTTTTTCTCCCCACATTATCCCTTATCAAAGTCACCTTCCCTCTAAATCCTCTTGGGTCTCCAAATCTTCTTGTATCTCCAACAGCAGCACTGAGGACGCATCTGTAGTTGTCTGCGCGGCATTATAAAAGACCAAGGTCGTAAAGTGAGTAATCTCGGATACCTTCGTTCTCAGATTTATGGTTACTAGCGACGGTAGAGCCCCCTAGATGAGTATAATCCTCCACACGATGTCCGCCTTTGGCACTATGGAGAGGATATGGTCCTCTACGTAGGGAGGTGGGAAATACATTTTTTTAAAGTTGGAGGTAACGATCATAGTTACGTTAGAATTTATGGTCCTTATGTTGATTCAAATTCCTCATTTATTGTTTAGTCCCGTATTGGAAGTTGGAAAGACTTCCTTTGATTTATGTATTGGAGAGCTCACACTTGGGTCGAGACCCAAGGGGCATAGGATGTGGACTCGAATAGTGTGTCGAATTAAGTGATTTGATCGAATAGAAATATATATATATATATATATATATATATTGTTTGTTTGTTTGTTTGTTTGTGCCGGGCCGAGTCGCGTCGCGTCGTGGTTACCGAGTTTTGTTTTTGGCTTACCGTTGGGCCACGCCTGTTGGGCTTTGGCCAGTTATGGGCCTTCCGTTAGAATTGCAACGGTTGAGATTCTAACTGCCCGAGACTTCTATAAGGGGGCGTGTTTCAGAGATAGAAGTACACTACTTCTTCTTCTCTTTTGCGAACTGTGCTTCTGCGAAAAATTTCTTTTTGCTCTGTTTGCTCTGGGCATTCTACATCAACAAGTGATCAGATTAGGACAAACTCATTTCCCTTACTGTGGTTATAGTAGATTACTGTGTTAATTGGTCTGTTCTTATCCTTCCGGACTAGCATATTCCCTTAATATTTTCCATCAACCGTGGCCCCCAATAATAAGCCTACACCTTGCATAGCGAATACTGTAGCGAATAAACCCCCCCCCTTCCCCCTACCTCTTCTTGTTTGCAAACTCTGCCATAACGATGGCAGAGAGATAGGGTGGCGATGGTTCCCTTAGTAGTGTGGGCGAAAGAAGTGCCGAAGGTCATGGTGCAGATGAACATAAGTCATATGATAATACGAGATACCTTATTACGGCCCCACTTATTGCTGAGATGACCAAAGAGAACATGCCCCACCAGCGCTCTTAAGCAAGGTACAATGTCGAGTGACAAAGCCACGTACAATGTCGAAGGATACTACCACATCAAAGAGGATACTACACTCTCTCTTTGTCCTCCTCTCTCTCTCTCTCTCTCCCCTTGCTCTATCAATAAAAATCCTTGGCTTCCTAAGTCACTTACCAACTCATTTTCTCCGCCACCCAACCCCAACTGTTGCCTCCTACTCCTCAGGCGCCCACCGCATCTCCTCCACGGCCTAACCTCTCACCCCATTTTCATCCAGCATACTTACTTCCACCTCTTTCTTTTGTCAACCACTAAAGGCCTCGCTGCTGCCTTCTCCTTCTCTGCCACCCACCACGTCCTCCTCATCCCTGTTCGGTGTGCAACAATACGTATACTCTCCACCCCAACATAATGCCTAACAATCAGTCTGCAGTGCTCAATACCCTAGACACCGCGACCACATAGTATTTTCACTATATGACCATCGTCACTGCAGGCATAGAATTGCTCATAGAAGGGTATGATTTATTTTTCATTTATGTAATCTCAACAATATTAGGAAGAATATATTCTCAGGAGGCCAGCTCTCCCAAGTCTAGCACTCTCCCGAAAAACGTGACTTTGGCACTCGACATTGTACCCTATTTAGGAGCGTTAGTGGGGCAGTTACTCTTCGCTCATCTCAGCGATAAGGGGGGCCGTAAGGAAGAATCACGTATTATCATGTGACTTATGTTCATCTGCACCATATTAAGATCATTTTGTATGATTTTTTAGGTCTTAATGGCGAGTGTGTGATGATTGGGTAGGTTTCTTATCTTCATAATGGGTTCAACCATTCATAAAGGCTCACCATTTTTTGTTATTTAAATTGTATGTTCTTAGCATTTTGTACCTTAATGGCAAGTGTGTAATGATTTTACAGAACAAAAGAAAAAAAATGTGCATGTTAATGGCAAGTTTAGTTAGATTGCTCTATGTATATGTGTGATGATTTTGATTTTAGTTAGATTTTCTGTAAAATCATTTAGTTAGATTACTCTATGTATATGTGCGATGATTACTCTATCAGGACTACGGTCGCGTTGTTCGTATTTGTATGTGATTCATTAGGGTTACTCCACACGAAAATCCTAAGCTAAAGACCATCGCTGCCGTTGTGTCCTCTAGGTGTGCATGTGTTAATATCACTCTTCCGATCAAAAGATGTTGTATCAAATTTTAGTTGATTGACAACAAAGATATGATGCATTGTATCATTAACGGCTTTCTTTATGAACGAATTAGTACCAGTTCATTTTTTTTCCACATATATGAGACTCGATCTTAAAGGGCATATTTAAAAAAAAAAAATCCACGGACTGGTGACAACCTCGAAATGTTTAAGCAACTAAACAATAGAAAGACCTCTAATCTATTTAAGATGCACATATTAAAAGTAAAAAAAAAATGGAGAAAAAACCCATTAAGGCGTCTTGTTTCAGTATGGCAGTGTTTTATCATAACTTATTGGTTCTGTTTTCATCTAACAATATCCTTTTATAACTTTGTTAACTTGTCCTTGTTCCTCGTGAACTTTACCCTCAAAATTAATAGAACTGGAAACTCAAAAGGACAAGGTAGCAGATTACTGCGTCTGGACATGAGTTTCTCGTTTTTGACAGCCTTTACATAATTCTCATCAATGCACTGTCTTTTAACTTTCAAGACGTGTGACCTGCGTAAACATAACATGACTGACCAGCTCCATTTTCAAAGGAACCCTCGTATAATTCCCCTTCTTCCCACGTCGTCTCCACGACCCGTGATCAATTTAATTTTGAATAATTCCTCCTACATTTTGAATATTTTATCCAATGACACATGTGTAATTTAAATTTTTTTTATTTTATAATTTTATAATATTTTAAAAGTAAATATATCATGAAAATATAATTTCCTTTGATAAATAAAAATATTAATCTCACTAATAAAAAATTAAAAGTAAAAATGTCATTAATTATAGGTTGAGTTAACTTTTAACACAACCGATTAAGAGTAAAATGATATCAAATCACAGAGGGGATTAGCCCAAGGTTAAATCCCTCGACCAAATGAGGGGCTCATAGAATTCCCCGTATTCCCACACCGTCTTCACAGGACAGTCCTTCTCTTCGTACCAAGCCCTACTTCAAAGTGTGATATTTTATTTTGTATTTATATTTACAAATATACTTTCTTTGCATAAATTAAAATCTTTTTTGTTTAAACTCCTATAAATTAATTAATTATCACGAAAGTTATTTGAGAGATGAAGAAGATGACGGAATATTATATGGATCTCCTGACATAATTTTACCAAAACAGCATGTGTGACATTAAATTTGCATAAAAAATAATACATATAAATACAAATAGAAGATGAATTTTCATACAAATTTATTCATAAGAAAGAAAGAGGTAAATGTAAAAAAAAAGATCACCCGAACAAAGTCGATATATTCCAACTGTCCAAGTTATTCCAAATAACTTTTCAATGGTTGACAACTTGACATTTGAGCGTACGTCTTTTTTCTCGGCGACCAGAACATATGGACTTTGGGCCCTTTGATCTTTTAAACTAATAAACTTGTTGTTTATGTGAAAAGATGCATATCCCTCTACCCACTGACCTATCCTACTCGAGGTCTGACTGCACCATGACCGTTCCCTTCGGATCCGTCAAAGCAAAGGAAGCCGCGAAGTACCGCTGGAGTACCATAAAATAATTGCCTGTGTATCTTTCTTTTCCTTTCCTTGGGAGGCTCGACACGACAGTGAACCTGGGGTTGGGGGGCGCCCTTCCACTTCCGTGATACTTGCAGATGGCTGTTGGGGGGGAAGGAACCCTCTCCGGCTTACCATCTCAGACAGTAGGGAGATCTCATCTTTGCTTACCCCCGGCCCTCACGATTTTTCCCCTCCCATGGGGAGCCCACATGCAAAAATAGCACCTAATTGCACCGTCCGTTCCATGTTCTGGCAACTTGACTGTAGCGTGCAGGCCTGGAGAAAAAAGAGGGGATGACACAGCCGATTTGGAAATCAGCTCGTCCCCTTTCGCAGCTAGGTGTATGGGCCTCCTCACTCGCATGTCAGCAAAGAATGCAGCGCAGCAGGTGGCGCTGGGAGGTGAAACCCTGAAGAGAGAGAGAGAGAGAGAGAGGGGAATGATCATTTGAACTGCGATTGCATGATCCAAACACACAAAGAAGCTAGCCTTTTTGAGTACTACACATCACCCATGTGATCGTCTTCACTGCACACCCATGTGATGGGTCGGGTTTGGAAAGGCCATTAGCTTTTAACATTGAGTTAATTAAAACACAATGGCTCTGGTTAATTCTAACATATATATCACACTGGCATTCATGCAGCCTTATTTCCACATTTCCCATTCATCGAATTTCTCTTCAACGGTCGTTTGATGATTATATCAATTTGAAAGGTTCAAGTTAAAGCTTTCGCCTAATTTTACATCGTTCAACTTTTATTTGGACGGTGCATCACTTTTTTTCAATAATAATTAGATGAAAGAAAGAAGACGACGAGGACGGGGGAGGGGGAGTTTTTGGACATAGACGATGGGTAGAGAGAGACATCGTGTCATCAAAACTCCTATTTGGATGAGAGAGCAACGCCTGTGGAAAAGAGTGGTATTCTTGGAGACTGTCGTGACTCTTACTTCCCTAGTTTGGAAATCCACTCCACTCTGGATGCCAAATGAGATTGTACGATCAAAACCTCTTGACTCGGGTAAGGTCAAATTATTTTTATTGAAAAAATAAATTTAAAAAGAGTTATGTCAAATTAGACGTAACTCACGTATCTTTGTTTTTTTATCATCAATAATGTGTCCAATACGTACAGCAAGAGAAGCAAAATCATTAATGACTCAAATCCAAAACAAACATGAAGAGTATAATACAAAGCCTTAACAACATTGGATATAGAATACTAATTTGCTCCTTTAAAGAGCATAATGTAATAACCCAATAAATAAATAAATATTTAAATTAAACCAAATAATTAAAATAGTAATGTAATGATGAAATTATTATATTATTATATACGATAAATTTGATAATTAATTTTTTTTTGAAATAAATTAAAATTAAATATTTTAAATTTCAAAAAAAAATTATAGAAGACCTAATTAAAACCCCTAGAATTGATTATGATTAAATGTTGGGCTAATAGATAAGTCTTATTGAGCTGAATTGGGAGTTAATGGGATAAATAGGGTTAAATCATACCCTAAACACTAATCTTTTATGGAGAAATTGGCCTAAATTCTAGAAGATTGACTTAGATTTCAAACCCTAACCCCATAGCCCACCAGAAATTCCATCCCTTGTCTATTTTTCCAACCCTATTAAGACTAGGTTAGTGGAAAAGTTTGAAATGAGGGCTTTGAATGTTGAATTCGGAGGTGGAGAAGTTTGATTTTTGGGGAAAAGAATCTTGACTATCTTGGCCGGGTTTTTCCTAGAAATAGGACCCTCTAATCTTCCTCTAGGCCTTTACCACACTGGGGAAGGATTTGGTGGTGAATTGAGGGCGAGATCTGTAGAGGGAAGGGAGCTCTTCGACGTTCATCATATTTTTCTTCTTCCTCTTTGATTCGATCTAAGGTAGGTATTCTCTCAGACTAAACCCAAATTGATCAATGAAATAGGTGTAGATGCATATCTACTTTGATTCTATATCATTTTTCTCATTTTTTATTGAGTAATAAGCATGTTAGATGAGTTCTATTGAAGGGGTATCATCGTGTTCGCTGGGACAGGTTTGGGTTTCTGAACGCGGTCGTTCCAGGGACCGCGTTCTGATTGCGGTTCCCTGACACATCGCGACCGCACCAAGATCAAGAAAATTTGATTTTTGTCGACCAACCAGGTTGCGGTCATCAGAAGACCGCGATCTAAATATCACGATTCCCACAAGATCGCTATCAGACAGTCAACCCCCTTTTTAGAGTTCAAAAAAAAAGTTTTCCAGGTCACGGTCATGGGGATGAACCGCGAGGACCATGTTCTGTCCATTGTTCCAGTTTCCACTGATTAAAAAAACAACAAGTCGTGGTCTACATGGGGACCGCGTCCTGATCAACGCGGTCCCCCAGCAAGTTCTAGCTTCGTCCCATTTCAAAAAAAAGAAAAAAAAAGAAAATCAGGTAG
The DNA here is from genome assembly GCA_022559845.1 of Amorphophallus konjac. Classification (NCBI taxonomy): domain Eukaryota; kingdom Viridiplantae; phylum Streptophyta; class Magnoliopsida; order Alismatales; family Araceae; genus Amorphophallus; species Amorphophallus konjac. The sequence continues at coordinate 18,061 of JAHNEJ010003462.1, forward strand.
CAGGCCATCATGGGAACGTGTCCTAAAGAACACGGTCCCCAGAGGACCGTGTTTGGCAGCAGAATCAGTTTCGCCGGATTTCAAAAAAATAAAGAACGTGAATCACCGTTATGTTGTTGCCAGGCATCCTTGTGAGTAACACAAACCATGAGGATGTCTATACAACAGAACATAGGTTCTAAATTGAGATCCTTAAGCATCGGAAGTTCCGCCTCGGATCACGACGTCTTTCTATACCGTGTTCCGAATGCGCGATCTCTGTGACGACTGTGTTATTTTTAGGTTCTAACTGAACCAATAGATTGTCTAGCAGGCTAGATTTGTTAGTTTCAAGTTCCAAGTCATATTAAGTTGCATGTCATTTAACTAGATCCACACATGATTAAGTTAAGTATATGGAAGATAAATGATTCTATCCTTTGAGCTTATATTCCTTCCATAATTCTTGTTATCTTATGACGTCCTTGATCTCCATGAGTACGTTACCTTTTCAGCATGTTAAATGGAGTAGATATTAGCTTGTTAAATTGCATGTGCTTATTTTCGTAGCCCTTTATCAAGATGGCATGCATGGTTAGTTTCTAAAGTCTTGATCGGCGATTCGGTGATTATAATTGTAGATCATGTCTTAAAGGTTATCGATACGAGTCTAATGATTTTAGTTCAATTTACGTGTTTCCGTGTTTCTACAAATCGTGTAGCTAGCAAGATTACCAAGAAAGACGGTGTCTAAGGCTAGCTAGAGGTCCACGGGTAAACACTTTAAGTGGATAAGTGATTCTTTAACTAGGACCTTGCGAATGCGAGGAGAACCTCCCACTGTCTCACCTCTTACCTGGCCGTAATCTCTTGAGTTTTCTAGCTAAGCACCCAACTGTAAAAAACTTGATCTAAAATTATCTTACAAGAATTTTCACAAGAGTTGATCGTGTCTTGACTAGCAACTCATTTTCTTTGTTGTCTTAATGTCGTTGAACAACATGCCTTAAATCATCCTTGAACTTCTCTTACAACTACTTGTGCTTCTTATACTACTTGTTACTTGAATGATAAATTTTGCTAGATATAAACTTTATTTCATGAGCTTTACCTTGAAATTCATTGGCCATACATATTATGTGAATGTCTAAATAAATATTTGGATCAATGTTCCATAACCACAATGCCTGGTGTTAATGGTGCCCGGTCTGGTCTTGGTAGGAGCACTCGAAAGTACTTGTGCCAATGGGAGCGATTATTGACCTGGTGTGGCATTGCACCAAACACAAGCGTGCTAGATTCATTTATGACATTCCACTTATTCGTGAATACTTGACTTGCTTGAATTACTAGAAAGTACTTGAATTACGTGAAATATTTGACTTGTACATATTTACGTGAAATGGCCAATTCCATAATAACACTCGCTACATGATCGTTCTTTACTTGGAATCTTACTCTTAATATCTTGTCTACTTGTGATCCTATATACTTGCATTCGTTTACACTCTCATGTTCATGTTCCATGCCTTAGTCACGTTTCTCGTCCTAGCACACTCACTTTACTAAATTTGTTAATCACTTAAAGATGCATGATATAGAGATATAAATCTTACTGAGCTTTCGCTCACCCTGCGTTTTGGTTAATGTTTCAGGTAGTTCCGATAAGGAACCTAAAAACAAATGGGGATGGGAAAGAGTGAAAGGAGAGATCGAGCTTATCCTATAATCTTATCCTTATAATGTTGCTTTTGCTAGAATTAAGTGTATTTGAAAGTTGTAATTTAATATTGCTTCTTGAGACTTAGTGGTGTTGTAAAACTTTGTTTTGACGAAATAATAGTATCTCCTTCTCATTATTTTATCCCTTGTGGTGGACCCCGTATGCATGCTCTGATCGACATGAGTTTTATGAATCATCGTGTCTCGATATTTTGCATCAGGACGTGACACATATACTCTTCAAAAGTAAGAAATATTTCTGCACATCAAGTGTATGTTAGTTGGTGCACACTGTGGTTCCTACTAGTTCATGTAGGAGAGGGGATTTCATGATCAGATCTAAAATACATGGACCAATCATGGCCCATCATGACATGTGTGGACCAACGTAAATCACGGTGGCAGCAACAGGCATACATCCAATGTACAACAAATATTTCTTAATGATTGACTACTTCTTCAGATATATTTGCCTATCTTTAACTTGACGTGTAGTTTATATGCAACAAGAATTTCTCAATGACTTTAGGCACGACCAAACGGCGAACATAGCTTGGGTCATTGCTCTCTCTCTCTTTCATGACTATAGTGTTGACACCCGTTTTCAACCTGCAAGTCGAGCTATTGCTCTTATCTCCCTTTGTGATGTCCCAAATTATCCATGATTTTAGAGCATTCCTTGAGCATTTTCGAGCCTATTTCTTGGTCATTTTTCAAGCTATTGAGCCTTGGAACCTTGGAAGCTATTTCCCTAGGCTGATGCGTCGACTGGACAGAGGCTCGTTGGCCCCTCATAGTCACGGTCAATAGTTGACCATGACCATGATGTTGTGGTCAACTGTTGATCGCGACCTGCTCCCTCTCTTTCCAATGCACGTAGACTCCGTGGCCCTCGTGCGTCGACTCCTTTGTAAGGTTTTCTAGGTGGCAGTCCTTCCACAACTGCGTTCTAAAGGTCACAGTCGTGCGACCAACCGCGTTCTCGTTGGAGAATCCTAACTGTTCTGGACTCCATTTTCTTCAGCCGAGGACGCTCGAGACTCCTCATTGGCACCGTTTTCATAGAGAATGTCCTTCTAGGTAGATTATAATCCACTCTATGGATATTATCCTACTATTATCTCAAGGTTTTATCTATCTAAATCCCTATTTTGGGTGTTTATCTCTTAGATTCAACCTAGGGTTTTCTGGGCTCTATAAATAGCTACCCTACTGCGTATGCGTGAGAGAGGGCATTTCTCGGACTTGGGGCGAAGCCATGCTGCACTGTCGTCTCTCTTCTTCGACCCTAGGCTGTTCACGGAGGTGTTAGCTTCATATTCCTTCACTTAGGGCTCCCCCCTTCTCATTCTTTCGTTCATTTCTTCACCCTCCCTTTCTCTGATTTCACACAGTTTCTGCACGTTCCTGCACTTCTGCACATTATATGCATATTGCATCCCGTTTTCCACTATCCTATTCTGCGTTTTACTTCATTCCTTCACTTCATAAACATTCACAACACACACACACCTATTGTCTTATACCTTTCGCAGGGGTTAAAAATCCTCTCCCAGTGCGTTATTCCCCATTTTCTCACGTCGATTTTTACATACAAAATTGATACTACACGCATATTTTTAATGGATTTTTGTCCACTTTATGGCTTTGTTTTGTAGGATTAGCAAGAGTACAGCATGAGGCCCTTGTCTTCAAGCCGACTGGAAGGCGAGGAGGTGTAATCCACATCGTTTCCCGCATCCCTTCATCACGCGCGATCATGTCTTAGTGGTTGTTCTTTGGCCGCGTTTTCTCTCTTCTTTTCCAAGGTACGTAGTAGGTTTTTCATTCTTTATAGCATCTTTTCCAACTATCAATCCTTGGTGGCGATCACAGTACATTTTCCTATCTCTTATCGCCCCTTTCCCTTTACATGTTATTGCATGCTTATGATTGCATATTGTTGCTTTTGTTCGGGGCTGGGAATTATATATCTACACATAGGACGGCCAAACGATGGCCTTAGCATTGGTCGTCGCTCTCTCACTCCCACGAACATAGACGCAACCGAACAACGGCCTTAGGCTCGGTCCTCCTCTTTCCCTTCAAGCCCTTAGGCACGATCGAACAGTGGCTTCAACCTTGGTCATTGCTCCTTCACTCCCATGACCTTAGGTGCGGAAGACTAATGGCCCTAGCCCTAGCCATCGCTCTTTCTCCTCATGACCTTAGGTATGGCCAAATGATGGTATTAGCCCTGGTCGTTGCTCTCTCACTTTGACAACCTTAGGCACGGCCAAATGACGCTCTCAGCCCTAGTTGTCGCTCTCCTTCTCACACGACCTTAGGCACGGCTGATGATGGCCTTAGCCCTGGCCATCACTCTTTCACCTCATGATCTTAGGCATGACCAAATGGTAGCTATAGCCCCCCATTCATATCGCCCTCTCGCTGTCATGACCTTAGGCACAATCGATCGACGACCTTAGTTCCAATCATCGCTCTCTCGCTCCCACGGCCGTAGGTGTCACCAAACGATAGCCTTAGCCTGGGTCGTCACTCTTTCACTTCACGACCCTAGGCATGGCTAAATGATGGCCTCAACTTTGATTGTCGCTCTCTCATTCCCATGATGTTAGACACATCTAAATGATGGCTTAGCACTGATCATTGCCTTGTCACTTTCATGGCCTTAGCCCCAAATGTCGCTCTATCACTCCCACCACCTTAGGCATGGTTGATCGACGGGCTTAGCCCCGCTTGTCGCTCTTTCCCCTCAAGACCTTAGGAGCGGCCAAATGATGGCCTTAGCCACAGTTGTCTCCCTTTCGCTTTCATGACCTTAGGCACGACCGAATGATGGCCTTACTCTCGGTCGTTGCTCTTTCCATTCACGACCACAAGCATAGCTGAACAATGGCCTACTCCTTAGTCATCACTCTTTCGCTCACGCAATGGGAAAAAAGGATAAGAGATTTCAAAATCTCCAAAAGATGTCTCAATATAGCTTCCTCTCTGTCTAGGGATTTTGAAAAAATTCCCACACCCAACATGGTTCCCAAACTCATCCTTAGAAGAAAGAATGCTCAATATCTTTTACCACTTGAAAATAGATATTAGATGAAGCACCGTCTATTATGGGAAGTTAGAAAGAGAACAAAGTCCTTCCCCTAAAAATGTAAGTTAGACGATGCACCATCTAGTTTCAAAGTTGGAAGGTTCACTCTAACTCTACCGTTTGAAATTGTAAGTTGGATGATGTATCATCCAAGAATCAATATTAGACGAAAGATTGCCAAAATGCAAAAATAGATGGAAAATACTTAATTTATAAATCTTTATTAGTAGTTAGACACACCCTAGATGGGGGTACATAGGCTTGCCTTTGAAAACATTATGTAATCAAAATTTGAATACTATGCACAATGCAAAATAACCACACATAGAGCGAGCAATCACATGGGATGGATGATTTTTATCCTGGTGCATTCTACCCTTCGGGGTAAATCTACGTCTACTCTTCCAACTTGCAAGAGACTTCACTATGTAACTATCTAGTTAAAACTGCTAGTTTTTCACGGCTCAGCTCCCCAACTAATCTTACATATATAGGTCTCAACAAACCTTTCTAGCACTTCTAGGGGATAGTCCCAAGTTGACTTCGACTAGCTCAGAGGGATAACAGTCACTCTGTGTGACTTAATTTTTTTCACAGGTTATAAAGTCAACCCTGGAAAGATGGATTCCCATTTCGATCTTACATGTAATATGTAACGAAACAGTTCTGCATGGAATTCAAACAGGAAGTTCATTCACATTAATCAAAAAAATCACATTATATTTGACAGCCAAACACGAAATAGGTGTTATCAGATGAGGCAACATGTAAATGGATTAACAGATCATACCAGCCAGACAATCAGCTTGATTTTTTATTTCAAGTACACTTAATATTAAACACATAAAGTGTTGCAAAATAAGAAAGTAGACAATGTTCCAACAAAGACAAATGGCAATAAAAGAGGAAAAAGAAAGAAAATTTGTATTTCTACTTTACTATTGCCAATAACACCACAAATGACCCCCCCCCCCCCCAAAAAAAAAATAGAAAACCATGGTGTCGAGAATTCTGAGAAAAAGGAGGATGGACTTGCAGCCACCGTTGGCACCGCCTCCTTGTAGGCAATCCTTCGCTAGATGTTTGGGCCGCCGCAGTCATAACACGCCCCATTGCTGTCGCCGCTGCCGCCACTGAAACCCCTAGCGCCACCCATCATACCCCCACCAAAGCCACCTCCATTGCTTGATTTTTATCCTTTACAAGGATGTTTAAGATGTGCTTGTAAAATCACATGCCTTGATCCAAAAACCTAGTATGAGGCAAAAACGTTGTTCCCCATGTCAGTTCATCGGTAATGGTTTTGAATCCACTAGGCAAGCTTGGTATTCTCAAGTCTATCCTCTGCAGCCATTAACATTAATGTTTTAGGTCAAAATATAATATACCACAAAACCATAAATACCACTTTGCAAGTATGCTTCCTCTAAAAATTTGCTGGCATAACATAAAGCTAACACAATAAATTCCATCCGTGTAATCGAAGTCATCCACTTAGATTGCTCGCATAAGGAAAGTCAAATAATCAAATTGTCGATATGAAATTGTTTGACCTCACAACTAAAAATGAGGAACAAATCAGAAAAGTGAAAACACTGACTATAGGATGAGGCTTCTGAAGAAGATGATAATAATGACGTACTGTTTAAAGGGTCAGCTCCAAGGTCCTATTCAGACCAGAATCAGAATCAACTAAAAATAGGCAAATCTAAAATATGGGTTCTCATTCATTGATTCTATGGAATGCGACAATCTGAATTGGAATTGATTGAGTTCTGTACCATTCCCTAATGAATTGGAATTGATGTATACTAATGGCACATGGGTTGATGGTGAGGATGATTGAGATGAATGCATGAAAGAATGGCTAATGAATGGACAACATCCAGTGCATAGATTTTCAAACTCATACCAAAACAAGTTAAGGGTGATCACAACCAATCCTATCTACACTTTGAGATAAAATCAACCAATTTTAGTATCTTTTATTCTTTTTTTTTTTGAAAATGAATTTCCTTATCTCATATTCAAAGTGTGAAATTTAATAGAATTCTATTTACAGTCATAGCTGTCTTCTTTTGCATTCAAATGATGAAATAATCCTATTTGAACAGGGCTCAGAAATTCATAGCTATCCTCCTTTGCATTTAAATGACGATAACCACACTTTTCTCATGATAAGAATAAAAAGGTTAATTGAATAGGAATATAAAACTTTTCATAACAACTTAACAGTTGGTGATGAAACAATTTTTCCATATCAACAATCGTATTAGGCTACAACCAAAACATTATATGAATTACACAAGGGGACTCCAAGATTCCTCTCAGATTATTCTGGCTAAACATGATATTGATTTATTGTCAAAGAGCTAAACAGAATAACCATAGTGGTGAGATGAAAATATATAGCAAACGTCAACGAGTGCCTCCTCAAAAGCAATAGCTAATTAAAAGCTTATCCTGACAAGACACAACCAATAAAGCAATGGATAAGATTTGATCCAAAAAGCAAGAGATATTACCAGCCATCTTGCAATGCCAAGAAGTTCTGTAACATCAAGGCCATGACTAAAGATTGGTTTTACCGTCATACAGAAGAATGGAGGTTCAACAAAGCGTAAGCGCAAACGTCCAATGAAAGGCCATTTACGAAGAAATTTCACACCCACCAAGATGGGCAAGAGAAACTGTTGAGATGCAATCTGTTCCATGCATACACATCGGCCAAACTTTTTCAACAGCATGATTCAACCACCACACTGTTTTAGTGTCTGAAAGAAGCTGGAAAATAAAGAAAGAAAACCATTACACATTTTGTTTTTAGAAGACAAACAAATGAAAATTTGTTATAGGAAACAGAAAGCACAAATAGAAGGACATCAATATCAATTTTATAAAGAGGAGTGTTAAAAAGAAAACAAACTACTAAGATGTGAGAACATGGATGAAGGGTATCTAGGGAGATGGAGAATACCCTTCTTTGATTGGCGTGCTTTCTTTCCACAAATTGTAATCTCCTTCACAACCTTGTAACATATCGCTCATTAACCTTAAGAGAAAGGCATCAAGGATTAGTCTAAGGAAGGGTACACTTGCAAGTATACACAGATGCTACTTTTGTTTTTTATTCAGAAGTGAGTAATACCATTAAATGTATTAAAGTAAAAGAAAGATGCACAAGTATAAGCATGGGTGCCCGAGTTCCTCAAAACGTGAGTACACTTAGATGGTGTAACACATGCACCCCTCAAAAAATCAAAAAGAGAAGAAGAGGTGGGATCTACATTATAGATGGGATTAAATCTAAAAATTTCACGTACCTGAAAAGTCAAAACATTAATTCATATATCAAAAATGAAGAATAAATCTGAAAATTTCACATACGTGGGTTGACATAAAATTGTTTTACCTTGCAATTAAAAATGAGGAATAATTCTAAAAGTCAAAGGCCTAATTCTAATATCAAAAGATGAGGAATAAATCCAAAAAGTTCATGTACCTACGCCCAGCCACAAGGTTTGAGTTGCAGTCCGTATATATAATTAAATAAAATAAACCATAAAAAATAAGACAAGTATTAAATGATTTCTTGAATTAAGTGGATATAGAATCAATCTGAAATTTACAGTAACTCGTGATGCTTTATAGTGAGAGAGGAAGGTGAACAAATGGATTAGGCACAGGGAGGAATAAATTATTATCATCCATTTAAATGGGGTTGTCACAACGGGACATCCAACCATTGAACAAATATGTCATCGTTGTTGAACATATCCGAGTGATTTTGATAATAACAAAACCTAGGACTTTTATCTCCTATGTATCTTGTATTAGAACGAAGTTTCATGCCTTAAACCATCAAGTCTCATCCCACTTTCACATTAGTATTCATGAATCCTTCCATGTGTTAAAACGAGCCTAAATGAACTTGAAATCAACTATAACACAAGTCCTTTTCAAGCATCGAACCCATGGACAGTTTCAAGTAGGCTAACACTTGACTTTTGCAGGTTTGAAGATTGGCGGTCGACCTGTGGACCCTTGGCGGTCAACCTGAAATCACAGCATTGAAGATTAGAAGTCTGTAAAATTGGCGGTCAACCGCCAGGAGCTAGCGGTTTACCCATTTTCCCAGCAGCCAAATGGCTACAGAATGCCCCTAGCGGTCGACCGCTGGACTCTACAGGTCGACCGCCAGCCCCGAGCTGCCAACAATTGTTGACTTTTTGTCACTTCGAGAAAAGCCATTCCTCTTGGTATTGTTTAATTTCTAAGCAACCAAACTCTCCAGAAATTGTGGATCTGGTCTGGGGGGAGTCCATGGACCATTCAAAGTCTATATAACTCATACAAGAGGGTTAAGAAAACCCTAATGCTTAAGGGGGATCAAGGAGGCTACCAAAGGGGAGAGAAGGGAGCTAGCACTGTAGACGTGAACAGTGCTCCGAGAAGAGTTCTTCATCCCTCTTCATCCATCCTCAAGTGAAGATCAAGCTATATCTGAAGGAGATCAATTCAAAAGCCAAGTGAAGCTTAAGCTGCATCCAAGAAACACTTCATCAACTAAGGGGGAGCATCAATCAAGTCCTTTCTTTTGTGTTTTCATTCTTAATCCTTATAAGCTTCAAGTGTGGTTTCTGTAATCCTGTAACAATCTTGTGTGTGTGTGGATCTTCCTAGATCCGTGTGTGTGTCTAGTTAAGTTTGTTGGTTTCGTGTGTGTAGTTGGGTGTCCTTACATCATCTGGGAATCTTCATCTCCCAACGTGTGTGTGTGTGTGTGTGTTCGATCTTGTATTTCTTTACAAGATAGTGTGTGGATCCTCACGGTCGGTGAGGGGTGGACGTAGGTTACCGTTGTGGCATCCGAACCACCTAAATCTTGCTGTCTCATTGTGGTTTGCTCCTTTTCTCCTTCCTCCCTCTGCGCATGTTTTTGGAATTAGATTAATTGCATCTATTAGATCTATTTTATTTAGTTAGTTTCAAATAGATCCTCGGTATATCAAAAACTGGATTCGGACTGACAAGGTTATTCTTGCTGGAAAGATAACAACTTGCGTTGAGTAAATCTATGGATTTGTCAACTCTGCCTAGTACCAAGGGTTACTGAATTGATTGATTTTGATAGATCTATTCTCTCTCTTGCACTTGTTCTATAGTGTTCTCACATATTCTTAAAATTGAGTATAGCTTTGTTAATTTTTGATTTCACCCAATTCACCCCCCCCCCCTCCTGGGTGCCATTGATAGCGGGACTTCAATTGGTATCAGAGCTTGGGCTCTATCCTTCACAGGTCTAACGATCTAGAGTGAGATCCGGATCAATGGCAAACAAGGGTATGATGCCCGAGGGTCACTCCATTACCCGTCCTCCGTTCTTTGACGGTTCAAATTACTCATACTGGAAAAATAGAGTGCATGTTTTCTTGAGGGCTCAAGAGTACAAAGTTTGGAGAGTTGTGGACAAGGGTCCTTACAAACTTGGGAATGATGAAGAAAAATGGACACCCGAGGAAATTAAGAAATGCACTGTTAATTTCAATGCTATGAATATTATGCAATGTGCGATACACCCTAATGAATTCTCTCGTGTTTCCATGTGCAGCTCAGCTAAAGAAATGTGGGACAAACTGCGGCTCATATATGAAGGGACATCCGAGGTCAAGGAGACCAAGGCCAACCTTCTGGTTCGAGACTATGAGCTTTTCAAGATGAAGCCTGAAGATACAATTTCAGAGATGTTCGTAAGGCTAACTAAGATCACGAATGGTCTCAAAAGTCTTGGGAAAGACTACACAAATTCTGAGCTTGTAAGAAAAGTGTTAAGATCCCTCTCTCCTGCGTTGCACACCAAAGCCACCGTTATTGAAGACTCCAAGAATCTGTCCACACTTACCCTCGATGAACTCATAGGGTCACTCATGACTTATGAGATAAATGTGAAGAGGACAGCTGAGGAAGATATCAAGAAGAAGAAAGTAATTGGATTTGAAAGCTCATCAATCCGATGACGACTCTCAAGAAGAACAGTCCAGTGACGAAAGCAACGAAGAAGAAGAATTGGCTATGATTACTCATCAAGTAAAAAGATTTCTGAGAAAGAAAAGAAATTACCAAGGCAACTTCAGAAAAGGGCAAAGGAAGCCCACTCAAACCAAGGGAGAGTCGAGCAAGCCGAGTAGCATCATATGCTACGAATGCAAAAAGCCCGGGCACATGAGGGGAGAATGCCCAGACCTGAAGAAGAAATTCAAAAAGGACAATTTCAGAAAGCCCAAAGCCATGGTTGCTACGTGGAGCGATGAAGAGGACGAACCGTCCGAGGAGGAGATACAAGAGCTCGTGGAGAGCTTATGTCTCATGGCTCATGAGGATGACTCAACCGAGGTAAATTCAAACCCTGATCTTATTTCAAATGAACAATGGGAATCTGAATATGAAAAACTATATGCCAAATACAAGAAAATCAGATCTGAAAATAAAACTCTTAAAAAGAAAATTGATGAACTGTCACATGAAGATATCTTTGTCAAGTTTGAAAAATTGGAACAGGAATGGTTTGAAGCAACTGAAGAAAGAGAAAGCTTGTTGCAAACTATTTCAGATATTGAAAGAACCAAAGAGGAGATTTCATGCAAAATGGCTGAAGTTGAAAAAGTGTGTGAAAATCTGAAAAAGGAAGAAGAAGTTCTGAAATCCACAAATTCAGAACTCGAAAGGAAAAATGGGATTTTGGGTGAAGAAGTTGCTGAACTTCAGTCCACCCTGACTAGGTTTGTTAAAGGGAAACAAAACCTGGATAACGTATTGGGAGTTAAAGTCAACTTCCAAAAGGAAGGCTTGGGGTATACACCTCAAAACAAAAAACCTTTTGAGCATAAGATCACCACATCCTTTGCTCATGAAAAGGACTATAATCATGCTTCATGCTATAATTCTAAACCCCAACATATTCAGCTTAAACCACATAGATATCAAAGAACCTTCTCACATGCTAATTGCTTTCATTGTGGTAGATTTGGTCATGTGATTTCCAACTGCTGGTTTATACAAAGCACACCTAAATATCATGTTCTATGGATAAAGAGAACACCCACAAGAAGTTGGACTAACTCCTATGGACCCAAACTTATTTGGATACCAAAAATAATTGCGTGAGAATCTTTCTTCTTGCAGATATGTCTTGAAGCCAGGGGGAGCAAATGGTACTTGGACAGCGGATGCTCAAGGCATATGACAGGGGACAAGAAAGTGTTCTCTACACTGCAAGACAAGGACGGAGGCCCAGTTGTATTTGGAGGTCAAGACAAAGGTAAAATCGTTGGTATTGGCAACATTGGTAAGAATTCTGAAATTCTTATTGAAGATGTACTTTTGGTGAAATGTCTGAATCACAATTTGCTAAGCATAAACCAATTGTGCGATAAGGGTTTTAAAGTTATTTTTGATGAAACCCACTGTATTGTCTTGAACAAGAACACAAATGAGATCAAATTTCTTGGAAAAAGAAATAACAATGTCTATACTATTGATATTGACAATGTTTCTTGTGATGATCTTTGCTTAGTTGCGAACAATCATGATAATGCATGCTTATGGTATCGAAGATTAGGTCATGCTAGTTTTGGAGTTATCTCCAAGTTGTCTAGACATGATTTGGTGAATGGACTGCCAAGATTAAAATTTGAAAGTGATAGAATCTGTGAAGCTTGCACAAAAGGCAAGCAAACACGAATTTCCTTCAAAAATAAAAATATTGTTTCATCCGCTAGGCCTTTGGAACTGCTGCATCTTGATCTTTTTGGTCCAACTAGAACCTCTAGCCTAGGAGGAAAATCCTTTGGTTTTGTGATTGTTGATGACTTTTCCAGATTCACATGGGTGTTATTTTTAGCCAATAAAAGTGATGCCCTGACGGAGTTTCAAGTGTTTTGCAGAAAAATCCAAAATGAAAAAGGTTATCTCATCACCACCATCTAGAGTGATCATGGTGGTGAATTTAAAAATCATGAATTCAAAATTTTCTGTGAAGAGCAGGGGTACACACACAATTTTTCGTCACCAAGGACGCCCCAGCAAAATGGCGTAGTGGAAAGGAAGAACATAACGTTGATAGACATGGCTCGGACCATGCTCAGTGAGAATTCCCTATCCAAGTATTTTTGGGCTGAGGCGGTAAGTACAGCATGCTACATCATCAACAGGGCAATGGTAAGGCCCATTCTGAAGAAAACTCCATATGAGCTCTACAAAGGTAAGAAACCAAACATCTCCTACCTTAAACCCTTTGGATGTCCTTTCTACATTTTGAACAATGGTAAGTCCAACCTGGGTAAGTTTGATGAAAAGAGTGACAAAGGAATTTTTCTAGGTTATGCACTCAATTCTAGAGCTTACCGATTATTCAATAGAAGGACCTTTGTTGTTGAAGAAAGTCCTCATGTTATTTTTGATGAATTCGAATCAAAACTGACAAATCAAACTCCTTCTACTTTGGATGCATATGAAGATCCTAAGAACTCATCAAATGTCCAAGCTAAGGATGAACCATTGAAGGTAATATCAAGCAAAAATGAGGAAGATGAGGATCCTACAATTGAGACACTACAAGAATCACAAGTGCAGCATCCTGACTTGCCCAGTTCTTCCACATTTCTAAAGGATCATCCAGCTGTGAACATCATTGGTAATTTGGAGGATGGGGTAAAAACAAGGTCCTCTCTAAGGCAAGTAGAAGAGAAAGAATTGATGGCTTTACTTTCACAAGAAGAGCCCAAGGACATTCATGAAGCTCTTCAAAATGAATCCTGGATTCATGCTATGCATGAAGAGCTGCACCAGTTTGAAAGAAATGAGGTGTGGACTCTCGTGCCGCATCCTAAGAACCATCTCACTATTGGAACTCGTTGGGTTTTCAGAAATAAGCTAAATGATGCGGGATTAGTTGTTAGGAATAAGGCCCGGCTTGTAGCCAAGGGGTACAGCCAGGAGATGGGCATTGATTTTGATGAGTCCTTTGCACCGGTTGCTAGACTTGAAGCAGTCCGGATCTTACTATCCTACGCTTGCTCTTTGAACTTTAAATTGTTTCAACTGGATGTTAAATCTGCATTTCTTAACGGTTATATCAAGGAGGATGTTTTTGTAGAGCAGCCTCCAGGTTTTGAAGATTCCAAACATCTACGATATGTGTATAAGCTCCAAAAGACCTTGTACGGACTAAAACAAGCACCAAGGGCATGGTATGAACGGCTTACGTCATTTCTGGTTGAAAATGGGTTCAAGAGAGATAAGGTTGACCAAACACTTTTCACATGGAAATCAGGTAAGGACATTTTGGTAGTCCAAGTGTATGTGGATGACATTATTTTTGGAGCTACTAACAATGCTTTATGCGATGAATTTACAAAGATCATGCAAGGAGAATTCGAGATGAGCTTAATGGGAGAGCTGACCTTTTTCCTTGGATTGCAGGTAAAACAAACTTCAGAAGGAATCTTCATCAATCAAGCCAAATATACTATGGAACTACTGAAGAAATACGGGATGGCGGAAGTAAAACCCATATCAACTCCCATGGCCACCACCACAAAGCTGGATAAGGATGAAAATGGTAAAACAATAGATTCTACACTGTTTCGAGGTATGATCGGATCACTACTGTACCTTACAGCTTGCCGTCCTGATATCCAATTTAGTGTATGTCTCTGTGCCCGTTTCCAGTCATGCCCTAAAGAATCTCACTTATCAGCTGTTAAACGCATTTTTTGATATCTTATTGGCACAATTGATTTTGGTTTGTGGTTTTCTATCAGTAGCTCTTTTGATTTAATTGCTTATACCGATGCGGATTATGCCGGGTGCATTGTAGATCGTAAAAGTACAAGTGGGTACTGTCAGTTTCTTGGCGGGTGCCTCGTTTTATGGGCCTCTAAGAAACAACATTCAGTAGCTCTCTCAACGGCCGAGGCTGAATATGTAGCCACCGGAAGTTGTGGAGCCCAAGTACTTTGGATCAAAAATCAATTGCTTGATTTGAATGTTGAAGTGGATTGTGTGCCGATCTTATGTGATAATACGAGTGCAATTAATCTATCTAAAAATCCTGTTCAACACTCCAGAACCAAACACATTGACATTCGGCATCATTTTCTGAGAGATCATGTAGGCAAAGGGGTCTTTGAGTTCAAGTTCATTGATTCACTTAATCAACTGGCTGACATCTTCACAAAACCCCTAAATCAGGATCATTTCAATAAAATTAGGAGAGAACTTGGCATGTGCAAGGGTGAGGGCATACGTACTTAGGTCTGCATTAGGTTGTTTTTCCGTTGGGTAGATTATGTGAGATGCATGCATTGTGTGTGTTTCATTTCTATTGTGTATGACTATACCTAGCATGTGTGCCTGTACTTATATTTATATACACTTCTTCCTTGACACTTTCCTAAAACTGAATATTTCTTGATAGATAAATGTGGACTAGTGATCTAGTGCTCTAAGCAGTCTCTAATCAAGGGATTCCGTAGTCGACTCATGCTTGATATCATTCGTGGCTTAGCAAAAGAAAAAAAAACGATTAAAAAAAATAGAAAGAAAAAGAAAAAGAAATGTGAAAATGGGGGAGTCCACAGGGTCATGGAGCCCACTTTTATCTCTGGTGGTCGCTGGCTAAACACTTTTCCTCTCGGGGTCAACAATGGGGTTTCTATGCCCCAGCGGTCGACCGCTGGCTTCGTGCCGGTCGACCGCCAGCGGCGAACCGGCCCAGTTCAGCCGCGCCCGAACCCCAATTTAAGGGGGTTTTCTTCCCCATTTCCTCATTCTATTGCTTTCCATTCTCTTTCCCTTACTCCACCCTAACCCTAGCACACCTCTCTCCCATCTTCTAAGCCCTAAAAACCCCACATCTCGATCCTCTCTCCGACCACGATCCGGCCAATTGATCTCCACTTCGGAACAACTCGTCGCCGGCGTTCGTGCTCTTGTGTCACCCTTCCCAGAGTTCCAGAGCGTGAAGAAGGTGTTCACAGTCCTCCCCGGTGTCTCTCTCTCCATCCCAAGGTAGAGGTTCTACCTCTCAAGCGGATCATACCTTCAGCGGGTTTCTTAGTCTAAATGGCACCTAGAAGGAGTGCTCGGCGTCTTCTCCAAGGGGAACCTAGTGCTCAGAGACGTGAAGCTCCGGCCGCACCACCACCACAAGCTCCCGCACCCAGGTTACCTCCAAGATCTATCATCGACCCTCGTCTTGTCGATTTTCAAGGGATGAATGAAATCCTGCCCGACATTTATACAGTTTTTTCAATGCAACCGGGGTGGCTTGATTTTGTCACTAGATACAACCGGTTCTATCCCTATCTAGTACAACAGTTCTATGGTAATTTGGTCGATAGAAATGGAAGATTATACACAATGGTTCAGGGCATTGAGATCCGATTACTTCAGAATTATTTAATCATGCCCTATGTGTCTCTTCACATGGTGCAGACATGACTTTTGGGCATGGTGAGGTTGAGGCAAGTTTCATTGCCATGACGAGCTGTGATTTTGTACGTGGTGTGAGTGACCTCATTGAGCTCAATGCCAACCACTTTCCCGCACTGCAACGGGTTCTCCATCATATGCTTACTACACTTATTTATCCCAAGAGTGGCAGCCGAGATGAAGTGACCGAAGTGCACCGATTCCTGTTCTATCATGTTATGAATGGCGAATTAATTAATATGGGATGGCTCATGACTCAACTGATAAGTCGATGCCGTACACATTTACGGCGGTCCCTGCCTTATGCTTCTCAACTCACTGGAGTGTTCACTTTTGTCGGGGTCCCATTGGAGGATGAGCAGTTTGTTCTGGTCCGCCATGATGACATTTATAATGAGCATAAGATTTTCTCCGATATGGGATATTATCGTGCTGCAGATGGCAAAATTCGCCGTGCTGTCCCAGTTTATGGGGAAGAGAATGTCAGTGAAGAAGAACAAGAACCGGACCCACAGCAAGATCACCAAGATGCACCTCCACCAGTCCAGCCCGAAGATGTGCCTCCTCCAGCGGCTCTCCCTCCACCACCGCATTACTTTCATGGGGAGTCTTCCACTTAGGGTGCTGGGCATTCCACTTGGGGGGACTATGAGGCTCTAGACCGGCGTCTTTTAGGCATGGAAACCCGCATTGACTCCTCTCTTGGGCGTTTGGACACTTTTATGGATACCATGACTGGACGAATGGACTCCTTCACCCACGCTCTGGATGATCTGTCTACCCATATGGCCACTCTCTATGCTAGCCATGAAGACAACCGTGAGGCTTTCCGCCTCACCAACCAATCCCTTCTTACCATCTGTCGCCAGCTTCTTCATCATGATGAGATTCTCCATGGCCTTGAGGATTGTTTTCCTCCTGCTCCTGCTCCTGCTAGCTCCCCCCATGGTGATGGTCCCCCGGATGATGTTCAGGGCGAGGAAGCTGCGGATCACCCTGCTGAGTAGCTGTTCTTGGGTCTCTAGTGTTCTTTTGTCCACTTTTTGTATCCCTTGCCTCTCGTTTTTGCTGATGTCAAAGGGGGAGAAGTAGGATATTAGGCTTATATATATATGCCATGTGTGTTTGCCTGCTTGCATGCATGTCTGTCTCTTGCATTGTAGTTTGAGCACGTTGTATTGCATTAGTGGTTTGCATTTAGTGGTTGCATTCCTTCGTAGGTCGAGTCCCTTTTTTTTCACCTCTTGCATTCAGTGTACCCTGTATGGATCTAATGAGAATGAATGGAAGAATGCACTCCTTGAATTTACAAGATTGGCTCTCTCCTCTCTCACTTCTTGTCAATGTGGCAAATAAGTATTGAATGGCTGGTATGGATACGTTGACGTGCTTGTGTTGGAAGTGATATGTTGCGTTGAAATGGACGTGTTGAATGTCTTCAAATCGTGAGTTCAAATGTTTCAACTTGATGGATTTCAACTGAATTTCAAATGTGATTGACTTCGTTTAAAAACTCGTTCAAAGGCACAATGGTTTGAACATGTGTATTTAATACCTAGTTTTTGTCATCATCAAAAAGGGGGAGATTGTTGAACATATCCGAGTGATTTTGATAATAACAAAATCCGAGTGATTTTGATAATAACAAAACCTAGGACTTTTATCTTCTATGTACCTTGTATTAGAACGAAGTTTCATGCCTTAAACCATCAAGTCTCATCCCACTTTCACATTAGTATTCATGAATCCTTCCATGTGTTAAAACGAGCCTAAATGAACTTAAAATCAACTATAACACAAGCCCTTTTCAAGCATCGAACCCATGGACAGTTTCAAGTAGGCTAACACTTGACTTTTGCAGGTTTGAAGATTGGCGGTCGACCTGTGGACCCTTGGCGGTCAACCTGAAATCACAGCATTGAAGATTAGAAGTCTGTAAAACTGGCGGTCAACCGCTAGGAGCTAGCGGTCGACCTATTTTCCCAGCAGCCAAATGGCTACAGGAATGCCCCTAGCGGTCGACCGCTGGACTCTGCAGGTCGACCGCCAGCCCCGAGCTGCCAACAATTGTTGACTTTTTGTCACTTCGAGAAAAGCCATTCTTCTTGATATTGTTTAATCCCTAAGCAACCAAACTCTCCAGAAATTGTGGATCTGGTCTGAGAGGAGTCCATGGACCATTCAAAGTCTATATAACTCATACAAGAGGGTTAAGAAAACCCTAATGCTTAAGGGGGATCAAGGAGGCTACCAAAGGGGAGAGAAGGGAGCTAGTACTGTAGACGTGAATAGTGCTCCGAGAAGAGTTCTTCATCCCTCTTCATCCATCCTCAAGTGAAGATCAAGCCATATCTGAAGGAGATCAATTCAAAAGCCAAGTGAAGCTCAAGCTGCATCCAAGAAACTCTTCATCAACTAAGGGGGAGCATCAATCAAGTCCTTTCTTTTGTGTTTTCATTCTTAATCCTTATAAGCTTCAAGTGTGGTTTCTGTAATCCTGTAACAATCTTGTGTGTGTGTGGATCTTCCTAGATCCGTGTGTGTGTCTAGTTAAGTTTGTTGGTTTCGTGTGTGTAGTTGGGTGTCCTTACATCATCTGGGAATCTTCATCTCCCAACGTGTGTGTGTGTGTGTGTTCGATCTTGTATTTCTTTACAAGATAGTGTGTGGATCCTCACGGTCGGTGAGGGGTGGACGTAGGTTGCCGTTGTGGCATCCGAATCACCTAAATCTTGCTGTCTCATTGTGGTTTGCTCATTTTCTCCTTCCTCCCTTTGTGCATGTTTTTGGAATTAGATTAATTGCATCTATTAGATCTATTTGATTTAGTTAGTTTCAGATAGATCCTCGGTATATCAAAAATTGGATTCGGACTGACAAGGTTATTCTTGCTGGAAAGATAACAGCTTGCGTTGAGTAAATCTACGGATTTGTCAACTCCGCCTAGTACCAAGGGTTACTGAAGTGATTGATTTTGATAGATCTATTCTCCCTCTTGCACTTGTTCTCACATATTCTTAAAATTGAGTATAGCTTTGTTAATTTTTGATTTCACCCAATTCACCCCCCCCCTCTTGGGTGCCATTGATAGCGGGACTTCAATCGTCTCCCAAATCATCATTGCCCATACTCTAGGTGGATCTTGACATACCGTCATCATCCATAAAACCCATATGAAGATAGCATGCATAAGTTAGGTGGGGTTGCTCGATTGTGTCCTCCACCACCCGCATTTGCCCCTACCATTCACACAGAGAATTGGGGGTAACAAACATGCTGAAACACACTGGAGTTGATGCATAACAAACTTACAAATATACCCCGGACATGTACAGTTACTTTTAAGCACTAAATCAAATACAATGCAATATTGCATTGGGAATACAACACAATACATCAATGAAGTAAGCAGTTAAAATAGATATGGAAATAGTCTACAAATGTATGAAAACTTTCAATAAATTCTTAGTTCTGGAGCCATAGCTAAGTAACAATAGTGTCCCCTAGCACCTCTCCTTCATGGATATCACTAGATGTCATGGGTGAAGTAGGATCAATATCTACATCCCCTACATCATTATGGTCATTTGGCTCATGTAAAAAGTAGAAATCTTCACCATGCTCTCGGTAGATGAAGTTGTGGATCACACAACAAGCAATTAGCATGAGTATTTGAGTTCAGAAAGGATACATGTTCACTTTCATAAACATTACAAACCGCATCTTCTGTACCCCAAATGCTCATTCAATTACATTCCTTAATTGGGCAAGGCGATGATTAAACTTGTCTCATAAACTATGATATGTTGTATTACCACGACCTTGGTACTGGACTATATGATATCATTCATTCCGCTACGGTTCAATTAAACTCTCGGTGTTTGTATATCCCATATCAACCAGATAGTATTTACCTGCACAGAAGTAAGTCATGTTGAAGTAGATTGAACAAAGAATGTCAACAATTCTTACTGTAACTCCAAGGAATTAACTTACCCAGAGAGACCTTAAATCCACCATGCTCTATGGTCTACCTTAACACCTTTTGGTCACTAGTCGATTCTTCCCACCCTATAGAAAGGTACTGGAATTGTAAATCAAATGAGACAGCTGCCATGACATTTTAAGTGACTTGTGGTTTATAATTCTAATATTGTAGGTGCTTTGATCGTGCTACATTTGTGGGTACGTGGGTATCATCAATTGTCCCGAGTGCATCCTATAGATCCACAATCAAGTGCTTTATCAATTGGAAAATTTGTATCATGAATAACAATTGATCCCAGTTTAAGTAAACTATCTTGAAGAACGAGTAGAATTTGTCTTGATGTTGTATCAACGGGTGGACCTTATCACCTACTGTAGGGAGTTGAATGTAGGTGTGTCTAAGTTCCACAAGTGCCCTCGTCACATTATTAACATACATGCTTATAGTTTGCGATGAATGTTGGAAGCGCTCATACATTACTCATGTTGCCATACCATGTCCCTTGGCATACAAGAACATAGCCAACTAGTCATTGGCAGTTACAGACCGATTATTCTTGATCAAGCCCCTTTCCAATTGAACATCCCGTAAGCGTGTAAATATCTCAGGGTTAAGTCTAAACATATTGTAGCATTATCTTTCATGACCAATAAGAATATCATGGATCTAAACATGGCTCGTGTACCGCAATGTATGCATGGGCCTACGCGCTCTTTCCGGAACCTCCTCTTCTTCATCTTCTCATATTAACTCATCCCATATTAGCTCATCAACTAGATAGAAGATGACATTCTCCTCCAATATTAACTCCCTAATCAACTATAATGGATCTATGTGGGGTACTCCTACAATATTCACGCAAAGGCCGATGTTAGGAAATGCTAGAACATAGTCACATGAGGATGCATGACATACATACAGAAGGTTTATAATGTAACGATAGTATATTCTTGACAAGAGTAATGATTGGATTCACAAAAATAAGTTAAGATACATGAATTCACAAAGTAATTAAAACATCTACATAACCGGCTAACTCAGCGGCCTCGTAATAAGATAACAATAATCCCCAACAATACTAAAAGAACATAAATGAGGATAATCACCGAGAGCAATATGATGGCCAAGTTTTGGAAGGAAACAAGGGCAGGTGTCTGCTGCATTGGGGTTGGCACATAAATGTCTTCATGTCCGTCTGCCATCAATTGCCTCGCATGCGTCAATTGCCTCTCATGAGGCATGCCATTTGCAAGCAATTGACCCCTGTGAGAGCACTGAATATTTTCACGTAGGAAAAATAGGATAGTGCATGTTCTTTTTGGAAAGAAACATTCCTCTGCATAGAGAGGGTTATTCCGTGTGTGCGCATATCAGACGATTTGGGTTCGGGTGCTAGACCTCTCCCCACTGACCGAAGTCAGTGTTGATTTATATCGACCTAACGTCCGAACACCTTTGTTTAACTGTCAAAGAAATCCCAAAGTTCTTCCATGGGGGTTCTGACGTTTGGAGATCTCACAATGTCCGCTCACTCACCACCAACCAACAACAAAGTCTGAAGCAGGGTTCAACTGAGGTCATGTTTTAAGCAAAACCCTACAATTTAGGAGCATGAAGATGATTTAGGGGAGGCCATGGGCATACTTGAAGTCACGGGAGGTTTCCTGGACTCCGGGGGTATTTTGGTAATTCTACCCTTCCGAGGGTATTTTGGTAATTTTACCAGGCCAGTGGCATTCCCAAAATTTCAGAGTTGGGGAAGAAAATGTGACGGGATTCCTGACGTCCCAAGGCATTAAGGCCGTTTCTGGAG
The DNA here is from genome assembly GCA_022559845.1 of Amorphophallus konjac. Classification (NCBI taxonomy): domain Eukaryota; kingdom Viridiplantae; phylum Streptophyta; class Magnoliopsida; order Alismatales; family Araceae; genus Amorphophallus; species Amorphophallus konjac. Next base: position 40,153 of record JAHNEJ010003462.1, read on the forward strand.
GGTTTAAGGGGCTCTGAGGCCATTTCTAGAATATAAGGGTATTTTGGTAATTTTATCGAACCCTAGATAGACCAAGGTTTAAGGTAACACCCGAGTGTCGGACTAAGCTGACGACATTTCCAGACCAATGAAATGACAGAGGGCTTCGTAGAAGACACATATTTGTCAATTGGCCGAAGGAGGGGCGTATGTGTAATTTCCACAACCGAGGGACTTTATTATAATTTTCCCTGATTGGCGAACAGAGACAATATGTAGAGGACTCTGGATATTTTAATGATCCAACTGGTTACAATAATTGTCGTCGAATTATCGACTATACAAGGGTCCGCACCAACGCGTGAAGTAGGGACGTAGTCCCAATTATAAAAGATTGCAGGGTAAAATTACAAATTACAGGACTTTTGTCTCTTACGGTCCTGGGGAGGACATTTTTGTAATTCCGTCATTGTAAGGACAGAACCACATAATTTAGTCGTCCCGGGAGGTAAAGACTTACAAAGCATGGTCCGCTGAGGGGCATAATTACAAACATGGCCCACTGAGGGGCGTAATTACAAAATACCCCATAGGGGGCATAAGTACAAGACCCGGGGACTTACCCCTCACAGGTCAAGAAAAACAAAACAAGTCTCCTTGCGCGGGTGTTGTAGCCGGAGAATGCTTAAAGTCCAGATCTCCTCCGTAGGTGTGTGTCTGTATGGCACTTGGACCCTTGGAGGTCTATTTATAGAAGGTGGGAGGACCTAGGTGTGGACACTAAAAAATTCTCACCCCATGTTTACGTGCAGGGGAATATAGAAGAGGAGAAAAGAGAAGAGAAGGTGAAAAGAAGAAAAGGAAACACTCTTGAAGTGCTACAACGGCGCAACAGCCTGTAAGCCCTCCAGCGGCACACTACCAAGTGACCTCAACGGCACACTCATTGTGAAGCCACCAGCGGCACACTAGCTGCAAATGCCCCAGCGGCACGCCTTTCAGCCTTCAGCGGTACACCCTCGTGCCCTTTCAGCGGCACATCCGCCAGTGCCCCCAGCGGCACACACTATGGTGGCGCCTCCACCGGCACACTCGACCCAAGGCTTCCGGCGGCACGCCCCCTGGCCTCTTAACGGCACACTCCTCCAGCGCCCTACAACGTCCCTCAATGGCACGTCCGTCCGACGTCTTCAGCGGCACACCCAGCTTGGGTGTCTTCAGCGGTACACACCCCCTGCGTGCCTCTTCAGCAGCACGCCCGGGCTAGCGTCTTCTGCGGCACGCTCTTGCAGCCCCTCCGCGGCACAGGTTTCTGGCCATTCAGCAGCATGCTTTGCCACGAACAAACGTGCCACCCATCCCCTAGGATCCTTGGCACGCAGTGGGGCTAGCTGAGGTGTCGTCCCCTCCTGAAGGCACGCAGCCTACCCCTCCTGCCGCCCAGGACAAGGGAGTCAAATCCCATTCAATGCCATGGACGTTCCGGCCTTCGACGGATCTCGCTGCTGCCGGGGTATAAAAGGCCCCTTCTCCATGCGAACGGGGGGGTATACACACACAGACAGATAGAGAGCTACGACGACGCTACCATAGAAGAAAAGAAGAAGGAGAAGAGAGGAAGAAGAAGAGAGAAGAGGAAGAGGAGGGCTCCGGCGTGAGGTTCTCCTGTAACCACCGAGCAAGAGAGAAAGAAAGAGAGGGAGTGTGATCCTTGATGTAGTGGAGGGGGTGAGGAAGAGCAGGAAGGCCGTTGCCTCTGCTCGACCCCAACTCCCTCCTCGTCTCTTACCCTTCTTCTTCTGTTCTTGATTTCTTCTTCCCCCCCCCCCCCCCCCCCCCCCGTTTGGGCTTGAATATATGCTTCGATACATGGCCGATTATGGCCTTTTCTCTTGATGAATAAAAATTCCCCCCTCTTTGGGTTTTCGTACTGCCTCCGTTGGTTTGGGTCGTTACGTGTGCTTGGCCGTCTTCTTCCTCCCTTCCGGTGGTGTGCCTCCCGGCAGTGATCTTTCCCCCTTGGCGTAGCTCCTTCGTAGGGCCTCTGACCCTCACCCTCGCCCGTTCGCCTGTGGGGAGTTACTTCCCCCCTTGCCTCTCAAACAACTAGGCCCAATGCCATTATCCCAGTACCTCCCTGAACCTTTGCCCTTCTTGCTAAGTTCCCCTTGAGTATGGGTCGCCCAATGCCCTTGGACCCCTTCCTTCCTCCTGTTGGAACTCCCTTTCCTTGGACTAGCTTCATCTTGACCCTCCACTCAAGCCCTTAGCCCAATGCATCCTTGATCTCCTTGGCCCGGTGCACTCCCCAGTTGCCTCACCCGGCACAGCCTTCCCCTAGGTCAGCCCGATGCACCCATAATCCCTTCTGGCCGGTACACTCCCGCCGGGCTCTACCCAGTACACTCCGTGCCCCTCCCAGCGGCACAACCCCCATCTAACCCTCAGCCCGGCACAGCCTCCCTGGCCGGTGCGCTCCCTGCCTCCCTTAGCCGGTACACCCCTCACCTTGCCTACCCGGCACGCCCTGGTGCCAGCCAATCCGACACACCTCTTCAGCCCCCTTGAGACTCTCTGGCCAGTACGTCAGCCACCAGTCACTCTTCTTACCCGGTCCACCCCTGGGTAGTCTCAGAGGCGCCTTCCACTCGTCGTTTCTTCCGGGTTTTTTGAAGTTTTATCAAAGGTGCTGAAGAGGCGGAATCTCGCGCTGGGTCCTGAGCGGGCTGTGGATCACCAGAAGATGAATCTGCAAGAGAGGGAAACGTGTCAGAGGGCCCAGGGGATCTCCCTGGGGCAAACCCTCCGATGGCTAAGTCAGTAGAGCGATGGTGGAAGTGATAATGGGGGGAGGAGAGAGCTGATGCGCGAGAATCCTCTCCACCAAAGGGTGAAGCGAATCGTGCTCAGGAGCTTAGGGTATGTGAATGCCTAGTTCATCTTACCATCTTCCGGAGGGTATCCCTTGCTTAAATAGTGCGCCGCCTTCAGGAGTCCTGTAAGCTGAGGGGTTCCCGGCGGGAGTTACGTCTTTAACGGGGGCTTTCATGGCCTGATCGTGGGAACGTTATCCCCTTGGAGTCCGGCAGCTCCCATGACTCTCCCGCTGGCGGAGGACTCTGAACGGCCGCACCTGCAGATAATCAACCGGTTTTACCGAGCCTCGGGGATGCTAGCTCACGTCCGAGCGATAGGCATGGCCCGGCGAGGGTGGGGTCGGATAGATCGGCTGGAGCCTATCTCTCTCGGATGGGGAGAGGGCTTTAGGCCAGACCTTCCTTGGGACCTAACCGTTGTCTCGGGCCCTCCGAGCCTAGAAGGCCGCCGGGGAGAGTTGGTTCCTCGAGTCTTATTTATTGGGCTTTTCTCTCGAAGTGGGCCCTGTGGGCTATCACTTGGGTGGGCTCGCCTGGTTGGACCTTGTAGGTCTTGTTGGGCTGCCTTTGTGGTGGGCTGCGGAAATCCCCCTCTCCACTTGTCCCCCTCTTACTCCCGAGCCAAGGAGGCTCGGATGAGTAGTTTTTCGAGGCTTTGGACCGGCGTGGCTCAGATGGGTGGAATTCCGTTGGCGTTGTGGAGCCGCTTATAGCAGTTGCCGAGGCCCGTAATGATGATCCTGACGGATTTGAAGCGAAGGGGCCCCCCTTTTCCTCGGAGCACGGAACGGCGCGCCGCCACCCTCAGGGGTTTTTTAAGGGGCGCTGTTCATCGTTCTAGGCCTCCAGGGTTTTAGGCTTTCCTTGCTTCTTGATGCACCGTGAGAGCACAGCGGAGACGCGGAGCCTTGCGGCGACGTTCGAAGAGTTGGCGAGGATAACCGCGGAGGCGATCCAGCAGCTTCCTTCTCCCCCGGAGTCTTCAAGCTCGTGCGAGGGATCTTCTCTCGACTCGATGGCGGACCAGAGCCCGGAGCCTGTGCCGGTGAGGCGGGATCCCGTCCCCAACTGTAGCGAGTTGGGGGAGACGGAGGTGAGGAGGTTAGAGCACCGTTTCCGTCTGCCTCTCCGCTATAGCTTTGTTGCCGCCACTCCGCACGAGACGAGTTTGGATGATCGTGCTGGGCTTATTTGCACCTTCCTTCTGGCTTGGAAGAGCGGATTTCGGCTTCCTTTCGATCCTTACGTGCTGCAGCTTCTCAATTTTTTCCGATTGGCACCTATTCAGTTGGTGGCCAACTCCTATCTTCTTCTTTCGGCCTTCAGGATTCTGTGTCGCCAGCGCGACATCTACCCTTCTCCGGACCTCTTCCACTTCTTCTTTGAGTTGAAAGCGCACCCGCAGGCGGGGAAAGGCTTCTACTTCATCCAGGCGCGGAGGAACAGGAGCTGCATCTCGCTTGCGGCGAAGGACTCCTCGCACAAGGGGTGGAAGACCCAATTCTTCTGGGTGAAGGCGGTGGCGACGGACGAGATCTGGAGATGCCGGACCTCGCCCAACTTTCACCCGAATCTACCCCCTCGCCAGGAGGAGTTCCCTCCCCACGTGGAGCAGCAGGCTGCCCGTCTGCTGGAGAATCGCCAATCGACCGAGGAGCTGGTGACGCCGGAGAACATCGAACGGTGTCTTCTCTCGCGGTTGACGTCGTCAGGTACGGTCTTGAGGCTCTTTTTCTGGGGTGGTAGCTCTTTTTTCTCCTCCCGACCGGGGCTTCTTCTTGCTGCAGACGTGAGGCGGGAGCCTCTGGAGGAGGCGGCCGAGGTCATCGATCTGGGGGATGACTCGACAGCCGATGAGCCTGATGCCCCGGTGGGTCGCGTCAATGCCCGAGATAAGGGCAAGGGGGCGGCCTCCGAGGGGTCTTCTCGATCGACCGGTCTGAAGCGCAAGGATCCCCTGGTGGGGAAATTGCGGGAGGCCGCGAAGGCCAGGAAGAGGGCCAGGAAAGCCGGTCTTCCTACCACCGTCGGGGGCGATTCTGGCTCGGCGGCACTCCCCTCTCGGGGGCAGGATGGGGCCGACCCTTCCGGGCTGGCTCTCCCATCTGCCGAGCGAGAGGGCGCCGAGGAGACCAGGGGCCCCGCAGAGGGAGGTGATGGGTCGGCTCTCCCCTCTGTAGGGACAGAAGGGGCCGATGCCGACGTGGCCGGCGCTGGGACCGAGAGTTCGGTCGGTGCAGATGGGGGTGCGCCCGCGGGGGCGTTGCAACCCCAAGTGCCGGCAGCTTCTGGTGCGGTGGATCCCGCGGCGCCGGTCGAGGGTGGGGGTTCGCCCGGGGAGGCGTTGCAACCCCAACCGACCGTGGCGCGCGGGGCGGTTGGTTCTGCCGCCACAACAGGGCCTTCTGGCGGGGTGCCCAGGGTGGAGCAGTCCCATTTACCGGAATCTCTGGTCAGGCTCGGTGTCTCGGGTGATCTGTACCGGCTCTGCCGGTCGATCGCCGATAGGACGAGGGGGGGAGAAAAGCGCAGCACTCCTGCCGGGGTCCTTGACATCCTGATGGAGGGTGGCCTGGTCATAGCTCGGATAGCGGCCGTGATGGCAGAGGCGCACGCCCGGACGGAGGCGGAGCGGTCGAAGCTCGCCTGGACCCTTGGTGGATGCGAGGGGAAACTGGCCCGGCTCGAGGGGGAGCACGAGGGGCTCCGGCGGGAGTTCCTCGCATTTAGGGAGTTGGCGCGGTCTAGCCGACGGGAAGCCGAGGTGCTGGCCGAGCAGCTGACAAGGGCCCAAGAATCGCTCGAGAGGAAGAGCAAACGTCTAGAAGACGAGCGTCAACGTCACATCGAGCTGGATAGCCTCTGGGAGCTTGAGCGCGGCGAGCTGCAGGATCGGGCGGAGGACGCGGAGCGCCTTCGCGCTGAGGCTGAGGCGGACCGAGCCCGGGCGGAGGGTCGGATGATCGAAGCCGAGCGGAGGATGACCGAGCTGGAGGAGCGTCTGGCGAGGGCGGAAGAGCGTGCGGCCGAGGCGGAGCGGGCTCGGGACGGGCAGGTCGAGGCGGAGGCGATCGAGCGCTATAAAGGCTCGGAAGCTTACTCAGCCGACCTGATTGCAGCTGCCCTACCCTACTACGAGGTAGCGCTCCGCCGGGGTGCTCGAAAGGGGTTCAGGCAGGGCTATCGCCGGGCGATGAACTATGCCAATGAGCACCTTGCTGGGGGTGATTTTCCTTATGGCCAGAGTTATGACTCGGACGAGTCAGATTCCAGCTCCTCATCTTCGGCCGGGGAAGAACCGGAGGAATCGCCTCCAGCGGGGTCACCAGCTCCGGAGGTCTCGGGAGGGCTCACGACCGGGACAGTTCTCGCACAGGCGAGGTCAGTGTCCGGGCCGGCCGTCGCCGAGGGTACCGGGGGTGACGCGTCCCCTACTGCCATTCCCGAGCTTCAAAGTGGGCCCGAGGCCTGATGTAACTTTATTTTGCCCCTTCCCCCTTTTGTCTGTCTTTCCTTTTGTAAGCGGTTTTTATGGGAGGCAATAAATGACTTACTTTATTTGATCGCTATCTTCGCTGTGATTTGGTTGGCGTATCGGGGCAGTTGGAAAGTGCCGATATTTTTTGCGCCGTTTTCGCACGTCGATTCGGGAGACTTCTTGCGGGCGTCCTTCCGTATTACCATGCTTTGAAAGTCGAGGTGCTTCGCGAATCCCGCTAGAGTGGGGATCGAGGAATTTGAGGTGACCTTTCAGGGGAGATCCTATAGCGTGTTTTCGATGGGGGAGTCATTTAAGGCGTGTGGCCTCCCTTGGCCTATAAAAAGGACCGAAGGGTGCTCCTTCCCTCTTAACACTTAGGACTCTCACCGGCGGTCTGCTCTTATTCCCTCGTCTTCGCTCTGCGTTGCGCCGCCGCGATCGGAGCATGGAGGACCCTTCAGAAGGTGACGCTGCAGACGACGGGGAGCGGCCGATTCCAGCTGTCCTGGAATATCGGTCGGGTCCCACGGTCGCCGCGCGTGCATGAGACGGGTCCGACGGTCGCCGCGCCGATCTGGAGAGGGCTTCGACGTGCGGGGGCACGCCGTTTGCCTCCTCTTGGATCCGGCGAGGCTTCCGGGCGGACGCCGAGATGGAGGGCGGATGGGGGAGTTAGGGATGCCGGCCGCCATTCCCCTCCGCGGGAGGGGAGGAGGCGGCTCCAGTCCCTTCCTCACCCCTGTCCGCAGCCTCTTTCTCTCTCTTTTGTTCTTCATTTCTTTCACTCTTCGGGGGCTGCTTGCTTTCTGTTCGCCTCCAAAGAGTTGGTAGTTTGGCAGAGAGGGGACCTTCACGGCGCTCCTTTTTCCAGGTTGTTGCCAACTTGGAAGGTAGCCTTCCTCGCGTGAAAGGTGGCCTTCTCCTTGCTGTCTCTCTGTCACCTTTGTCACGGTCCACCCGAGCCAACTGGGTCGACCATCTCTTGTCCGAGCCAGTTTCTACGCGAGGCAGAGTCAGTGGCTGGATGCGAGAAGGTCAAGATCGGGTCGGTCGGGCGATGGCCGTTTGCCGCGGTGCTAGATGGATTTTTGCTTTTCACTATGTAATGTATTAGCAGTTGCCTTTTTGATGTACCAACAGTTATCTTGAATGAATGCGAAAGATAAGGGGGTTTATTCTACCCAATTTGTTGATACAGTATTCAGAAATAAAATCTGCGTAGTGTGGTTGCATTCCATGTCCGGGGAATGGGTTCCCCTTCCATTGTGGCTAACCTGTACGCACCTTTCCCGAGCGTCTCGATCACTCGGTAGGGGCCTTCCCAGTTGGGGGATAGCTTGCCCGCCGCCTCCAGTGGTCGAGATGCTTCGGTCTTCCTGAGAACGAAGTCCCCTGGTCGGAATTGTCTGCCTCGGACCTTGGCGTTGTAGTACCGAGTGAGGCGGCGCTGGTATTCCGTAGCTCGGACGTTCGCGATCTCTCGGAGTTCGTCTGCCAGGTCGAGGTTCTCGAGCAACTTCTGCTCGTTTGCCTCGGGCAAAAAGCTGATCACTCGGAGAGACGGGTTGGCGATTTCTAACGGAACGACGGCTTCGGTGCCATATACCAGTTGAAAAGGGGTCTCACCGGTTGCCGTTCTGGGGGTCGTTCGGTGCGACCATAGTACGCTAGGCAGTTCCTCGAGCCAGCTACCCTTAGCCTTGTCGAGTCTGGTTTTTATGCCCTTCAAGATGGTCTTGTTGGCATTTTCAACCAGCCCGTTGGCCTGAGGGTGGGCGACCGAGGTGAAGTGGTTGCGGATATTTAGGTCGGCACATCTGTCTCGGAAGTATCGAGAGTCGAATTACCGCCCGTTATCGCTCACTATCACTCGGGGGACGTCGAAGCGACAAATGATCGATTTCCATACGAAACCCCAGACGACTGTCTCGGTGATCCTCGCTGTTGCTTCAGCCTCGATCCACTTGGTGAAGTAGTCGATGGCAACGATGATGAACTTCTTCTGAGATTGAGCCGTTGGGAATGGCCCAAGGATGTCGATCCCCCACCGAGCGAAAGGGTAAGGCTCGGTAAGGGTGACAAGTTCCGTGGCCGGCTGGTGGACCAAATGGTCGAACCGCTGGCAACGGTCGCAATGTTGTACGTAACCCGTGCAGTCGCGCTGTAGGGTCGGCCACCAGTACCCCTGCCTTAGCAGGATTCTAGCCAGCGACCGACCTCCTGAATGTGCTCCGCACAGGCCTTGATGAATCTCTTCAATAGCTTGGCTCGCTTCGTCGGGGCCGAGGCACTTCAGAAGGGGCCCGGAGAACGATCTTCGGTAGAGGGCGTTGTCGAGGATGACGAAGCACCGACCTTGGTACTTCATTCGGCGGGCTTCCCGAGGGTCGGAGGGCTCCTGGGAGTCCCGTAGCCAGGACAGGTAGGGGGAGCGCCAGTCAGCGGGAGTGGCTGAGTCAATGGCGAGGAGCTCCGAGTTTATGCTCGGGCGCTCTAGCTCTTCTAGGAGGACCGATTGTGTACCTTCCGGGTCTAGGGAGGAGGCCAGTCGGGAGAGGGCGTCCGCCCGAGAGTTTTGCTCCCGAGCTATTCGGACTACCTCGAACTGCTAGGCCAGGCTCCGGACCAACTGGAGGTATTTGATCATAGGTGCCTCCCGAGCTTCGTACTCGCCACTGACCTGGCTTGCAACTAGCTGGGAGTCGGTGTGGATCCTGACTCGCTCGGCCCCCAGCCGTCGGGCCATGCGGGCCCCCGAGATAAGGGCCTCGTACTCGGAAGCATTGTTGGATGCCAAGAAGTTGAACTTTAGGGCGTATTGCAACTCTATTCCTTCGGGAGACCTTAGGAGGATCCCTGCGCCGCTGCCGACCGAGTTGGACGATCCATCGACGAACAGCTCCCAGGTTGGCCCGGTTGCTGTCGGAGGCCTGTCCTCGACCGGAATGGTGCTCTCGGCGATGAAGTCGGCGAGCGCTTGCCCTTTGATAGCTGATCGTGGCCGATACGAGATGTCGTATGCCCCGAGCATGATGGCCCATTTGACAAGTCGCCCCGAGGCTTCGGGGTGGGCCAGAATCTTCTTCAGTGGCTCGCCGGTTAACACTGTGATGGGATGCCCCTGGAAGTAGGGTCGGAGGCGCCTTGCGGAGGTAACCAACGCTAGCACGAGTTTCTCGGTTGCGGGGTACCTCCGCTCGGCCTCGCTGAGCACCTTGCTGGTGTAGTAGACCGGCCTCTCGACTCCCGAGTCATTTCTGACTAGGACCGAGCTGACCGTTGACGGCGTCGCCGAGAGATAGAGCAACAAGACCTCGCCCGGGACAGGCTTGGAAAGCACCGGGGGCGAAGCCAGGAACTCTTTGAGCTCGGCGAACGCTGTCTGGCATTCTCCATCCCATGCGAACGTGGCAGATGCTACCTTGGGCCCCCTCATCAGCTTGAAGAAGGGCAAGCATCATTCGGCCGCACGGGACAGGAAACGACTGAGAGCAGCGACACGCCCCGTTAGACGCTGGACGTCTTTAATACACGCGGGCGGGCGCATGTCCAGGATGGCCTGGACCTTATCGGGGTTGGCTTCGATCCCTCGCTGAGTGACCAAGAAACCCAGGAACTTCCCGGATCTTACTCCAAAGGCGCACTTGGCGGGGTTGAGCTTCATGCAGTACTTCAAGAGGGTGCCGAAAGTCTCGGCGAGGTCGGTGAAGTGGTCTTGGGCCCTCGGGGTCTTGACGAGCATGTCGTCGATGTAGGCCTCGACGTTCCGACCTAACTGTCCCTCGAACATATGGTTGACCAGTCGCTGGTATGTGGCTCCAGCATTCTTCAATCCGAAGGGCATCCGGGTGTAGCAGTACACGCCGTAGTCGGTGATGAAGGCGGTCTTCTCGACATCTTCAGGGTTCATTCGGATCTGATGATAACCCGAATAGGCATCCAGGAAACTGAGTATCTCGTTGCCCGAGGTTGAGTCAACCAGTTGGTCGATGCTCGGTAGCGGATAGCAGTCCTTGGGAGTGGCCTTGTTCAGATCGGTGAAGTCTACGCACATTCGCCACTTGCCGGTGGTCTTCGGCACCAGGACGACGTTGGCTAGCCACGTTGGGTACAGGACCGGTCTAAAAAGACCAGTCTCTTGTCCCTTGGTGACCTGCGCCTTGATGATCGCCTGTTTCTCGGGCGCATGCTTCCTCCTCCGCTGCTGTACGGGTCTCACGGTGGCGTCGAGGTTAAGCTTGTGCATCACAGTTTCCTCTGGTATACCAGGGAGTTGATCATCGGACCAAGCGAAGACCTGGACGTACCCAGAAAGAAACTCCTTGTATTGCTGCTGTTCCTTCGGTGGCAGGTCGACACCGATCCTTACTCCAAGGGCCGGGTCGTCGTTCAGGAATACCGTTAATAATTCGCCACCAGGCTTGGTGGTCACGGCTTTTCCTTCGACTCCCCTGGGGCCCTTATCCTTCCCGTCCGGCCTTGAGGCTTCCATCGAGATATTGTAGCACCTTCTAGCCGTGGCCTGGTTACCTCGGACTTCCCCCAACCCGTTTTTGGTGGGAAACTTCATTTTTTGGTGATAGGTAGATGGTACGGCCTTTATTCGGCTGAGAAATTTTCGGCCGAAAATGGCGTTGTACGCTATCATACCTTTAATCACTATGAAGTCCACTATGACCGTAACGGTTTTGGGTGGGGTGCCGATAGTGACCGGCAGGCTTAGGGCTCCCTCGGGGTAGGTGGCCAGGCCATTAAACCCGCAAAGGGGGTGTTCGGATCGGGCGGAGCTTGGATGGGTCTTCCCCCATCTTGAGAAAACAGTCATAAGATAATACATCGGGGGCGCTCCCATTATCAACTAAAATCCTGTCTACATTACAGTGATTTATCGTGGCCGGGATAACGAGGGCATCATCATGCGGGGTGCTCAGCCCTTCCAGGTCTTGGTCGGTGAAGACTATGACCTGGGGCTCCATCGGCGGACCTCTGGGAGGCTCTAAGGCTTGGCTGGCCCGCTCGGCATGACGTTTCCTTCCTCGGTTGGTGTCGCCGCCCGATGCCGCCCCTCCGGAGATGACGTTGATGTGGACCCCTCGGGGAGCGTTGTCAATCTCCTCTGCGGCGTCTCGGTCTTCTTTGTGCCCGGTCGTGAACCGGGCTAGATGCCCCAGACAGATGAGGCGCTCGATCTCGTCCTGGAGCTGATGGCAATCTCCGGTGTGGTGCCCGTGGTCGCCGTGGAACAGGCAATGCCTGTCCCGCTTGCGGTTCTTCGACCTCATTGGTTCGGGCTGGCGGAGGAGTCCCGAGTCTTTGATGTCTTCATAGATCTCGTAGACTGGTGCGGTCAAGGGGGTATACCGCTCGTACTTTCTCTTGCGCTCTCCTTCTCGATCGCGCTTCTTACTCGAGCCGGGGTTTGGCTCGGAGGTCCGCTTCTTGTCCCCCTCCCGACCCGAGCCGGTTGCGTCTCGGCAGGCGCTGAGTACTTCTTCGCACTCGGCGTGGCGCAGTGCCAGAGTCACTAGCTCGGCAAGGGTCGAGGGAGGGTGGAGGACAAGCTCACGGCGGAGATTCTCGTCCCGGGTGCCCCCGGTCAGTGCGGTTGTGGCTGAGGCCACATCCAGGCGGGGGATCCTAAGGGCTTCCGATTTAAATCGGTGGACGTAGGTCCGGAGCCTCTCCCCTTGCGCCTGTTTGAGAGCCAAGAGCCCCGCTACTGACCTTGGGGGGGCGCTACCGGCGAAGCTCTCCTTGAAAATTCGCCCGAATTGCCTGAAGTCCCGAATGGACCCCGCGGCGAGGGCCCGGAACCATGCCTGAGCGCCTTGGACCAGGGTGGCCGCGAAGGCTCGGCATTTGATGGGATCCAGCGTTCCATGCAGGGTCACCAGGGCGTCGAAGCTATCGTAGTGGTCGGCTGGGTCGCCTTGGCCGTCGTAGAGCTTGAAGGTTGGGATGGAGGCTCTAGGAGAGACCTCTGCCTTCAAGATGTACTCGGAGAAAGAGGATTTCTCCTCGTCCTCCGGGAAAGAGGTCTTCTGCAGGGCGCGGAGGGCGCGCTCTTGCTCTGCGAACCGTCTTTCAAAATCTCGCAGCCGGAGAGACAGTTCCGGCTGTGGCCGCGCCGTGGGGCTGGGGGGGGCGTCGTGGCAATCCCCCGGAGCACTGGTGCCCGGGCGCGGCGGTCTCGCTCCCTGCTTCCCTCTCCTCGGCGTGGAGGAAGCCTCTTGCTCAGCAGGCGGAGCTTGCGAGGGTCCTCCGACGTCGTTGCGAAGGAGCTGTCGGCCGCGGAGGGTGAAGCGGCCTCCGGCGGTGTGCTGCGTTGCACTCCTTCGAGGGGGACTTCCTGACGGGGCGCGGGACCTCGCGTCCCGGGCCGCCTGGGCCCTCATGAGCTCCACGAGGACGTCCATCTTTTCGTTGAGGGCCTGGAAGGCGTTGGCGCCACCGTCGAGGGGTGCCCCTGTCTCCGCCGGGGGGGTGGTGGCCCGTTGGTGGGGACGCTGGCGTTGGAGGGGGGGCTCTGTGAGACCCTAAAGGGGGCGCCTCCCGCCGCCGCCACAGCCTTACCTGCCCCGCCGGCGGATCTCCTCCCTGAGCTTTTTCTTACCATCTTGACTCTTCGTGCGTTTCCCACAGACGGCGCCAGATGAAGAGGCGGAATCTCGCGCTGGGTCCTGAGCGGGCTGTGGATCACCAGAAGATGAATCTGCAAGAGAGGGAAATGTGTTAGAGGGCCCAGGGGATCTCCCTGGGGCAAACCCTCCGATGGCTAAGTCAGTAGAGCGATGGTGGAAGCGATAATGGGGGGAGGAGAGAGCTGATGCGCGAGAATCCTCTCCACCAAAGGGTGAAGCGAATCGTGCTCAGGAGCTTAGGGTATGTGAATGCCTAGTTCATCTTACCATCTTCCGGAGGGTATCCCTTGCTTAAATAGTGCGCCGCCTTCAGGAGTCCTGTAAGCTGAGGGGTTCCCCGCGGGAGTTACGTCTTTAACGGGGGCTTTCATGGCCTGATCGTGGGAACGTTATCCCCTTGGAGTCCGGCAGCTCCCATGACTCTCCCGCTGGCGGAGGACTCTGAACGGCCGCACCTGCAGATAATCAACCGGTTTTACCGAGCCTCGGGGATGCTAGCTCACGTCCGAGCGATAGGCATGGCCCGGCGAGGGTGGGGTCGGATAGATCGGCTGGAGCCTATCTCTCTCGGATGGGGAGAGGGCTTTAGGCCAGACCTTCCTTGGGACCTAACCGTTGTCTCGGGCCCTCCGAGCCTAGAAGGCCGCCGGGGAGAGTTGGTTCCTCGAGTCTTATTTATTGGGCTTTTCTCTCGAAGTGGGCCCTGTGGGCTATCACTTGGGTGGGCTCGCCTGGTTGGACCTTGTAGGTCTTGTTGGGCTGCCTTTGTGGTGGGCTGCGGAAATCCCCCTCTCCAGGTGCTGCTGCCTCTGGCACCCACCTCAAATTGTCGGGTTCCGCCACTCCATGTGGGCGCGTTCCCTTTATTTCTCTTACCATCCGGGTCAAGGGGAGATGCTACCGAATTTTTGTCAGAATTTACATGATAACAATAATAATAAAAGAAAATAATAATAATGCAAAAGGAAACAACAAATAAACAGACTAAACACTAAGGAAATGGCTTTGCCGAAATAACAAAGAAATCCCGGGGATCCCGAATAACTGAACACATGCATCATTACGACGGACCGCCATGCATGACCCCGAACATGACTTGCATGAATAAAAGAAAACCTAATCAAGGCTACACATGCATTTCATGAATAAAAGAAGACTCCTCACATGAGCCTCATGAACAAGGAAACCTCCCCTTGGCCTTACCCCACCTGCATAGACCTCAGCCCCAATATGCATTGACCTTGGCTTCCCTGCGCATGACCCAAAGCCTGCATCGGTGCACACTGCACCGACCTGCCTCTTAGCCCAGGCAAACGTGCATCGGTGCAATATGCATCGACCGCCCCTCGCGCGCACGAAACCTGCACCGACCTGCGCTGCACTGACCCCGTCCCTCGCGTGCAGGCAAACCTGCATCGGTGCAATGTGCACCAACCGTCCCTCGCTCGCATAGAGCCTGTACCGACCTTGGCCTCGTCTGCACTGACCTTGCCCCTGCACGGTTAAACATTGCATCGACCTGGTCCATTGGCCCCAACCAAACATTGCACCAACCCTGCCCTATCCCATTCAAACATTGCACCGACCTTGCCTTGCATAGACCTCACCTTGCCTGAACCTTGCACAGACCTTGTCCGAACCTGCATGGACCTTAAATCCAAAACCTGCACCGACCTCAAATGTGCACAGACCCTACCACACACGCCCCAAGTGCAAACAAAAAATAATAATAATAACAACAAACTCATAAAAAGGGATGAATAACAATAACAATAAAAAATAATAAAAAATTCAAAATAAATAAATAAATAAATAAATAATAATAAACATATCAAAAAAATATATATAAAATAACAAATAATAATGATAAAAATTCAAACAATAATAAAATGATGAGATCTGCTCCGCAGCCCCGTTTCTCCTCAAGACCCGGTGTAAAGGGAATATTAACGTCGCCCCTCCAAGTCGGGTTCGGACCTTGGGAACCATCCCGATATGGCCGTAATCCGACATTGCTCTAGGCCGATAATTCATCAAACCCGACTCGTTTCCCTTGGGATTCGTTTCCGCTCTTTCATTGAAATTGCCGTAAATTCGGCACACATTTGTATGGGTTTGCTTCCGTTTGCGGCGTACCTTCAATACGGACCTTTGTCCGAACATAAAGTGGTCCATGAGTGACAGACAAAAATCTGAATGGAACGAGAAAGCTCTCGTCATCCCCGAACCCTTTGTATGGGAATATCGATAAGGCCTCCGTGGGCCATGCTTAGACCTCGGGTCCGCCCCGATCATGGTCATTGCCTGACCCATATCCTCGGTCTATAGCCCGCCCTCTTTGAGCGCATATTGGTTCTCGAATCTGGTCCCGGGACATCCTCCTGTCGCCCCCCCTTTACACCGGAAAGATTGACGATGCCCACGCGAGCGTGGCTTCGACCGCGGGGGGCCACTGCAGTATGGTCGCAGCTTGTTCTTGCACTTGGCCAACAAACTTATCGGTTTCCGACCGCTTGAACCGGGACTTAACTGAATGTTTCCCGTTCCTTTGAACAATAAATTTGTCGTATCCCGACGTACACATGTTCCGGTCTTCCCGCGACGATTACGCTATTCTCAAGTCGGACACTCGTCCGAGCATTAAATGGTCAATACATGACCGACATGAGCTCAGATACTTTCTTCACACCCTCGTACGAGGATTTCAGCATTTCTGAATAGGTTTTTATGCAATTAATTTCCTGGCCATGAGGCCCTGAATCCCGGCGATTAATCAAGGGTGTTCCCCTCTCCGAGGGGATGTAAATGACGCCGTGACCTTCACGGTGTAGCGGGTTTTGGTCCCGACACGAACTACACAATCGTCTGATTAGTCAGATCGAGCGCACAATAAATCGTCACTTTGTGCCTGGCACGCCCACACACTTAATAAACCAACAAACGAGTGAAAATAATTGTTAAGTGAAATCGTCCACAAGTCTGGCACGCCCGGTGGGACTTAAGCCACCCTTCATCTCTTCGCCGGGATTCAGGGCCTCATGGCCTCCTAATAAACGATGTTTGCCTGCTTTGTTGAATTGCAGGTGTTGTTTTCACCAGCCCTACGGGAAGAAAAGCCGGATTAGGCGCAATCGTCTTTATGGCCTCGAAGATGCTATTCCGAGGCACCTGCAGCTTTCAGAAATCATGAAGGCTACTGGAGAAAAAAAAAGGAAAGAAAGAAGAAGGAAAGGGAAACCAACCTCCCGTCCTTAAGAAGAAGAAAAGAAAGAAAAGGAGAAAAGAAGAAAAGAAAAGAGCAAAAAAGAGAAGAGAGAGGACTGGTGTCTGGCGATAGAGGGTTGTACGGCCATATCCGTCGACACCCGTGCTGAACAAAGATTACCACCGTGGGACTGATGCGGTGGAGCGAACCTCTCATCCCCTCCCTGAGGGGGTGAGCGCTCTCCTACGCAGCCACCTTGGTCTATTATACAAAAAAGAAGAGAAGAAAAGAAAGGACAAAAAGAAAAGTTAGCCGGCATTGCCGACCAAGAGAACAAGAAGAAGGCCGACATCCAGCCCGGCTCTAGGAGTGTCCAAGCTCGCGGTGCAATGCCCCGACCCGTTCCTCCTCCCTGCTGCCCCTATCCGGCATAAGACGGCCCCTCGAGTGACTGCTCGAAGACCCAACAAGCCGCAATCGTAGCTTGATGAATTACTGCCCGCTGTGGGGAATGCTTTATAGCAATGAGGCCAACCGCGGCCACCACTTCTGAGGAGAGCACGCGTCTATCCCGCCATGGGGGCATTTGAAGCAAAAATCCACCCCGCTCCGGGACATTAGAAGTAGAAGATACACCTCGCCCTGGGGGTACCAAACAGTAAAACACACTCCACCTTGGGGGCACAAGCAGCGAAACATACCCCGACTGAGGGGCATATGAAGCCAAGAATCGAACCCTCTCCCGTGGGGCATAAAGAAGTGAAACACACCCCACCTTGGGGGCATAGAGTACATAATGAATTACACCCCACCTTGGGGGCATCAAAAGCAGCAATACACCCCACCTTGGGGGCATCAAAAGCAGCAATACACCCCACCTTGGGTGCATAAGAAGCAAACATCCCCTAGTGTGTCGGGGTAGAAGAAGGAGAATCCGCCCCGCTCTGGGGCATAAGAAGCAAATACACCCCGCTTAGGGGGCACATGAAGAGAATGCACCCCGACTCGGGGGCATGTGAGAAGAACCTACCCCGACTTGGGGGCATAAGAAGAAACAGAGTTGCACCCCGGCCTGGGGGCACATGAAGAGAATCCACCCCGACTCGGGGGGCACATAAAGCAAAAGTTACACCCCGACCTTAGGGGCATTCGAAGAAGAAACTACACCCGCTCCGGGGATATATGAAAAGACACACACCCCGGCTTAAGGGCATATGAACAGAAGTATACCTCGCTCTGGGGCATAAGAAGCAGCAGAATCCACCCCCGCCATGGGGACATAAGAAGCAACATATCCCACCACGGGGGGCATGGAAGCTATGAAGAAATCACCCCGGCTTAGGGGTATTCGAATTTTTTTTTTACCCCGATAAAGGGGCACTTGAAGAAGAACTACACCCCGACCTGGGGGCATGAGAAGCAAAAACTATACCCTGCCTAGGGGCACACAAAAAAAGAGGCACACACTGGCGTAGGGGCATTTGAAGAAAAAACATACCCTACCATGGGGGCATATGGGGAAGAGAATACACCCCGCCTTGGGGGGGGGGCACAAGAAGCAGAAGAACTCACCCCGCCATGGGGGCACACGAAGAAAGAAACACCCTCCGCCCGGGGTGCACAAGAAGCAAATACACCTCGCTTGGGGGCACAGAAGCAAAGAAGCAGAATCCATTCCGGCCTGGGGACATAGGAAGCATGAAGTTACACCCCGACTCCGGGGTACGTAAAGAAGAAACCCATCTTGCCTTGGGTGCATAAGAAGCCATAAACACACCCCGTGTGGGGGCATACGAAACAAAAAAAGAGGAAGCACACCCCGCCATGGGGGCACACGAAGAAAGAAACACCCTCCGCCCTGGGTGCATAAGAAGCAGAAAAGTCTACACCCCGAGCTAGGGGGAATATAAAGAAAGAAACTACACCCCGCTCCGGGGGACATATGAAGAGAAATACGCCCTGCCTTGAGGGGTAGAATGAGAAGCAAAAGATACGCCCCGTGCCGAGGACATATGAAGGGAAATATACCCCGCCCTGGGAGGGCGCAAGAACCAAAGGAATTCACCCGATATGGGCGGCATGAGAAGCAAGAATCCACCCCACCTTTGGGGCACAAGAAGCAGAACATACCCCGCCTTGGGGGCATATGAAGCCAAGAATTACACCCCTGTCTTAGGGGCATTTGAAGAAGAAACATACCCCGCCACGACGGCACAGAAGCCATGAAGAATACACCCCGACGTAGGGGCATTTGAAGAAGAAACATACGCTACCTTGGGGGCATTGGAAGCAGCAATACACCCCACCCTGGGGGCACTAGAAGCAGAATACACCCAGGCCCTGGGGCATAAGAAGCAAGGAATTTACCACGTCATGGGGGCATAAGAGGCGAGAAACACACCCCATGGGGGCGTACGAAACAAAAAGAAGAGGAAACATACCTCGGACAACGGGGCATAAGAAGTAACAGAGTTTCACCCCGACTTAGGGGCAATTGAAGAAGACATATACCCCCAGCTTGGGGGCATAAGAAACAGAAAAAAACACACCCCGTGCCAGGGGCATATGAGGAGGAATGCACCTCGCCCTGAGAGGCGCAGAAAGCAGGAGAACTTACCCCACGGGGGCGTAAAAGTCATGAAATATACGCCCCGCCTTAGGGGCATTTGAAGAAGAAACACTACACCCCACAGGGGCATGAAAGTCACGAAGAGCACACCCCGCATGGGGGCATCTGAAGTAGCATCACACCCCGCCTTAGGGGTATTTAAGGAAGAAACATACCCCGCCACGGGGGCACAGAAGCCATGAAGGATACACCCCGCCTCAGGGCACATAAGCAAAGAGGCATACCCTCCCGATCCAGGGGGGGCGGATAAAGGAGAGCCACACCCTAGTCTGGGGGCACATTAAGAGAAGCACACCCTAGTCCAGGGGTGTTGATGAGAAAAGAAGAGCAGAATACAAAGAAGAGTCATGAGGCAGACGTGATCTTCGCACCCGCCTCTCCACACGAAAAAAAAGGAGAGAAGAAAAGAAAGAGGAGTCACGAGGCATACGTGGTCCTTGCACCCGCCTCTTCACGCAAGAGAAGAAGAGAAAAAAAGAAAGAGGAGTCATGAGGTGGACGTGGCCTTTGAGCCCGCCTCTTCACAATAAAAGAAGAGCAGAAAAGAAAAGAACAGTCATCAGGCAGACCTGGTCTTTCCACTCACCCCTCCACATAAAAGAAGAAGAGAAGAAAAGAAAGTGAGCTTTGAGGCAGGCATGGTCTTTCACCCTTTACCTCCAGCCATCCAACAATTAGACTTCTCATGGGGTCGGTGTCACAACCTCTCGTTAGACCGATCAACATTCCGCCGACGGGACGTTAAACTGATCAACATTCCGTCGACGGGGCGTTAAACTGATCAACATTCTACCGACGGGGCGTTAAACCGATCAACATTCCGCCGACGGAGCGTAAAACCGATCAACCTTCCGCCGACGGGGCGTTAAACCAATCAACCTTCCGCCGACGGGGCGTTAAACTGATCAACATTCCGCCGACGGGGCGTTAAACCGATCAACATTCTGCCGACGGGGCGTTAAACCGATCAACATTCCGCCGACGGGGCGTTAAACCGATCAACATTCCGCCGACGGGGCGTTAAACCGATCAACATGCCGCCGACGGGACGTTAAACCGATCAACATGCTGCCGACGGGGCGTTAAACCGATCAACAAGCCGCCGACGGGGCGTTAAACTGATCAACCTTCCACCGACGGGGCGTTAAACCGATCAACCTTCCGCCGACGGGGCGTTAAACCGATCAACCTTCAGCTGATGGGGCGTTAAACCGACCAACCTTCCGCCGACGGGGTGTTAAACCGATCAACCTTTCGCCGACGGGGCGTTAAACCGATCAACATTCCGCCGACGGGGCCGACGGGGTGTTAAACCGACCAACATTCCGCCGACGGGGTGTTAAACCGACCAACATTCCGCCGACGGGGCGTTAAACCGATCAACCTTCCGCCGACGGGGCATTAAACCGATCAACATTCAGCCAACGGGGCGTTAAACCGATCAACATTCCGCCGACGGGGCGTTAAACCAACAAAACCTTCCTCCGACGGGACGTTAAACGGACAAAACCATTCACCGACGGGGTGTTAAACCAACAAAACCTTCCGCCGACGGGGCGTTAAACCGATAAAACCTTCCGCCAACGGGGCGTTAAACCGACAAGATGTTCCGCCGACGGGGCGTTAAACCGACCAAACCTTCTGCCGACGGGGCGTTAAACTGATAAAACTTTCCGCCGACGGGGCGTTAAGCCGACAAAATACTCAGCCATCGGGGCTTCAAGCCAACAGCCATCCAATCATCGACCCCTGAGTCGACAGCTATTCAATTATCGGCCCCTGAGCCGACAGCTTCCCAATCATCGGCCCCTGAGCCGACAGCTATTCAATCATCGGCTCCTGAGCCGACAGCTATTCAATCATCGGCCCCCGAGCCGAAAGCATCTCATCCATCGGCTTCTGAGCCAACAGCTTCTCAATCATCGGTATTCGAGCTGACAGATCAAGCCAACGAACAACTCCATCTATGGCCTTCGGCCACCCGACAAAATCAAGAGACCCTTTCACTTTGATTTGGGTCCTTCCCCGGCCAGAGAATTAAAGAACAGACCTCTCACTTTGGTTCTGACTCTTCCCCGGCCAGAGAGCAAAAGAATAGACCTCTCACTTTGGTTCGGACCCTTCTCCAGCCAGAGAATCAAAGAATAAACCTTCCACTTTGGTTCGGATCCTTCCCCGGCCAAAGAATCAAAAAATCAACCCTTCACTTTGATTCGGGTCCTTTCCCGGCCAGAGAATCAAAAAATAATTCTCTCACTTTAGTTCGGGTCCTTCCCCAGCCAGAGAATCAAAAGAATCAACCTTTCACTTTGGCTTCGTAGCCTGCTACCGAAA
Organism: Amorphophallus konjac; assembly: GCA_022559845.1. Lineage (NCBI taxonomy): Eukaryota > Viridiplantae > Streptophyta > Magnoliopsida > Alismatales > Araceae > Amorphophallus > Amorphophallus konjac. The sequence continues at coordinate 61,298 of JAHNEJ010003462.1, forward strand.
TATCTTTTCGGCCTTCCACGGCCCGCTACCTAACACCTTCTGGCTTAGCCACTTCGGCCGAGGCCCACTATCAGAATTAATCAATCCGTTCCACCGCGCCCTTCGATATCTTTCGGCTTTATAGCCTGCTCCTAACATCTCTCGGCTTGTTAGCCTGCTCCCAATGTCCCTTGGGTTTTCAGCCTACTTTTCAATATCTCCGGCTCTCGCAGCCCGCTTCCCAACTTTGGCTCTTGCAGCCTGTGCTTCCCTTTGGCCTTCGTGGTCTGCTTCCCGATTTCGGATCTCGATGCCTACTCCCCCAACCTTTGGCCCTTGTAGCCCGCTTCCCAACATCTCCCGGCTTTTATGGCCTACTTCCCTAATGTCCATCGGCTCTTGCAGCCCGCTTCCCTAATTTCCTTTCGGCCCTTTGTGGTCTGCTTCCCTAATACATTTACTACCACTACGACATAACAACAATACGTTCTTACGCAAAAAAAAAAGAATAAATAAATAAATAAATAAAACCAAACAAAGGGACAAAAATGCTTGACTGCCCTGCTTGCATGTTTGCTTATAATATAGAATAATACACCTCCTTGAAATTTTCTAGGACCATGTCTCCTTGCTAAATAATATTGCCCCGATTCCGGATGCATGTGCGCCACGGCATACGCTCAAAGGGAACCCAATTATGGCGGGTGCACACGTCATGGGGAAGAGTCATGGCTAAATTGCTAAGCCCAACTCACAAAATAAACATGAGACAACACTCCCCACTTCGCGCTTAATGTGTTCAATGGTCTTCAACCATAGGGATTGCCCGACTTTCTTCTTAGCACTCTACGGATGCTTGAATTTCTGCACTCGCGTGAAAGATAATCGTGAGGAAAGAGCTGCCTACCCCCACTTAGAAAAAAAGAGATGCAAAAAAAGAGGAAAGAAGCGATGAATTAGTCGAATGCGGATCTAAGTAGCCGGGAATTCCCACTGAAACAAATGAGGAGACTCGTGCGAAATGGTGAAGCGAATTTCAATAAGGATGAAGCCTAGTAGCTGGGAATCCCTATTGAGACACATGAAGAAACTCGCGTCAAACGGTGGAATCCGCAATAGAATTATGACAAGGATGAATCCTAGTAGTCGAGAATCCCCACTGAAACAAATGAGGAGACTCGCGCCGAACAGTGAAATCCGCTACCAAAATAAACAGATGGGGCCTTTCGCTCGCATGTTTTCTCCTCCACTCCACATAGAGTTATCTTGGGTGAAATGCGTGAATTTAAGCTCTGCATGCAAGACATGCGATATCCTCTTGACGGGTGCACCACCCCTTAGCTGTGCCTCCTGGCCCGCACCGTGTCTGCGAATTATGGGCGATGTCCCTATCCCATCCCCTATAGAGGGAGCTGTCTTATTTATACTTATGTTATGCCTGCCGACGAATGCCTGCATGCTTGAATAAAAAACATATAAAATAAAATATAATGATAAAGAATAGACTCAATCTCGGCTATCGCAGCATGCTGTCCCAGTTCTGGCTCGTACGACCCAATCTTGGCCCTCACGGCCTACTTCCTGCCCTCACGGCTCGCCAATCTTCCAACTTCGGCTCTTGCAGCCTGCTTCCCAATTTCGGCTCTCGTTGCCTGCTTCCCCGATTTTGGCTCCCGTAGCCTGCTTCCCCGATCTTTGGTTCTCGTTGCCTGCTTTCCTTAATTTCGGCTCTTAGAGCCTGTTTCCCAACTTTGGCTCTTGCCGCCTGCTTCTCAACCTCAGCCTTCACGGCCTACTTCCGCAACACCAATTCTGGCCCTTACGGGACCTTCCCGGGTTCGAATTTCACAGCCGATACTCCTGGCGCATTGAAGAACTTCAAATCCTTTCACTCTGGTTCGGACCTGCCGTCCAGCCAGAGAACAAAATATCCCTTCACTCAAGGTCAGACCTTCCGTCCGGCTAGAGAACCAAAAGATCCTTTCAGTCTAGTTCGGACCTGACGTCCAGCCAGAGAACAAAATATCCCTTCACTCTAGGTCGGACCTTCCGTCCGGCTAGAGAACCAAAAGATCCTTTCACTCTGGTTCGGACCTGCCGTCCAGCCAGAGAACAAAACTTCCTTCCACTCTAGATCGGACCTTCCGTCCAGATGGAGAACAAAATATCCCTTCACTCTAGGTCGGACCTTCCGTCCGGCTAGAGAATCAAGAAACCCTTTCACTCTAGTTCGGACCTATCGTCCAGCCAGAGAACAAAACTTTCCTCCACTCCAGATCGGACCTTCCGTCTAGGCAGAGAACAAAAGACCCTTCCTTTGACACTCACCCCGTGTCCGTGAATAAACCATGTCAGTTCTAGATAGCCCGTCGGCATTGATGAATAAATTTGTAATTCCTTTCACTTTGATTTGGACCTCCCGTCCAGATCATTGAATAAACAAACTCTTCTCTCCGTCCCTTCGAGCGACGAACATCACCTTTGATTTGGACCTCCCGTCCAGATCATTGAATAAACAAACTCTTCTCTCCGCCCCTTCGGTGACAAACATCACTTTTGATGTGGACCTTCTGTCTGGATCATTAAAGGAACAGACTCTTCTCTTCGTCCCCTTTCGGGCGACGAACACCCCTTTTGAATCAACAAACTCTTCTCTCCGTCCCTTCGGGCGACGAACAATTCTTTCACAGGAATAAACCCTTCTCTCCGCCCTCGTGACTCGCTTTCCAACAAATTTGGCTTATATAGCCCGCCTCCCAAACATCCCTCGGCTCCTGTAGCCTGCTCCCGATTTCGGCCCGCCCGGCCTGCTCTACAGACTTCGACTCTTGCAGCCCCGCTCTCCTCGTCATGTTGATAAACCTCTCAGTCGGTCTGCACCCGCAGGCCCCGCGCTCTCATCCCTCTCTCGTGCCGCCTGCGGCTGGGGGGCATTTGGGGACACTAAAAAATTCTCACCCCATGTTTACGTGCATGGGAAGAAGAGGAGAAAAGAGAAGAGAAGGTGAAAAGAAGAAAAGAAGAAAAGGAAACACTCTTGAAGTGCTCCAACGGCGCAGCAGCCTGCAAGCCCTCCAACGGCACACTACCAAGTGACCTCAGCGGCACACTCATTGTGAAGTCTCCAGCGGCACACTAGCTGCAAATGCCCCAGCGGCACGCCTTTCAGCCTTCAGCGGCACACCCGCCAGTGCCCCCAGCGGCACACACTATGGTGGCCCCTCCACCGACACACTCTGCCCAAGGCTTCCGGCGACATGCAAAGGATTGATGAAACTGCTTTGGAATATATTAAAAGATGGCGGAATCTCAGCATGAGATGCAAGCGGCCGCCACACTAAGAAGAAGCAGCGGAAATCTGCAAACAAATTTTGAAGCGAGAGATCCTCGAAAAGATGATCGGAATTGAAATTAGGTCCTTTGACCGACTAAACAGTGTGGTGGCAGAAATTGAGGCTTTCCTCTCCTTTGTCCCTGCGACTTTGAGCCAGAAGGCTGAATCAGCCAGTAAACGGCCCGCGCCTGAAGAAGTTCACATGGTCGACTTCAGGGTGTTCGAGCGACAAAGAAATAAAGATGAAGGGGTCGTCGCCGGCCCTCCCCCGGCTAAACTTGCCGAACAACAAGAAGGGCCTCCCTTGCGGGCCAAAATGATGAAGCCTTACTCCTTTCCTAAGGAAAAGACCCGGCTCTTGTTTGAATGGGCCACCAGATACAATAAGGTCACCTTGCAAGAGCCGAAGAGGCCAGGTGATCTCAGAAGAAAAGATGAACCCCGCTTTTGCCCGTATCACCGAATGCTTGGGCACTCCATTGAAGACTGCTATGTGTTTAAAGACATCGTTGAAGGCCTGATCAAGAGGGGAGAGCTCCAGATGGGCGAATCCAGAGTGGATCCTCCATGCCCTCACGAGCTTCCCGACTTCAAAAGGGCTGTCAACATGGTGTCCATACACCAGCAGCTGCAAGACGAGCCGGTGTGGGGGCATATACCATCCGCCGAGGGGAAGAAGAAGAAAAAGTCAAAGGACCGAAAGGGAGGCATTGCCTTCTCTTGCAACACATTATCAACCAACCCAGGCCGAACGACTGAAGAAGCAGAAGATGAAGGGATATGCTTCGTGCCGACCCAGGCGAATCAGCCCGAAGCTTCCACCTCCCGCCATGCCAATCGGCCCCGGGAGGAGGAGTGGGGGCACTCTTCGCTGCCCAATGAAGAAGTATGCCATCATACTCCCTCACGCACGGGTGTGGGGGCAAGAATATCAAGCTCTCAAAGATTGAGTGTGTCCGATCACGGATCCAGGGGAATGACGGTCCTGCCTGAATTCAAGACGGGGGGCAGCATCTCTAGCTCCTGCCGACTTGAGCCCACTCTTATAATGGAGTTGCGCCAGGAGCTCGAAATAATGAAGAGAAAAATGGGAGAGATGGGCTTAAACCCACCCAACCCACACCTGGATCTGACAGCTCCGGTGGCAATGAATAAGCCAAGTGAGAGGCGAACAGCCGGAACGAAGCCGGCTGAGGGAGGACTTACCAAGGCAAAGCTATATGAAACCGGGCGAAGAGATGAGGAGTCCACCCCGGACTATGTAAGAAGAGTGGGAGACCCCCATGAAAAAGACAGAAGCCCTCCGAACTACGAAGACATCATTCGGAGATGTGAAAGAAATCTGAAAGATGAAATCCTACAAAGGGTGATGGACATCAAAGTCAGAACCTTTGAACAGCTAAGTGAGCTGGCAGCTGATGTCGAGGTTTTCCTGGCAAAGTATTGCCCGGCTACTACTACCCCGGGCCGGGAGAATCGACCAGCCGGCAAGCATCTGGCGCAAAAGGGACTATGCATCTCAAATTCTGGGGCTTTCGAACCACAACAGAAGCAAATAAAAGGGGTAACCGGGGTTCCTCCCATGCAGCCTGCTGAACAAGCGCCCTCGCTGAGGGACAAGATGAAGAAACTTTATTCCTTCCCTAAGGAGAAGACTCAAATGTTGTTCGAATGGGCCCGTGCATGTGGCAAGGTTGTCCTCCCAGAGCCCAAGAGGTCGAGCGATGCCAGATGGAAAGACGACCCTCAATTTTGCCCTTATCACCAATACAGGGGGCACCTAATTGAGGATTGTTGTGTGTCCAAAGATATCATTGAAGGCCTGATTCGAAAGGGCGAACTACATATAGGCGAGCACAGAGTGGACCCGCCGCGTCCTCACCAAATGCCCAGCCTCAAAAGGACGGTCAGCACTACTTCACCATGCCAGTTGAAGAGCAATGTACTCGGAGGGACATCTCAAGTTCCCTGAATTACGGTGGAAGCCAAAAAAGAACTAGAATACATGTGGTACCCTATTCTGGGAGCAAATGCTGAAGTAGATAGAGACAAAGTTGATCGCGGCTCGTCGAAGATGATGTGCTCTCACCCGTCATGACCCCTCGTAGGTCATTTCACACGAAAAAGAGAGCGGAATATGCAACAATTCCGAAGCTCTTGGATTATCAGCCTTTGGGGTCGACAGCTCCTCAACCAACATCCCAACCATCGGTGATCAGACCGACAGCTGTTTGAAGGTATTCAAGAATGTTCAGGTTTTGTAATTATCAGCATCTAAGCCGACGGCTTCCTAATCATCGGCATTTGAGCCGACAGCTTTCTAATTATCAACGCCTAAGTCGACAGCTTTTAATTATTGGTATTAAGCCGACAGCTATTCCATTATCGGTTTCCAAGCCGACAACTATCCGTTTATTGGCTCTTGAGCCAACAACTTTTCAACCATCGGCTCTTAAGCCGATAGCTTTCTAATTAATGGCTCCCATGCCAACAGCTATCCAATTATTGGCTCCCATGCCGACAACTTTTTAATCATCGGCCCCTCAGCTGACAGCTATTCAATTATCGATTTCTGAGTCGACAACTATACAATTATTGGCCCCCATGCCAACAGCTATTCAACCATCGGCCCCTGAGCCGACAGTTTCCTAATTATCGGCTGCTAAACCGACAACTTCTCAATCATCGGTATTCGAGCCGACATATGTCGAATTAATAAACAATTCCGCCTTCGGCCTTTGGCCACCTAAAAAAAAAAAACATTTCACTTTGGTCTGGACCCTTCCCCGGCCAGAGAACAAAAAGAAAACAACAACCTCATAAAGTTGGCGTCATGACCTTCCGTCTAACCCAACGAACACCATACCTTGACAAGAACTGCTATCTAAACAAAAATTGTTTCGGTTAACGTCGATTCTTCGTCCTACCGGGATCAAAAACAAAACAAAACAAAAAATAAAAACAACAAAAACAAAAACAACAAACAAACAAACAAATAAAAAAATATAATAAAAAAAAGAAAATAATAAACCAATAAAAGAAAAACAAAAAATAAACAAACAAATAAAAAAACACACAATAAACAAATAAAAAGGAAAAACAAACAAACCAACAAAATGAGACCAGATAAAAAAGAGAAAAATACACAAAAATAAATAAATAAATAAATAAAATAACAAACAAACAAACAAGCAGAACAAAAAAAAAACCGCTTGCATGGTTCTAATTTTGAATGCTTACTCTTGCATGTTTGCCTGTAATGTAGCATAATACACCTTCCTTGGACATTCTAGGACTGTAACTCCTTAAATAAATAACATTGCCTTAACTACGGATAGGTGTGTGACATGTCGCATCCTGAGAGGGGAAGGAACCAATTCTGGTGAATGCACATGTCAAGGGGAAGAGTCATAGCTGTGCCGTTAGCAGAACTTACAAATTCACCCGAGACAAACTCCTACACTCCGCGCATAATGTGAATCAATAGCTTTGACCATAGGGATTGCATGTTTTCTTCCTAACACTCTACGAACGCCCGAATTCCTGCACTCACATGGAAGGCGATCGTGAAGAAAAAGCTGTCTGCCCCCGTTAAATAAATAAATGAATAAGTGGAATGTGGATCAAAGTAGCCGGGAACCCCCACTAAAACAAATGAGGAGACTCGAGTGAAAAGGTGAAGCAATTTTAATAAAGATGAATCCCAATAGCCGAGAATCTCCACTGAAACAAATGAGAAAACTCGCGTCGAACGGTGAAGTCTGCAACCAAAATATAGAATAAATAAGGGGGCTGTGCGAAGCAATCGAAAGTCGAGAGCCAGAAATGAACGTGCGGGCGATAGAGTGGTCCTCGAGTATTACTTAGAAAGCCTGCATATCCCTATATTTAGGGTTTATTGCTCACACACCTGCACCCCCACGCCACAGAGAATTGTCTCGGGTGAATTGTAGTCTTGACTATGAACATAGGCTATGTGGTGTCCCTGTTGCGTGTGCGGTGCTTCAGCTGTGCTCCGTGAACCGCACTTGGTCGGTGAATTATGGGCATTATCCTTATCCTATCCCCGATAGAGGGGAGTTACCTTATATGTACTTACATTATGCCTGCCATGATGAATGCTTGCATGCATGTGTGCTTGAGTAGAACAAAAACGAACGAAATAAATAAAATAGATGAATGAATAAAAGAAGAATGAATAATAAGAGGTGAATAAAAAAGGGGGGTTGAACAAACTAAGCAATTATGAAATAAAAATAATAATAATAAACAAACAAACAAAATAACAAAAGTAAATATAACAAAAAAATATAAAACAAAAAAATCATCATCAGTTTAAAAAAAAGAAGAGAGAGAGAGAAAAGAAGAAAGAAAAAGAAAGAAAAAAAGAAAAAAAAGAAAGAGAAGAAAATAGACGAAGACCGTATAACAAAAATGAATGAAATGAATGAAAGGAAAGGAAATGAATGAAAAGAATGGTAATGATAAAATACAACTTTTCAATTATCGGCCTCTGAGCCGACAACTATCCAATTAACGATTTTTAAGCCGACAACTTTTCAATTATCGGCCTCAGAGGCGACAACTATTCAATTATCGGCATCCCAGCAGCTACCCGATTATCGGCTTCTAAGCCGACAGCTATTCACGTATTGGCTCTTGAGCCAACAGCTTTAAATTATGGACCTCATAACCGACAGCTTTTCAATTATCGGCCCCTGAGCCGACAGCTTCATAATTATCGGCCTCTGAGCCGACAACTTTTCAATATATCGACTTCTAAGCCGACAGCTACCCCCCTTTTTATCGGCCCCTGAGCCGACAGCTTCATAATTATCGGCCTCTGAGCCGACAACTTTTCAATATATCGACTTCTAAGCCGACAGCTACCCCCCTTTTTATCGGCCCCTGAGCCGACAGCTATTCAATTATCAGCCTTTGAGCCGACAGCTTCTCAAGTCATCGGCACCCGAGCCGATAGTTTTCAATTATGGGCAATCGAGCCAACAACTTTTCACCATCGGCATCCATGCCCGCAGCTGTCCAGAGTTGCATAAAAAAAGAAGAAAAATAGAAGAAGAAAGAAAAAGAGAGAGAAAAAAAGGAAAGAAAAAAAAAAGAGAAAAAAAAGAAGAGAAAGAAAATGATGATGGGTGATAGTGAGCTACACCCGCAGGCCCCACTTGTTCGTCCCTCCCTCGTGGCACCTGCGGGTGGGGGGCATTTGTGGACACTCAAATTTTTTGCGGACAGCGAGCGCATTCTAACTCCAGCCATTTTGAAGTGGATGAAGAAAAAGAAGAAGGTTAGAAATAAAAGAATAAATAATGGTGAAGAAACAAAAAGAAGAGGAGAGAAAAAGGGAATAAAAGAAATAATACAAAAAATAAAATAATAAGTAATATATATATATGATTACAAATAAATAAATAAATAAAAGGGGGGGCACTCTCCCTCCCTCTCTCTCTCTCTCTCCCCCATTTGGTTTCCCTCTCATTTTCTCCCTCGCCGGTGCGGTCGCCCCCCCACCGCGGCGCGCCCTTCCCGGTACACTCCAGCGGCACACCCCCTGGCGCTCTCACCCGGCACAGCCTAAAGGGGGTTCTACCCGGCACGCTTGGTGCCTCGCTACCCGGCACACACCCTCCTGCCCTTTCAGCGGCACACCCGCCAGTGCCCCCAGCGGCACACTATGGTGGCCCCTTCAGCGGCACACCTTGGCAACTTCCAGCGGCACGCCTTCAAGCCCTCCAGCGGTACGCTTCTGCAAGCTTCCAACGGCACGCTTCCTCCAGGGCCCTTAAACGGCACGTTTTGGTAGCCGTCCAGCGGCACACTCGCTGTGTCTTCCAGCGGTGTTCTGGCTCTTCATCGGCACACTATGACTTGCCCTCGCCCGGTGCATCCGACAGACCAAATCTAACGCCCATCCCCTACGGATTTTTGGCGCGCAGCGAGCTGGCTGACTTGTCAACCGGAGACGAAGGCACGCAGGCTACCTCCTGCCACCGAGGACGGGGAAAGTCAAATCCCCATTCAATGCCCATCACTTCCCGCCACTGTCATTCGCGCCTGAACGCTCCCGCCTCTGAAGATATAAAAGCCCCCTTCTCCGGCAAACAAAGGGGGGCGGACACACACAGAGAGACAGAGGGAGGGGCACCTGCTGAAGCTCAGGCGAGCGCAGAGAGAAGAGGGAAGAGGAAGAAGAAGACTCCGGCGAAGGGGGGGGTTCTCCGGCGACCACCAGACGAGAGAGAATAAGGAAGGGAGAGAGAGCTCTAATGTAGTGGAGAGAGTAGGGAAGAGCAGGGACCCATTGCCACACTCGATCCCAACTCTCTCCCCATTTCCTCATTCTTCTTCTCATATTCATATGTTCTTCTTTCTCTCCCCCTGTCTGTAACCCCGGTTTGAATGCACGTTGCAATGTACGCGGCCGGTCATGGCCATTTCTACTTATGAATGAAAATGGTCTTTCTCGGGTCCTTATTGCTTCCGTTGGTTTATGCTACCGTGTTGGTTGTCTAATTTCTTCTTCTTCTTCCCCTCCGACGTTTCGGTCTCTCACGTCGATCTCCTCCCCTCGCCATGGCCTCCTCGTAAGGTCTCTGATCTCCGCTCTTGCCCAGTTGCTTGAAGGGAGATCCCCCTCTCTTGCCCCTTGAATACCCAGTCTCCAATGCCTCCATCTTGATGTCTCCCTGAGCCGACTTCCCCTCCTGCCAAGAGTCCCTTGGGTTTGGCCCAAACCAACGCCCCTAATCCACCTCTCCCTCTATCCCTGCCCTCCAGGAAGACCCCAGTTCGGTGCACCCCTGGCTTTTCCAGCCTGGTGCACTACCTCTCTCCTTTGCCCGGTACGGCCTCATGCGCCTTACCCGGCACGCCCTCCTTTGCCCCTTCTTCCCCGGCACACTGCCTGGCCACCCTAGCCCGGTACGCCTCTTCAGCCCTTCATACCCCTCTAGCCGGCACACCAGTCGCCCTCTGTTGCCCGGTGTGCCCCTGGGTAGTCTTAGAAGTGCCTCCCACTCGTCGTTTCTTCCGGGTTTTCCGAAGTTTCGTCAAAGGTGTTGTCGCCCTTGGCACGCACCCCAGATTGTTGGGTTCCGCCACTCCATGTGGGCGCCTTCCCTTTATTTCCCTTACCATCCGGGTCAAGGGGAGATGCTGCCGAATTTTTGTCAGAAGCAATAACATGTTAAAAGACAAAAGGAAGCAACAAACAAATGGGCTGAATAATGACAAAGTGCTCCAACAAAGCCAGAGAATCGTGGACAACATGAAGAGAACTGAACTGGGCGTTAACCACATGAACTTGGACATCGGTCATACAAATAAGAAAAGAGGGGAAAAGACTAAAAGAAAGGGGGGAGAAGGCTCATATGCACTGCATAAAACTAAAGAGGGAAAGAGAAGAAAAGATATAAGAAGAAGGAGAGGAAACCCCTCACTGGCCTTGGCCGGTACACCCTAGCCCAACCTCAGATGGCACGCCTTAACCATCTCCACCCGGCGCATCCCAACCGGGCTTTGCCCGGCACACTCCACACCCAGCTCATGCCCTCTCCGGCACAGCCCAGCCAGGCCCCCACCCGGCACACTCCAACCCCCAGCTCACCCTTGGCCGGTACACCCTAGCCTAACCCTGCCCGGCACACTCCCTGAGCCCCTGTCCGACACACTTTCCCCCGCTCTTGTCTGGCACGCCCTGCATAAACCTACCCGGTACGCCCATCCAAGCCCTTGCCCGGCACAGCCCAACTCAACCCCTCCCCCCAGCTCACCCTTGGCCGGCACACCCTAGCCTAACCCTGCCCGACACACTCCCTGAGCCCCTGTCCGACACACTTCCCCCCGCTCTTGTCCGGCACGCCCTGCATAAACCTACCCGGTACGCCCATCCAAGCCCTTGCCCGGCACAGCCCAGCTCAACCCCTCCAGCCCGGCACACCTGTCTGTGCCCGACCTCATCCCGACTTGTACAGACCCTGCCCGGGCCTTGCATAGACTTTGAACCCTGGTTGCACGGACCTTGTTCCCAACTGTACAGACTCAATCTTCCTTGCACCGACCCTCTCCGGGCATTGCACCGACCTCTCCTTAACCCCTAGCAGCCCATCCCTCCATCAAAAAGTTATATAATGATAATGATAGTGATGATAATTATAATAATAATAATATTTTTAAAATGAATAAATGGATCTGAATATCCAATAAATAAACAAAAGGGGAGAGATATGTAATAAAAAAACGATAATAATGATAGTAATAATAATAAAAACAAATGGAGAAAATCACCCGAAAAAACACGTAGAAAGGGAAATAAGCAACACAAAAAAATCTAGATAATAAATAAAATGGTGGAACCCACATTGCAGCCCCGTCTCTCCCCGTGACCTGGTGCAGGAGGAACAGTAATGCTGCCCTCGCAGGCTGGGTCTGAGCCTTGAGATCTGTCCCGACATGGCCAGGCCCCGACCTTACCTTGGGCCGACATTCCGATTAAACCGGACCCGCTCCTCAGGCCGGGTCCTTTCCGAGCCATTATTAAAATCGCCATGCATCCGGCAGGCATTTGAACGGGTTTATCTCGGCTTCCACCGCGTTTCTATTAAGGACCTTCGTCCGAACATGAAAAAGGTCCGTGAGTGACCGACATGACCGACTGCTCGTACTTCGTTGTGGGCCCTCTGTGTGATTTATTTTTCTCCATCCTCGCGCAATCAGTACTAGTTCTCTTAGGCTCCAGGGCCCCTAATTCCGGCAATTAATCAAGGGTGTTCCCTCATATGGGGGATGTAAATGACGTCGTGACCTTTATGGCACGGTGGGATTTGGTCCCAACCCGAACTACACAATCGTCTGACCGCGTCAGATCGACCCCCCCATGGGCTTCCTCGAAGCCCGAATAAATTGTCACTTTTTGACTGGCACGCCCATGCACTTAATAAATCAATAAATAAATAAAACAATATCTTTAATCAAAAAGTGCATCCACAGGCAGCCGAACCCATCCATTTGTCCCACCTTTGTGGCACACACGTCCCTACAGGAGTGCCACTTTCTCCTTGTCTTTTGACACTATAGGACCAAAAAAAAACAGAAAAAAAAAGAAAAAAACGGGATTAAAAAATATTGATGCCCCTGCGGACTTGGTTGTTTCTGTTAGAAGAGCAATCAAGGGCAAAAAGACTTTAACCCGGCTAAGGTGAAAACCCGAAAGGGCACCTTAGGCAAAAATGGGTATCCCTCAGTGTGAAAACCCGAAAGGGCGCACTGGAAAAAGCTAAAGGGGGCCAGTCCTAGCGAAAACCCGAAAGGGCGGTAGGGCTGGTAAAGTGATAAAAAATATATATATGCAAAAAAAGAGACATACCTGCAAGAGGATGGAAGCAAAAATAGCTATGCTAAGCTCTGTCCTTCATTCACTAATGTCATCGAGGGAGCCCGAGACAAGCCCTCGGGAGTAACTCAAATAAAAACGGGGCGTGAGAGCCCTATGTACAAGAAAGTGCCAGAGCTCGTCAACCACTACGCTCGTCCCTCCGCAACTCAGCAAGGCGAGTCTCCCTCTAGAAGATCTCCTCCCGAAGCTCATCAGATCGGCGACGGCAGGTCTCCACCTCTGCCTGGACAATACGATGCTCATCCGCAGCCTCCTGAAGCTCTCTCTGTAGCGCCTCCATTCGCAGAGATGTCTTCCGGCTACGTCCCTCGACACTCGCAAGGTGGAGGTCAGTCTCCGCCCGGGCTGCTCGAAGTCCACGTAGCTCCTCCTCCTCTCACTGGATCTGCTGCTGGGTTTTCTGTCTCCGCTCCTGTGCAAGATGGAGGCGAGCAAACTCACTCCACAAGCCTTCCAACTTCGTGGCCCATGCATCCCGGGGAAGACTCAACCCATGGTAGCTCCTGGTAAATACTTCCAGGTCAGCCCTCAAAGTCTCCACAGTCGGCAATGGATCAGTCTGGATCAACTGATCAAGACTCTGCAGGAGCTGGTCAGCCATAGCAGCATGCAACGCCATCCCAAGTGCAGGGGCGTCAGGCCACTCAACTCCAAGAGCAGGGAAGTCTACTGGTACCCCTGGGGCTCCCTCCTCAGAAGATGCAAAGAAAGGAGGGGGGATGAGTGCTTGTTCACAGCCAAATGGACATGCACGAATGACTATAAAAAGGCACAACATGGTCATATACCTGATACTACCGCAGACTCCCGCCCTTTCTCAATAGCTGGGGAAGAACCAGCGACAGAAGCTGATCCTGGTCCACCAAGCAGGACGTTTGTGTCCCCATCCTCTGCAGTTAAGCAATAGCATGTGAGGGCTTATCTATAAAGCGGCACATACAGGATGTCAAAGTCCAGAGAACAGCTGTGTACCTGTTTCAATGGCAGCCCCTTCTTCAGCTATGCTAGGAAGGGCAGACTCTGTATCATGAGCCCTTTTGGAGCAAGATTGCTCAGTCTCAAAAGTCGGCCCTGCCTCCTGAACCTTCTCTCACGTGAATTGGGTGTTTAGGAATTTTAAGAAAACTTTTTAGCTTTTAATAAAATATGTGATAAGATGCTAATATGAGAAATAAATCTATTCAACCAGTAAGATTTATCAAGTTCTAAAAGGTGATGATATAGATTATGCAGGATTAACGAGAATGAAAACTGAACTAGAACGCACACTTGCGATCGCACAGAAGGGAGATAGAAGAGAAGGAACAAACCACACTGAGACAACGATTTTTAGGTGGTTCGGATGCCACAACGGCAACCTACGTCCACCCCTCACGGATTGTGAGGAACCACACACTATCTTGTAAGAAGATACAAGATCGAACACACACACACACACACACACACACACACACACACACACACGTTGGGAGGTGAAGACTCCCACAAAGATGTAAGAGACACCTAACCACACACACACCAAACCAAACAGACTTAACTGCACACACACACGGATCTACGAAGATCCACAAACACACAAGATTGTTTAGAATTACAAAACAAGCACACTTGAAGCTTAGAGAGATTAAGAGTGAAAACACAAAAGAGAAGGCTTGATTGATGCTCCCCCTTAGTTGATGAAAAGTTTCTTGGATGCAGCTTGAACTCCGCTAGGCTTGGGATTGATCTCCTTCAGATATGGCTTGATCTTCACTTGAGGATGGATGAAAAAGGATCTCCCGGAACACTGTTCACGTCTACAGTGCTAGCTCCCTTCTCTCCCCTTTGATAGCCTCCTTAATCCCTCTTAGAGCATTAGGGTTTCTTCCCCCAAAGAGATGGTTTTATAACTCTTGAATGGTCAAGAGACAACCCAGGAACCAGATCCACAAAACTTGGAAGGTTTGGTGGCTTTGGGATTAAACAATACCAAGAGGAGATGCTTCTTTCGAGATGGACAAAAGTCAACATTTTGGGCTTATCGAGGCTGACGGTCGACCGGAGTCACCTGGCGGTCGACCTAAAATGTGCAGGGTGAAAGCCCGTTCAATTCTGGGAGTGGCGGTCTACCGGAATTCCCTAGGCGGTTGACCGCTAGGGGAAGTTCCTGTTATAAAATTGTTGCTGTTATTTCTGGTCGACCGGAATCAAGCCGACGGTTGACCGGATTGTGAAGAACCTGCAAAATGAAGAATTTAACCCAGTGAAACATATCCACAATATCGATGCATGGATTGAATGTAAGTCATTATGGATTTCCATTCCATTTGAGTTCTTTGTGATGCATTTGGAATGCTAAACACTAAAGCAAAAACCGTGATGGAATCCGACCTAGATTGCTTATGAAATGCACTTAAGTTATTAGTTCCATGCACGTGAGCAGACATATGTCCTTGATTTTGTTATCATCAAAAGCACTAGGATATATACAACAATCTCCCCCTTTTTGATGATGACAAAACTCTAGGGCATCCAAACCGTTTGTATTGTTGTCGAAAATTCAATTTGAACGCAATGCTTGAAAGTCATTCAACACATTTGAGCACTGTCCATTCAACCATTTGTTTGCCAAAGAGATTACGAAATGAGACACAAGTGCCAAACAACCATTTGTTTGCCAAAGAGATTACGAAATGAGACACAAGTGCCAAACATCTGAAATCAAACACCAGTACATTCAATTCATCATTTCATTACAAAGTACATTAGTGCATGAGTGAATGCACGACTCTAATACAACAGACTAAGCAACTAGAGAACTGACACTACTGACATAAGGACCCTCACATGATCAACATGCAAGCAAGCAACACACAACCACACATCGACATACATAAGTATGAAAACCTGCCCTACTACTTCTCCCCCTTTGTCAACAACAAAAAGGGATAGGATAGACGAAGGAGGGACTCAAGTGACATAAGACCAAAGGATAACATGCTAGAAGGGAAAATCAAAAGAAATTCTCATGGAGCATCTTCTGGAGGGGGCTGATCTGCTGGAGGAGGAGGTGGATAGCCAATGTGCCGATCGCCAAGATAGTGGTCATGAGAATGAAGAAGACTAAGAATATGGCCAAGGGATTCATCACGGGACGCATCCCGGCGCTGCATGGCAAGAAGGGTGAGGTGTATAGTGCTGAGGGATTGGATAGAAGTATCTACACTCTCTTGGATGGAGGCTGTTTGGGTGGTGAGAGTAGCCATCTGAGTGGAGAGAGTGTCCAAAGCAGTAGAAAAGGTATCCATGCGCCCTGACATGGTGTCAATCGCAGTGCCTAGAGTGTCCCCAAGGGTAGAGAGACGACCCCCATAGGTATCCACACAAGTCTCCAATCCGGTGAGCAGCCCGTTAAGAGCCTCGCAGTCCACCGAAGGGCGTTATCCGGCCCCCTGAGTAGAAGACTCTCCATGGTGAAACTGAGGTGGAGGAGGCATCTCAAAGTCCTGGTGATAAGGTGATAGTGGAGGAGGCTGCTCCTCAGTTGGAACTGGAGGGTGATAAGGTGAAACTTCATCTATCCCCTACACCTTGCTGTTCTACTGGTTCTTGTTCTTCCTCACTGTCCTCTTCTTCCCCATAAACTGGAATGTCCCGTCTAAGCTCTCCGTCGGGACCATAGTAATAGCCAAAATCTGAGAGTATCTTATGCTTGTTGTATATGTCATCTTGCCTCACAGATATAAACTGCTCATTTGCCACATTAATCCCGGCATAGATGAAGACACCGGTCAATTGTGAAGCATATGGGAGAGAGCGCCGGAGGTAGGTACGGCAGGTTCCAATCAGATCTGTCGTGAGCCTACCCATATTAATTTGAATCCCATTCATGACATGATAAAATAGGAATCTCTGAACTTCTGTAACTTCATCTCTGCCGCCCACTTTGGGATAGATCAAAGGTGTGAATATGTGATGCAAAACCCGTTGCAGTGGAGGAAAGTGATTGGCATTTAGTTTAATCAGGTTGCTCACGACGTGCATATACTCACAGTTGGTCATAGCAGTGAATGTGGCTGGAACTTCACCAAAACCATAAGCCCCATCTGCACCCATGGCGGATACTCCTAGGGCCCGCTGAAACAAATCCGGGGTGATGTGAAGCTCAACACCTTCAATAGTGGTATATAACTGTTCATTTCTCACAACCAAGTACCCGTAGAACTGCTGGACCAAACGAGGATAATACCTATTGTACCGGGCAACAAAATCCATCCAACCCTCCTGAACCTCAAATAGAGCGCACAAATCCGGGAGAAGCTCATTCACCTCGTTGAAGTCGACCAAGCGAGGGTCGATAATGGGACGTGGAGGGAGAGGAGCTCGAGGGAATGGAGGAGCACGCTGAGGTGGAGGAGCCGGGGCCTCTTGCCGTTGACGGTTAGCTTCCCCTTGGGCAGAATGTCGAGAACTCCATCTGGGCGGCATCCCGAACTAGAAGAACCCACCGGGAAACCCTCGAACGATCGATCTCAACCCCGGGAACGAGGATGGAGCACAGGGACACTGCTCGGGCTTGGAACAACCTTTCCACAATATGGAAGATGAGAGGGATCTCCACGAACTCACGACCGGCCGTATGGAGGTAAGACCCGAAAGGATGACGGGATTGCCGGATCGTGTGCGGGTGGAAGAAGAATGGGTTGTGGAGGCTTGGGTGGAGGAGAAAAGGAGTGCTAGGGTTAGGGCAAGGTGGTGGAGAGTGAGTGGGGGTGAAAGATAGTGAGAATGAGTGAAGAAAGACCCATATAAGAGGGGTCGGTTGACCCCTAAACCGGACCGGTCCACCGCCGCCGGTCGACCGCCAGGACCAAAAGACCCCCCATTTTTTTGTTTCTTTTTCCTTTTCCTTTTTTTTGATTCTTCTTCATTTTTTTTGATAAAAAAATGGGAGATCATCAACCGACTTTCCTGAAAAGAGCCATCAACAGAATTGGGAAAGTAATAGAGATGAAGATGTGGAGGGAAAAGATAATTTTCTGACTCCCCCTAGGTAGTTTCTTTAGATCCTTCATCACTGAGTCCACGAGTTTTTAACCAAGGAATATTTGGCCTTAGAAATATTTTTCAAGGAGGGTTAAATATAAATAAGTACATTCAAGCATACATAGGTGTATGAAGACACACAAGGTATTGAAAGAAAACAAAAACAATATGCATGTTTTCCTACCCTTGATGCACATGAGTTTCTACAAATGCAACCCTTTACCCTAAATGCAAATCTATGCATGTATGCTCTCACCCTTGCACATCCCAAGTTCTCTACTTATCTTATTGAATTGATCCTGATTTAGGGGTTTGGTGAAGATGTCAACTTGCTGATTGTGTGTGTCAATGAAATTCAATTCAAAGACCCCTTTTCCTACATGATATCTCAGAAAGTGATGACGGATATCAATATGCTTGGTCCTAGAATGCTGAACAGGATTTTTTGATAAGTTGATTACACTGGTATTATCACACAATATTGGAACAATTTTCATTTCAACATCTAAATCAAGCAATTGATTTTTGACCCAAAGTACTTGGACTCCACAACTTCCGGCGGCTACATATTCAGCCTCGACCGTTGAGAGAGCTACTGAATGTTGTTTCTTGGAGACACCCATGAGACTAGGCAACCACCAAGAACCTGACAGTACCCACTTGTACTTTTACGATCTACAATGTACCCAGCATAATCCGCATCGGTATAGGCAAATAAATCAAAGGAACTACCGATAGGAAACCACAAGCCAAAGTCTATTGTGCCAATGAGATATCTGAAGATGCGTTTTACAACTGATAAATGAGATTCTTTGGGGCATGACTGAAAACTGGCACAAAGACATACACTGAATTGAATGTCAGGGCGACATGCTGTAAGGTACAGTAGTGATCCGGTCATACCTCGAAACAGTGTAGGATCTACTGTTTTACCATTTTCATCTTTATCCAGCTTTGTGGTGGTGGCCATGGGAGTTGATATAGGTTTTGCTTCCGTCATCCTGTATTTCTTCAACAATTCCATCGTGTACTTTGCTTGACTTATGAAAATGCCTTCAGAAGTTTGCTTCACCTGCAATCCAAGAAAGAAAGTTAGCTCCCCCATTAAGCTCATCTCAAACTCTCCTTGCATAATTTCTGCAAATTCATCGCATAAAGCATTGTTAGTAGCTCCAAAAATGATGTCATCCACATACACTTGAACTACTAAAATGTCTTTACCTGATTTCCTCTTGAACAGTGTTTGATCAACCTTACCTCTCTTAAAGCCATTTTCAACCAGAAATGAGGTAAGCCGTTCATACCACGCCCTTGGTGCTTGCTTTAGTCCGTACAAGGCCTTTTGGAGCTTGTACACATGTCGTGGATGTTTGGAATCTTCAAAGCCTGGAGGCTGCTCTACAAAAACATCCTCCTTGATATAACCGTTAAGAAATACAGATTGAACATCCATTTGAAATAACTTAAAGTTCAAAGAGCAAGCATAGGACAATAAGATCCGGACTGCTTCAAGTCTAGCAACCGGTGCAAAAGACTCATCAAAATCAATACCCATCTCCTGACAATACCCCTTGGCAATAAGTCAGGCCTTATTCCTAACAACCAATCCCGCATCATTTAGCTTGTTTCTGAAAACTCAACGGGTTCCAATAGTGAGATGGTTCTTAGGATGCGGCACGAGAGTCCACACCTCGTTTCTTTCAAACTGGTGCAGCTCTTCATGCATAGCCTGAATCCAGGATTCATTTTGAAGAGCTTCATGAATGTCCTTGGGTTCTTCTTGTGAAAGTAGGGCCATCAAATCTTCCTCTACTACTTGCCTTAGAGAGGACCTTGTTTTTACCCCATCCTCCAAATTACCTATAATGTTCACAGCTGGATGATCCTTTAGAAATGTGGAAGAGCTGGGCAAGTCAGGATGCTGCACTTGTGGTTCTTGCAGTGTCTCAATTGTAGGATCCTTGTCTTCCTCATTTTTGCTTGATGTTGCCTTCAATGGTTCATCCTTAGCTCTGACATTCGTTGAGTTCTTAGGAACTTCATCTGCATCCAAGGTAGAAGAAATTTGATTTGTCAATTTTGATTCGGATTGATCAAAAATAACATGAGGACTTTCTTCAACAACCAAAGTCCTTTTATTAAATAGACGGTAAGCTCTAGAATTTAGTGCATAACCTAGAAAGATTCCTTTGTCATTCGTTTCATCAAACTTACCTAGGTTAGACTTACCATTGTTGAGAATGTAGCAAGAGCATCCAAAGGGTTTAAGATATAAGATGTTTGGTTTCTTACCCTTGTAGAGCTCATATGGAGTTTTCTTCAGAATGGGCCTTACCATTGCCCTGTTGATGATGTAGCATGCTGTACTTACTGCCTCAGCCCAAAAGTACTTAGGTAGGGAGTTCTCATTGAGCATGGTCCGAGCCATGTCTATCAACGTTCTGTTTTTTCTCTCCACTACTCCATTTTGCTAGGGCGTCCTTGGTGACGAAAAATTGTGTGTACCCCTGCTCTTCACAGAAGATGCTGAATTCATGATTTTCAAATTCACCACCATGATCACTCTGGATAGTGGTGATGAGGTAATCTATTTCATTTTGGATTTTCCTGCAGAACACTTGAAACTCCGTCAAGGCATCACTTTTATTGGCTAAAAATAACACCCATGTGAATCTGGAGTAATCATCAACAATTACAAATCCAAAAGATTTACCCCCTAGACTGGATATCCTGGTGGGGCCAAAAATAAATCAATATGCAGCAATTCTAAAGGCCGGGAGGTAGAAACAATGTTTTTATTTTGAAAGAAGTACATGTTTGCTTGCCTTTTGTGCAAGCCTCACAGATTCTATCGCTTTCAAATTTCAATTTTGGCAATCCATTTACCAAATCATGTCTAGACAACTTGGAGATTACTCCAAAACTAGCATGACCTAGTCTTTGGTGCCATAACCATGCATTCTCATGATTGTTAGCTACCAAACACACATCATCACATGAAACATCATCAAGATCAATGGTATACACATTGTTGTTCCTTTTACCGATGAATCTGATTTCATTTGAATTTTTACTCATGACAAGGCAATGGGTTTCATCAAAAACAATCTTAAAACCTTTGTCACACAACTGACTTATGCTCAGCAAATTGTGATTTAATCTTTTCACCAAAATGTGATTTAATCTTTTCACCAAAAGGACATTTTCAATCAAGGTTTTAGAGTTCTTACCTATATTGCCAATTCCAATAATTTTACCTTTGTTATTTCCACCAAAGGCAACCGAGCCTCCTTCCTTTTCCAGCAGCTTGGAGAACACCTTCTTGTCCCCTATCATACGCCTTGAACAGCCGCTGTCCAAGTACCATTTGCTCCCCCTGGCTTCAAGACATATCTGCAAGAAACAAAATTCTCATGCAATTGTTTTTGGTACCCAAACAAGTTTGGGTCCATAGGAGTTAGTCCAAGTCTTTGTGGCTGTTCTCTTCATCCATGGAGCATGATATTTAGGTGTGCCTTGTCTAAACCAGCAGTTAGAAGTCACATGACCAAATCTACCATAATGGAAGCAATTAACATGTGAGAATGTTCTTTGATATCTGTGTGGTTTAGACTGAACATGTTGAGGCTTGGTATGAGAACATGAAGTACAGTCATTTCCTTTTTCATGCACGTGAGATATGGTAATCTTGTGTTCAACAGATTTTTTATTATGGGGTATGTACCCCAATCCCTCTCTCCGGAAGTTAACTTTAACTCCCAAAACATTGTCTAGGTTTTGTTTCCCTTTAACAAACCTGGAGAGAGTGAACTGCAAGTCAGTCACCTCTTTATTCAAGCTCACATTTTCATTTTTGATTTCTGACATGGAAGATGTTAGAATTTCTTTTTCATCCTTGAGCTTTTCACACACATTTTCAGTTTCAGAAATTTTACATGAAAGTTCCTCTTTGACTTTTTCAAGTTCTGAAATTATTTGAAGCAGTGTTTCTTTTTCCTCAGATAGCTCAAACCATTCTTGTTCCAGTTTCTCAAACCTAACATAAATATCATCATGGGCTGACTCATCAATCTTTTTCTTGAGATTTTTATTTTCAGATCTAATTTTTTTGTATTTAGTATACATCTTTTCATATTCTGACTCCCACTGTTCATTTGAAATAACATCCGGGTCAGAATTTACCTCGGTTGAGTCGTCTTCATGTGCCATAAGGCACAGGCTTTCCACCAGCACTTGAATCTCCTCGTCGGACGGTTCGTCCTCTTCGTCGCTCCATGTGGCGACCATGGCCTTGGGCTTCCTGAATTTGTCTTTCTTGAACTTCTTCTTCAGATCTGGGCGCCTCCCCTCATGTGCCCGGGCTTCTTGCATTCGTAGCATATAATGCTACTTGGTTTGCTTGGTTCGCCCTTGGCTTGAATGGGCTTTCTTTGTTCCCTTCTGAAGTTGCCTTGAAAGTTCCTCTTCCTTCTCAAGAATTTTCTCACTTGGCGAGTGATCATTGCCAAGTCTTCTTCTTCATTGCTTCCTTCGCTGGATTTGTCTTCTTGAAAGTTATCATCAGACTGATGGCTCCTGTGCCCCCGTTGGTCCGGTTTCCTGTTCTTGATGCACCCTGGAGACCAGGGGGTGTACCGCTAGGGAGTGAGCTGAGGGCGTACCGCTGGAGGCCAGGGAGTGGACGGTGTACCGCTGGAGGGGGAAGGAGTGTGCCAAACGAAGAGGGCCAAGGGTGCACCGCTGGGAGTGTGTCGGGCTAGGGGGGGCTGGAGGTTGTACCACTGGGTCATGAAGGAGTGTGCCGGACGAGGAGGGTCAAGGGTGCACCGGGGAAGCAGCAGCTAAGGTGTGCCGGGCTGGACATGGCCAGGGGTGTGCCGGTGGGCATGGCCAGGGGTGTGCCGGTGGGCATGGGTTAGGTTGGGAGGACCAATACGTCTAGTGCAGTGCATGTGGGTGGAGCAGGGTCTGAGGGAAGGTCTCAGGCTTATAGAGTTCAGGGGGAGGGTTCTAAGCGGCAAGCTTTCAATTCCCCGTTATGCCATTGAGTACATGAACATGTTCAGTAGTCTAATTCTCTAAGACTGGCATGGTTCCTTTGTTTTTGATTAGGATGTTTTATTGTTGTTTATTTCATTTATTTGTTGCTTTCTTTTGTCTTTTAACATGTTATTTCTGACAAAAATTTGGCAGTATCTCCCCTTGACCCAGATGGTATGGGAGTAAAAAGGGGAACACGCCCACAGGGAGTGGCATGACCCAACAATTTAAGGCGTGTGCCAATACGACAACACCTTTGAGGAAACTTCGAAAAGCTCGGAGAAGACACCGACTAAGAAAACATTGGGTTGACACAAGTTATGGGTGTACCGGGTGAGCCATGACTGGAGTGTACCGGCCTGGGCATGTCAAGGGTGTGCCGGACAGGGAATGGCCAAGGTGTACCAGGCGAGAGTCTGCAGGAGCGCGCCGGGTAGGCACCGCCAGAAAGTGTGCCGTGTGAGAGGATCAAGGGGAGTGTGTCGGCCATAAAAGGCACCAAGGAGTGTACCGGGTGGGAGGCTTAAGGGGTATGTTTGGCCAGTGGGTGAGTCCCAAATGCTAGTAAAGGGGCGATAGGTGCCAACAAACTCGTGGGAAGAAGAGGGGGTGGTCAGGCTGCAGGGGAAGCACTAAGAGGAAGAGGAGGCCAACCTTATCAAACCGGGAACAAAAAAACTATCGACTGCGCAAGCCAATGCCATAGGAAGCCAGGTAAAATAGGGAGCTGGAGGGCTGGAAATAAAACATAAACCACGGGCCAACAGCCCAAAGAGGGGAGGAACGACGAGAACAACCACAAGACAAAAAAGGAGAGGGAAGCAAATGGACATTTCGTTTATAGAGGAGCTTCGTGATGAAACTCATGGCCACGAGGCCAAACAAAATACAACGTACCCAAAACCAGAGGGATATGGGGAGAAACAACAATGAGAAAAGAAAAAAAAGAAAAGACAACGTTTGGGGAGGAGGTTGGAACGAG
The DNA here is from genome assembly GCA_022559845.1 of Amorphophallus konjac. Classification (NCBI taxonomy): domain Eukaryota; kingdom Viridiplantae; phylum Streptophyta; class Magnoliopsida; order Alismatales; family Araceae; genus Amorphophallus; species Amorphophallus konjac. Next base: position 85,070 of record JAHNEJ010003462.1, read on the forward strand.
GAAGGGTGATCATCCCCTCCATTGCGTTCCTTCCCCCTCCACTACACACAAAATTCTCTCCCTCTCTCTCTGGGCTTCTTCTACCTTCTTCTTTTCTCTCTTCTTTGTTGCTCCCACCGTCGATCTCCTTTTCGCATGCAACTCCCTCCTCTTTTCTCTCCATGTGGGGGCTTTTATATGTGTGTCGTTGACTAGGGGAGCCTCATGATGGCCCTGCCGTCTGAGGTTGACCCATGTCCCTTCTTCGTCAGACGGGGATCTACCTGGCCCAACCAGAGCACGACACCGTGGCCACCCATTAGTTGGCATTGAGGTGGCCACACTGCGCGCCAATGAGCCCCCCTGATAACCGTTGTGTTTTTCTGCCGACATGTGCCGTTCTGAGAGTTTTAACGCTGTGCCGCTGGAGGCCGTCCGACGTGTGCCGCTGGAAGGGCCAAGATGCTGTGCCGTTAAAGGGGCAGGAGCATTGTGCCGTTGGAGGGGCAGGAGCACTGTGCCGTTGGAAGGCACAACTATCGTGCCGTTGAAGGCACTCTGGAATGTGCCGCTGAAAGGGCAAGGCGGTGTGCCGCTAGAGGGCACGATGGGTGTGCCGTTGAGAGGGCATTGGGACTATGCCGTTGAAAGGGCCCAGACGGTGTGCCGCTGGTGGGCATGACGACTGTGCCGCTGACAGAGGGCATGGCCACTGCGCCGTTGGAAGGGGCTCCTGAGGGGTGTGTGCCGTTGAAGACACTTCGAGGGCGTGCCGCTGGGGGTCACTAACCAGTGTGCCGTTGGAAGGGCGTTGCTGGTGTGCCGCTGGGGCACCCAAAGAGTGTGCCACTGGAGGCACCTCAGGGGTGTGCCGCTGGGGCTTTCCAGGCAGTGTGCCGCTGAAAGGGCACGGAGTGTGCCGTTTGAAAGGGACTTCTGCTTTTGCTTCAGGAACTTATAGTTGTGTACTCTTTGGGATATTTCTTCACCGTTAAGGACTCGAGGATGGATCCATAGCAGTGTGTAGATTTAGGAAGGGTTTCCTATGTTTCCTTTGTCATTTGATGCGCCCGTGCAAATGTGAGGATTTGCCGGACGGTAATATCCTCCGGAGTCCTAAATGACCAGTTTCCCCGGGTCTTCTCTCTTTAACTCTGTCACCAATGCAGGGACTCGGTGAGACATATGGATGTGTGATTTCGCACGTCCACATTCCCTTAGTAGTGTGGCCGAAAGAAGTGCCGGAGGCCATGGTGTAGATGAACATAAGTCATATGATAATACGAGATACCTTCTTACGGCCTTACTTGTCGCTGAGATGACCGAGGAGAACTTGCCCCACCAGCGCTCCTAAGCAGGGTACAATGTCGAGTGCCAAACCTACGCTTTCCGACATGGTGCCAGGCTTGGGAGAGATGGTCTCCTGATAATATATTCTTCCTAATAGTGTTGAGATTATAGAAATACAAAATAAATCATACCCTTTTGTGAGCAATCCTATGCCTACAGTGACGATGGTCATATAGTGAAAATACTGCATGGTCATGGTGTATAGGGCATTGAGCACTGTAGGCTGATTGTTAGGCATGGTGTTGGGGTGGGGAGTATGCGTATTGTTGCACATCGAACAGGGGTGAGGTGAATGTGGTACTGAGAAGGAGAAGACAGCAGCGGGGTCTTGAGTGGTAGACAAAAGAAAGAGAAGGAGGTAAGTGTGTTGGATGAAAAGGGGGTGAGAGATTAGGCCGTGGAAGAGATGGAGTGGGCGTATAAGGAGTAGGAGGCAACAGCTGGGGTTGGGTGAGGGAGAAAATGAGGTAAGTGACTTAAGAAGCCAAGGATTTTTATTGACAGAGCAGGGGAGAGAGAGAGGTGGACAAAGAGAGAGTGTAGTATTCTCTTTGATGCGGTAGTATCCTTATCCGGCCCCGTATCGGGAGGACCCTCCAATGGGCCAGCACCGGTCACCCTAGCAGCTCCATCTGCAGTCATCAAAGGAATGTGTATAACACACGTTCTAAAATAAGAAGAATGTGCTTGCATATTGAAAGGCCAGTAGAGGAAATAATTACCTGTGGTTTCTATGGGCTTCATGGGCTTTAAAATTATCTGCTCCGGCTTCAATCGGAGGATATGAGCAGCCGCCTTTACAATCTCAAAAATGGCGATAGGAGCCACCACCGTTTCCAGACCTGAAATATACTCGAGCGGGACTACACAGCCCCCGAGTGCTCCCTCCGGTATCGACGTTGATCATGTCGGACAGCCGCACTCCCTTGTCCATCAAGGCGTACGCCTCGAGTTGGCCAGCGATAGCCGCATCAAGGTATGGCGCCTTGCCTTGGTCAGTTGCTTCCCCGGCAAGGACCGAGGGAGGGGCCCCAGTCTGCCCTGAACGGAACGGGGCAAATGATAGGGGAACCGACTGTCATGCAGGTGAGGATAAAATGATAGGGGAACCGACTGCCATGAACGGAACGGGGCAAATGATAGGGCAACTGACTGGTTCCGAGGCCGGGGAGGTGCAGATCGAGGAGGCGGCAGCGTTCGACCGCGGGATTCGGAGGTGGTCCTACCGTCATGCAGGTGAGGATAAAATACAAGAAAAACATGTCACCTACACCTTCCCCACCCACCCCCCCACTCCATCGTGGACGGATCAATTTTGGTTGTTATGAATAGGGGCATTATCACATGCGGTGGCGTTGCTGCTGGAGTAGCCTGCCCAGGTAATCGGAAGCAGAGGCAAACGTCCCTTGTTCATTCACCCCCACTCCCTCCCTTGGTTTCCAAAAATAGCTTAAGTTGGGTCAGCATAACTAATTCTCAGAATGTATCGATTATATATTATTTTACGCTGGCACCCCAAGGTGGAAAAAATAAATTTATTTCTTGCGGAAGAATATGTCTCCTTAAAGATGAGATTTATAAAATGAGGCTTATGTGACACTTGAATTTCTACCATGAGATTGAGCTAAGAAGCTTGGCCATTAGCGAGCAGAGTTTATTGGTTGATGAGCCTTGCACTTCTTGGGCATCAGCGAGCAGAGTTTATTGGTTGATGAGCCTTACGTAGTGTCGTGGAGTTAATTCCTTCGAAAGTGCTAGACCCTTGTCAAGGAAAGCGATGACAGAATAACACGATTAATCAGAACCAATATTACGTGATAATCATAATCAGGGATTAATGGAAAATCAAAACAGTACAATACCAAGATTAACATAAGGGTTTAACATAAAATTGCAACAAACGTGTCAATGCGCAGTGACGCGAAAGATTGTTATTTCTGCTGCACCTTGCAGTCTGCTGCTATGCAAATGACCAGTGAGAGAAAAAACAAACAAAAAAAATGATCGGCTCCACCTTCCTCGCCCATCGCAATAGACCTGTTCATAAGTGGGGAACCATCACATGCGGTGGGGATGCTACTGTTGTTGTAGGCTCCTAGGAAGCCGAGGCAATCATCTATTGTTATTTCACCTTCTATCCCTGATTTTTTAAAAATAGCTTAGGTTGTGTCAGTAAAACAATTTGATGTATCGATTATATGTTATTATAGTGAGCAAAATAAATTATCTAAGAATATGTAGATAAGATATATATAAAAAATATTATTAGAGTGAGAAAAATAAATTATCTAATAATATGCAGATAAGATGTATAAAATGATATTTTGTGATGAAAGGAGGGACGCGTCATGTCGCATTGAACCTCATAACATAGCCGCATCACAACCGCTGACGCCTATACTCAGGAAAGCCGAAGCACCCGACTCCACGGGTCCAATTGATTTACTTCCAAGATAAAAAAATTATTTCACTTAAAATAATTCTTTTAAACTCCAAAGAATTCAAGTTGTGCACCAAATTAACAAATTCTCTAACAATCAAAATAATTAAAACGTATATCTCAGACATACAAAATTTGATGACGCTCAAAATTACTTATAGACTCTACTCTCTCTTTATCCACCTCCCTCTCTCTCTTCGCCTATTTAAATCACTTGCCTCCTCTTCTCAGCCATCCAACCATAAGTGTTGCCTCTTACTTCTCAGACTCTCTCACCACTGCATCTCCTCCACACCCTAGTCTCCCACACTTTGTTCATCCATCACCCTTACGTTCTTCTCCTGCTATTGCCTCCTAGTCTTGCACACTTTGTTCATCCATCACCCTCACGTTCTTCTCCTGCTATTGCCTCCTCCTTCATACGTATACTCTTCACCCCCTGCACATCCATGGCTAACAATCAACCAGCAGCCTTGAATGCCCTGGACACAACCACCATCCAATTTTTTCACTATATAACCATTATCACTGCGGGCATAGGATTACTGAGCGAAGGGCACGATTTGTTTTGTATGTCGGTAATCTCAAAACTCTTAGGCAGAATTTACTATCACCACTTCAAGTCCCCTGAGCCCGGCACCATCCCCTCAGTCGTGGCTTTCGCCCTGGACTCCTCAACCTTATTTGGAGCGGCGGTGGAGTAGAAACTCTTCGGCTATCTCAGCGATAAATGGAGTCACAAGGAAGTATCTCGTATTAATATCTGGCTCATTGTCATCTCCACCATGGTCTCTAGCGCTTCTTTTCGTCATCCTAGTGACGGTACCATTATCACCTTATCAATTGCTCGCTTCTTTGTGGGAATGAGCACAGGTGGTGACGCTTCACTCTCTGCCACTGTTATGGCAGAATTTGTAAATAAAAAGAGACTGGGGGCCTTAATGGTGGCAGTATTTGCCATGCAAGGTGTAGGCTTCTTACTGGGCGCGACAGTAACCATGATTGTTACATACAACTTTTAAAAAATATAGCCAGCACCTCCTTATGTAGAGGATTCTATCCATTCTACGGTGTCACAGGCGGATATGGTATAGAGGATTATATTATTCATGGGAGCTTTACCGTCGATAGTCGTCATATATCTGACAAAGAATATCCCAGAAACCCCCCCACTTCACCACCTTAGTCTCTAACAATGTGGCACAAGCAACTACAAGTGCCTCCGCATTCCTACAGTTGAAAATTCCCCAAGACCCGGAGAATGTGGCACCTACTAACAACAACGACGACATCGAACGTAAGGAAAAGAACTTCCTTGTTGTACTCAACCCTTCTTTTCTCATGGCCTTCGCATTTTATAGTCACTATCAAGCACAGAAAGAACACTTCACCGTCATAGGGTGGATCCCCGAAGCCAAAAATATGAACACCGTGGAAGAGGCCTTTAAGATTGCGGTGGCACAAACGTGGATCGTACGATTCATGATTCTAGGTTATTTTTTCACTATTTTATTAGTCGATGCACTTGGACGACGTATCATCTTAGCGTTCGGTTTTCTCTATATGCCCGTATTTACACTAGTCATGGAAATAGTTTACAACCATTGGATTCAACATTCCCAGCGCATTAGATTCCTCATGATATATGGCTTAATATTCTTATTCGCCAACATCGGCCCCAACAACATTTTCTTCATATTACCGGTCAAGCTTTTTCCAGTGAAATCGCGTTCATTCTTTCATGATATCTCATCCGCGGCGGGGAAGTGCGGTGCCATATTGGCCATGCTCCTATTCCCATGCCCGGAGCACCAAGATGACAACCCCGACCACATGAGGGTGGAGTTCTAGATCTACACCTTGGCGTTCATAAATATTATTGGATTCTTCATTACGTTGTGCTTCCCGGAAACCAAAGGAAGATCATTAGAAGAGATATCTAATCATAACTCGCAGGCTAAGTAGGGGGCCGCGCAGGCCGCAGGCGCGGCTGTGGAGGCCGAGCAGGCCGCGGGTGCGGCGGTGGAGGCCGAGTAGGCTGCGACGGTGGCCGAGCAGTCCCACGGCGCCACAGGGGGAGGCCGCGCAGGCCACGGCGGTGCAGGTTGAGCAAGAGGCTGAGCAGGCCGTGGTGGAGGTGGAGCAGGCCGCGGCAGTAGAGGTCGCGGTGGAGGCCGAGTAGGCCACGACGAAGGCCGAGCAAGCCGCGGCTGTGGAGGCCGCGTAGGGGACCGAGTAGGCCGCGGCGCTACGGTGCAGGCCTAGGAGGTCGAGGTGGTGGAGGTCGAACTGGAGGCCGAGCAGGCCATGGTGGAGGCCGAGCAGGCCACCGAGCAGTCCGCAGGCGCCGGGGTAGTGGAGGCCGAGTAGACGGTGGAGGTCGAGCATGCCGCGGTGGAGGCCGAGCACGCCGTGGTGGAGGTGGAGCCCGAGCAGGCCGCGGCAGTGGAGGCCGAGCAGGCTGTGGTGGAGGCCGAGCATGTTGCAGGCACCGCAGTGGTGGAGGTGGAGGCCGAGCAGGCCGCGGTGGAGGCCAAGCAGGCCAGGCTGGTGGTGGAGGCCGAGCAGGCCAGGGCGATGGTGGAGGCCGGGGATGACTCTATACGCCACCAGTGGTGGAGATCGGAGATGACTAAGGCCCGCGCCCGAGGTGCTCGGGGCCACGCCAGGAGCCGCCCCTTCCTCCTCAGAGGAGGACGAGGAGCTGACATGGGTTCTCCTACGAGGTGGCATGGCTCCAAAAGTAGGAGGAAGAAGAGAAACCCTCACCAGGAGAGAGAGTGTGGAAGAAGACGACGAGAGCGGTCGGCGATAAAAGAGACGGGCATGAATCAAAAAAGATATCCTACGACGATCCTTATAATCGCAAAGAGCGAGCGGCTACTTCGAAGACCCAGGGCAGGTGAAAAGGCGTCCCACTCTGGGAGGCCCAAGAAGGCGGACCTCGGATTCTACAATGGGAAGGTCGTCAATGTAGGTGGAAGGACCACTGGATAAGCCCTAGACGACCGACAGTTACCCCCATGACATGGACAACGACTCCACGGAGGGCGAGCACGTTCTCCGGGTGCCGTAAGGCTCAACCAGACGATAGCCGACTCCAGGGCAATCGCCCCTCAACAAGAAACTCCAACCATGATCGCGGGGGGCGTTATCCCCCGACACAAGACCTTCCCTGTTAAGGGATCGACTATCCCTAACACGGTGAGCCCCTATAAAAGGGGACCCCAACAAAGGACAACCCACGGTCATGAGACCAACTACTGCGATAGGTTAGTCAAGCTACAGAGAAGAGAGCAACTCCCACCATCACAGAAGGGTCAAGTCTGTCGACTCCCCGATAGAAATTCCCTCCAGAACGACCTTACCACCCGGCAAGCACTCGTCGAGCGAGTGATCATCGGAGTTGGCAAGCACTCGTTCTGAGGCTCTATAGTTCCCTCAGGCTTGCCACAACGACTTCTCACTCTCTCTCCCTTACTCTTCTCTCTAATTTTCCACTGTATACTATGCTGACTTAAGCATCGGAGGGTTGTTCCCTAGGGTGACGCCTATGGCTCCTTCTGATGGCTTCTTCCTTGGTATTTGCAGGCTTCCACAGGTGTCGGACGGTCCTCCCCGACAAATAAATAGAAAAGTGCGGTACGAGAGCTAGAGACCAGTTTTCTGCCTCTACACTACCAAATGACCATTTACACTTTAAAAGCACAAACATCGTAAAAAAATAACTATAAAGAAGAATGCCAAACATCTTGCCATCATTTGGATCAAAGGGTTTCTGTTTAGATGGCACTGATTACACAAAAAATCCTACTAGAGACATCTTTGACGGAACCTGTCTGATTAAATGATCGGAGAACGGCAAAATAATGGTCATGGAACAAGATGTGACAAAAATAAGATCTTAAGCAGAACTGATCCCCAAATCACAAAAGCCATCTTTTAAGACCAACAATTCAACAGACCAGAAAATTACATTAATGTTGACAGAGAAAGGCTATGGCTATGTTCGCATGCACAATTGCCATCACAATAGCAAGCTCTGGGGACAAACTGGGTTCACCTCCAGAAATGAAGCACCCCCAGATTTGCTCCTCCAATTGCAAAGCGGAAAAGGTTAAAAAATGAAAATTAGAAAACGATGAACATACTCTTCGTTTTGTATTTCTCGGTGAAGAGTGAAGTCGAAGAATGAAGTTGTTCCCATGTGGCGCTCCACCCATGCAGGCGCGGTGCTCCCTTCCCTGCGCGGGAGAAGACGACGACAAAATTTTCTTAAAAACATTTCATTTTCTAAACTCCAACTTTAACAAGATAACAAATGTTTACATAAAGGTTTGGGCTAATCCCAATCCTCCTAAAACTCTTGGGCTAATTCTCAATCCTACGAAACTCCAAAACTACTAATTGAGTCTTATATCTCTAGTATCCTAAGATAATGCGAAAATCACACCAAAAAATTACAAAAATATACGAGGACACTATATTATCCCCAAATTAAATTAATAAATTATGAAAAATTAACAATTTAATCCTACATTCTTACAACTGCTAGATAAAACTCAATTAAAATATAAATTATATAATAAAAATGAAAATAATGTTAATATGAGTCTGATCGTCGTCCATGTCATCCAAGTAAATATTGACATCAGGGGACATGCCAATCCAGTCCATCCTCTGATGTCTAGAGCCTCGCCTCGCATCGCATCACCGCCGCCTCCTCCCACTAAGCTTCCTCCGTGGCCTGCTCATCCTACGCGGCGTGCTTATCCTCCGCCGCGGCGTGCACGGCCTGCTCATCCTCGGCGTGCTCATCTTCAGCCTGCTCGGTCGACTCATCCTCATTCGACTCATCCGCGGCCTACTCATCCACGGCGTCCACGGCCTGCTCGGCCTGCTCATCTGTGGCATGCTCGGCCTCCACTTCCACCGTGGCCTGCTCGATGGCCTGCTCGGCCTCCACCACCACCCTGGCCTGCTCGGCATCCACTGCGGCCTGCTCGGTTCCCTGCTCGGCCTCCACCTCCACCACGGCCTCCTGCTCGGCCTCCACCACCGTGGCGCCCGCGGCCTGCTCAGCCTCCACCGCGGCCTCCTGCTCGGCCTCCACCACTGTGGCCTACTCGGCCTCCACAATCTGCTCGGCCTCCACCACCGCGACGCCCGCGGACTGCTCGGCCTCCACTACGGCCTGGTCGGCGTCCTGTGCGGCCTCCACCGCGGCACCCACAGCCTGCTTCGCCTCCATCACGGCCTGCTCGGCCTTCACAGCCGCAGCTTGCTCGGCCTTCACTGTGGCCTGCTCGGCCTCCACCGAGGCCTTCTCGGCCTCCACCTCCACCACGGCCTCCTGCTCGACCTCCACCACCGTGGCGCCCGCGGCCTGCTCAGCCTCCACCGCGGCCTCCTGCTCGGCCTCCACCACTGTGGCCTGCTCGGCCTCCACAGTCTGCTCGGCCTCCACCACCGCGACGCCCGCGGACTGCTCGGCCTCCACTACGGCCTGGTCGGCGTCCTGCGCGGCCTCCATCACGGCACCCACAGCCTGCTTCGCCTCCATCGCGGCCTGGTCGACCTTCACAGCCGCGGCTTGCTCGGCCTTCACTGTGGCCTACTCGGCCTCCACCGCGGCCTCTACCGCCGTGGCCTGCTTGGCCTCCATCGTGGCCTGCTCGGCCTAAACCGCCGCGGCCTGCTTCCCACGGGGGGCCCGCGGCCTGCTCGGCCACCGCCGCGGCCTGCGCAGCCTCCACCGCCGTGGCCTGCGTAGCCCCTACCGTCGAACCCGCGGCCTACTCGGCCTCCACCGCGGCGCCCGCGGCCTGCCCTGCCCCATGCTCAGCCTGCGGGTTATGATTAAATATCTCTTCTAACGATCTTCCTTTGGTTTCCGGGAAGCACAGCGTAACGAAGAATCCAATAATATTTATGAATGCCAAGGCGTAGATCCAGAACTTCACCCTCACGAGGTCGGGGCTGTCATCTTTGTGCTCCGAGTATGGGAATAGGAGCATGCCCAATATCGCACCGCACTTCCCCGCCGCGGATGAGATACCATGATAAAAGGAACGCGATTTCACTGGAAAAAGCTCACCTGATAATATGAAGAAAATGTTATTGGGACCATAGTTGGCGAATAAGAATATTAAGCCATATATCATGAGGAATCTAATACGTTGGGAATGTTGAATCCAATAGTTGTAAACTATTGCCACGACTAGTGTAAATATGACCATACAGAGAAAATCGAACGCTAAGATGATACGTCGACCCAGTGTATCGACTACTAAAACAGTGAACAAATAACCTAGAATCATGAATAGTATGATCCACGTTTGTGCCACCGCAATCTTGAAGGCCTCTTCCAAGGCATTCATATTTTTGGCTTCGGGGATCCACCCTGTGACGGTGAAGTACTCCGTCTGTGCTTGATAGTGACTGTAAAATGCGAAGGCCACGAAAAAAGAGTGGATGAGTGCAACAAGGAAGTTCTTTTCCTTGCGTTCGATGTCGTCGTTGTTGTTAGTAGGTGCCACATTCTCCGGGTCTTGGGAAATTTCCAACTGCAGGAATGTGGAGGCATCTGTAGTTGCTTGTGCCGCATTGTTAAAGACTAAGGTGTTGAAGTGGGGGGTTTCTGAGATATTATTTCTCAGATATATGACGACTATCGACGATAAAGCTCCCATGAACTATGTAATCCTCCATACCATATTCGACTTTGACACCGTAGAATGGATAGAATCCTCTACATAAGGAGGTGTTGGATATATTTTTTTAAAGTTGTATGTAACAATCATGGTTACTGTCGCGCCCAGTATGAAGCCTACGCCTTGCATGGCAAATACTGCCGCCATTAAGGCCCCCCGTCTCTTTTTATTTGTAAATTCTGTCATAACAGTGGCAGAGAGTGAAGCGTCACCACCTGTGCTCATTCCCACAAAGAAGTGAACAATTGATAAGGTCATAATGGCACCGTCACTAGGATGACCAAAAGAAGCGCTAGAGACCATGGTGGAGATGACAATAAGCCAGATATTAATACGAGATACTTCCCTGCGACCCCATTTATCGCTGAGATAGCCGAAGAGTATCTACTCCACCACCGCTCCAAATAAGGTTGAGGAGAGTCCAAGGCGAAATCCACGACTGACGGGATGGTGCCGGGCTAAGGGGACTCGAAGTGGTGAGAGTAAATTCTGCCTAAGAGTTTTGAGATTACCGAAATACAAAGCAAATCGTACTCTTCGCTCAGTAATCCTATGCCTGCAGTGATAATGGTTATATAGTGAAAAAATTGGATGGTGGCTATGTCCAGGGCATTCAAGGCTGTAGGTTGATTGTTAGCCATGGATGTGCGGGGGGTGAAGAGTATACGTATGCAGGAGGAGGCAATAGCGGGAGAAGAACATGGGGGTGATGGATGAACAAATTGTGGAAGACTAGGAGACAATAGCGGGAGAAGAACGTAAGGGTGATGGATGAGCAAAGTGTGGGAGACTATGGCGTGGAGGAGATGTAGTGGTGGGAGGGAGTCTGAGAAGTAAGAGGCAACACTTAAGGTTGGATGGCTGAGAAGAGGAGGCAAGTGATTTAAATAGGGGATGTGAGAGAGAGAGAGAGAGAGAGAGGTGGATATAGAGAGAGTCGAGTCTGTAAGTAATTTTGAACATCATCAAATTTTGTTTGTATGAGATATACGTTATAATTACTTTGATTGTTAGAGAATTTGTTAATTTGGTGAACAACGTGAATTCTTTGGAGTTTAAAAGAATTGTTTTAAGTGAAATAATTTTTTTATCGCGGAAGTAAATCAATTGGACCCGTAGAGTCAAGTGCTTCGGCTTTCCTGAGTACAGGCGTTAGCGGTTGTGACGCGGTTATGTTATGAGGTTCAATGCGACATGACACGCTCCTCTTTTCATCACGAAATATCATTTTATACATCTTATCTGCATATTATTAGATAATTTATTTTTCTCACTCTAATAATATATATATTTTTATACATCTTATCTACATATTCTTAGATAATTTATTTTGGTCACTATAATAACATATAATCGATACATCAAATTGTTATACTGACACAACCTAAGCTATTTTTGAAAAATCAGGGATAGAAGGTGAAATAACAATAGATGATTGCCTCGGCTTCCTGAGAGCCTACAACAACAGTAGCATCCCAACCGCATGTGATGGTGCCCCACTTATGAACAGGTCTACTGCGGTGGGCGAGGAAGGTGGAGCCGATCATTTTTGTTTTTGTTTTTTCCTCACTGGTCATTTGCATGGTAGCAGACTGTAAGGTGCAACAGTAATAGCAATAACGGGGAGCTAATATCCTAGACAGAGGTACGAAGGATTTTAGCTGTGATGATATTAATTAATTATTATAAATATTATTTTGAGATCGTTATTAATGAAAAAGATGGTGAAATATTACATTGCCCAATCCAACTTTTCGAATTATGTCAAATTTCTAATGGTGGAAGATTTGACGCAGAGGGGAAAATAAAAAAATAAAAAATAAAATCATCTAATCATGCACGGAAGTTGTCCACTAATTGAGAAATCAAGTTTATTCTATGGTTACACTCCCCCCTCTGTGTCTCTCTCTGCACCTCCAAACAATAATATAAGTCACAAATAACCGCCAGATGATCAGAAAAAACAGCTGTGTATATTCATAGGGAGTATGGAGTTGCGGGAGCCCTTCCACTTTAACCGTACATGCAGAGAGTTGTTGGGTATATGCAAGGAGTTGTTGGGTTAAAAGAACCATCTATGACTGGCCGAATCATCTTCCTTTGCTTTCTCATAATCTTCTCTGCTTTTTCATAATCTTCTCTTTTTTCTCATAATCATTTCGATCAATCGAACACTATATAAATACAAACTTTTTATTTCTGAGAAAATCTATCAACTGAAATAGTCCTGACGGTTGACTAAAATTATTTCTGCTTCTGGTAAAATTAATCAATCGAAATCAAGACTTCAATCGACCGAACTATGTAAACCTATATTTTGTTAGCTTCTGGGAAATTTGGTCGACCGACCAGGGTGTTTTGGTCGACCGAAACTTGTATTCTATGCAAAAATAGTCTAGTTAGCCCAGAAGTCATAGCCACTAAGAAAACCCTTGATTTGACCATCTTGCAACATTCATTTGAGGTTTGTGAACGTGTCACATAGACATTTTTTTTTAAAAGAAAGAAAAATGACAATTAAGGGTGGATAATTATGCTAAAATATGTGGGATATGAAGAAAAAAAAAGAGGTTGAGCATGAGATGCTTAAAGGAGGGTGATCGCCAGAGGGGTTACCTCAAAATATCAAAGGAGTGATTGCATGTACCTTGTATTGAGCGGGTGAGATTGGGGGTTCTTCCTTCCTCCTTCTACCGGCCGGCCGATGAAGGGGGTTTATAGCTTGATTACCCTTGCAAGAACACACAAAATAAAGATATGGATTAGCCAAAGAGGTGTAGTATCAATGCTCTAGAAGTATAGAATCAAATAGATTAGGCATGAACACACCTTGTGTGTTTTGGTTTTAAAACCCCTTTAAGAAGGAGTAAAAGGGTTGGGATATGAATGCTATGAATATGCAAAGCAAATATCGCTATGTGCTGATGATATTTCTAGCAGAGAGCTAGAAAGAAAGGGTGCATGTGATGACGATATGAATAATAACTAACATAAAAGGAACAACAAAAAGAAGATGCCATCTCTGCTGTGTGTGCAGCAGTAAAGGGAGAAGAAGAGTTTCGGTTGTAGGATGAAGATGCCGCTGGTGGAGGAAGAAATTTCCTCAGGAGAAGAACACCGCCTGGAGAAAGAACCTTGGAAGAAGGCCCCTTGGAAGCAGTTCCTACAAACGAAAAGAAAACTCTCTCTGTAAAGCTCACTATGAGACACGGAAAAAATCTAGATCGACTTTTATAGTGGATAAAAGGTAGATTTTTTGTTCTTTTTGAAAAGAAACACTCCTCTGCGTAGAGAGGGTTCCGTGGGTGCGCATAATATCAGACGATTTGGGTTCGAGTGCTGGACCTTTCCCCACTGACCGGAGTCAGTGTTGATTTACATCGGCCTAACGTCCGAACACCTTTGTTCAACTGTCAAAGAAATCCCAAGAGGCTTCTATAGGGGCTCTGATGTTGAGGGCAAACTCTCTTGGAGGGTTCACAATGTCCACTCACTCACCACCGACCAACAGAAATAATTGAGTTAGGGCTAGGTCTGAGCAAAACCCTAAGATTTAGGAATAAGAACGCGAATATGCGGAAGCCGTAGGCATATTTGAAGTAGAGGAAGATTTCCTGGACTTCGAGGGCATTTTGATAATTTTACCAACCCAGGGGTATCTTGGTAATTTTCCAGGCCAGGGGTATTTATAAAATTTCTGGGCTGGAATGGAAGTATGACTGGACTCCTGACTTCCCAAGGCATTGAGGCCATTTCTGGAGGGTTTCAAGGGCTCTGAGGCCATTTGTTAGGTCATACGGGTACTTTGGTAATTTTACCAGACCCTAAACCTAGGTTTGAGATGATACCCGAGTGCTGGACTGAGCTGACAACACTTCCGGACCGAAGGAATGACAAGGGGCTTCATGGAAGGCACACATCTGTCAATTTGGCCGAAGGAGGGGTATATACATAATTTTGGAAAATCAAGGGTTTTCATGTAATTTTCCCTCGAGGGTACACATGGAGCATGCTGAGTGCTTTTATAATTCCAGTGAGTACATGAGTTGTCGGCGAGTTGTCGACTATACAAAAGTCCGCATTAGAGCGGGAGAGAGGGACGTAGTCCCAATTACAAAAAGATTGCAGGGTATAACTGCAAATTACAGGACTTGGGTCTTTTACAATCCCGGAGAGGACGTTTTTGTCATTCCGCCATTGTAAGGACAGAACCACGTGACTTAGCCGTCCCGGGACGTAAAGACTTACAAAACATGACCCGCTGAGGGGCATAATTACAAACATGGCCCGCTGAGGGGCGTTAATGTAAATATACCCCGTAGGGGCATAAATACAAGACCCGGGGACTTACCCCACACGGGCCGAAATAAACGAACAAACTCCAAATGATGGATGCTCCATACGTTCGTAATGCTCTGTGTCCTTGTTTCTTTTTTTTTCTCTCTCTCCACTTGGACCCTTAGGGTCTATTTATAGAAGGCGGGAGGGTCCAGAGGGGTCAAACGAACAAATTTGCCCCGGTTCTATCAAGGTGGGGTGGCAAAAAGCCATTTTGACCCCTCTGGCCACCAAAAAGGGCCAAATGACCCCTCTGAGGGGGTTAAAAACTCTTTTTTCTTTTTTTTTTAATTGTTTTTTTTTCGAAGGCCCGGACCTCGGGGGGGCGGACCCGGGCGGGGTCGCGCGACCCCGGGACGGGAGCAACCCGGCAGGGTCGCGGCGACACCGGAGCGGGCGCACCCGACGGGGTCGCGCGGTCCCGCGGGTGAACCCGGCGGGGTCGCGTGACCCTGCGGGTGGGGCCACCCGGCGGGGTCGCGCGGCTCCCCAGGCGGACCGGCGGGGTCGCGCGACCCTGTAGATCTATTTAAAATCCACTTTAATATAAAATAACAATAGATATGATGAAAGCAATAAAATAGCACGAGGTGCTAAAAGGAGGTTGTGATCGCCAGAGACACGAACGCCTCAAAAGATATGACAATTAATGAAGGGGAGAGATCGCGAAGAATACCTTGAAAGTGCGGGGATGTGAGTACTCCTTTTCTCTTTAAGATCGGCCGGCCGACGAAGAGAGTCTTCAATCAATTACCCTTGTAAGAAAGACAACAACACCAATAGAGATATGCATTAGAACATGGTGTGTAGCATCAAATCCTAAATAAAGATGAGCATGAAATCATGGTGAAGAACACACCTTAAGGGGATTGCCCTTAAACCCCTATGCAATGAGGGTGTGGGATATGATATGAATGATATGAAAAATATAATAAAAAGTGTGCAAGAGTGCACTATGGGGGAGATCTCAATGATGGTTGAGAGGAATCAATGAAACAATGATATATGATGCATGATCTATGAAAATAATGATAATGAAGATAAGAAGAATAACGAAGGGGAGATAAGATAAAAAATCTTTTTTGTGGTTCCTTGGCTTGAATACTCGATGTTGATGTGAAGTCCTCCTTAGCCAAAGGGCCCTTCGTTCGGTTCCTGTAAAAAGAAAAGAAGAAACAAAAGGAAAAGAACAGAAGCAGAAGAAAATAGAAGAAGGAGAACAGAAAAAGAAAATAGAAAAAGAAGAGAAAATAGAAGAAGAAGAGAAAACAGAAGGAGAAGAAGCAGAAGAAGAAGAAACGGAAGGAGAAGAAGAACGAGAAGAAGAATACAGAAGACAGAAGGGGAAGAATTAAAAAAAAACACACACAGAAGAAGAACGGAGGGAGGGAGAAAAGGATCGACAGGGGGCCCGAAGAGGAGAGTCCGAAGAAAGGGAATCCAACCGATCAACAGAGACGAAAGCCTCTATTAATAAGATCGAATAAAGGATAAGAAGGAAAGAGTCCAAAGGAGGAAGAGATAAGAACGGGCAAGAGCCCAAATAAGGGAGGATTAAGCTGGGCAATAGCCCAAACGAAGCAGGAGTCTCTCTGGGAAAGGCTGCGTTCGTTCGGAACACAAAAATGAAACACGACCTGGTTCAGGGCGTCAATTGTTGAATTGACGACCTTCCCAGAGGGCGTTTCTTAAAAACACGCCTTAGGAGAAGGCGTTTCTTATTTGAAACACGCCTTAGGTGAAGGCATTTCTTATTTGAAACACACCTTCGGTGAAGGCGTTATTCCGAAAAATTAGAGAAAATATCCAAAAAAATCTAGAAAAATCCAGAAAAATAGGAAAAAATAAGAAAAGGGTGAAAAAAGGGAGAAATCTAAGAAAAGTGAGAAAAAACACTCAAATGGAACTAATTTGAGGGTCAAATTGGGGTATTACAAGGCAATATGAGATGTACTCACAGTAACGTCAATTTTGGCGTGTCTACAGTTGCCCCGCCTTGGCGTCTGCTTTGCAAGGGAGCAGAGCAAACTGAAAAGTAGATGCCAAGGTGTGATGAGACACGCAATCAACATCACTTGATGAGAATCGAAATCAAAAGCTCGAGATGAAGCAAATCTTGGGAAATCCAACGAAGTCAACAATGTTGGATAAAAGGGGGAGATGTGCACGCGGTGCATGAAGGAGATAAAAGAATGTGATCAACTTCCAGCGCGGTGGAAGTACCCCAGGTCACAAACTGCAGGTTTCACCATTGGGGAGCGGTTACCAGCCAGTGGACGTGCTGCAGCCAAGGTGGATCAAAGGAAGGGAGATAAAATAAGATGATAGAAATCCAAACAAGGAGCTTCCGAGAAAATGACCCAAAACAGCGTCAAAACGAACCGAGGACTCAATTCGACAATGAAAATCTCATATCAAGAAAGATCAAGATCAATTCAACTCTCAACATCAGCTTATCAGAATGATTTTCCAACGTTAATTCAAAGTCCTATATGAATGCATGCTGGGTTTAAAGGAAAAATATAAATCAAACGAAAATATAAGATAATCAAGGATAATATTATTAAACTGCCCAGACTGGGTCAGGAAACCAATTCTACGAGCTGATACTAAGCCGAAGCCCGTTTATCCACGCACCAACTCGTAAAAAGGGAACCATCGTCCCCAGTCTTGGACAGCTCAACGGCCTATCCGTATGACTAAGACTTCTCTGGAATCATCATTGTTTTTGATGAAGGGGAACTCAAATCCCAGATTTACCAAAGTCACAAGGTCCTTGATATAATCTAGTAACATATGTAACATATAGTAGAATGCGTACAGGGAGATTGTGGTAACAATAAGCATGGGAACTAAGAAATGAGCTGCAAGCACCGTGGGGCTTGGATGATGATGCCCAGTCGGCGGGACCAAGAGCTTCTTCTCCTGCGCTCAAAATTCATTAGCCAAGATATAAAAGATAACAAGCAATGAATAAGGCATTCAAGCGTAGCAAGCATAGCATGAATCAAAGCAACCAATCATAGCATATATCATGAACAGCATAAGTCAAATCATGGCATAGCAAAGCATCATTATTTGTTGTTTGTCATGAGGATGACAATCTGGCTAATCAAGTTTTGGAGTTAGATAATCAGGATCTGATAATGCCCATCGACGGAGTAATCAGATGAAACGAGCAGGAGTTGATTGAAAGATTTGGAGATGAGTAATCATGAGATATGATAATCAGAACGATATAGGGAGATGATGCCCCTGGGTGGCATGTCATGAGAATATTGGGAAGAACCAATAGATTGATAGCAATAAGTGGAGATAGGACTCATCCCGTACTTGATCCTTGCAAAGCTGTTCCTGTAAAACACCATCAGAAAATACAATGCAAATTTTTGGATTTTAGAAATATGCAAATTTTTATGAGTTTTGGAATATGCAAATTTTTATGGGTTTTGAAAATATTTGAATTTTTATGGAGATTTTTGGAAAATATTTTGAATTTTTGTTGGGATTTTGATCAGGAAATATTCAATTTTTTTTTTGGATTTTGGCTTAGACATTGTTAATGCAGCATCAAAGGGTTATTTTTTTGAACCACTGGCTAGGGGTCCTAGTTCCTTCCCTTTTCGTTAAAACTGCCCAAAGCTGGACGTGCATTGAAAGTGGCATCCTATAACCGACCGTCTTTGATCAACGGTGCTCCTACCAAGGCCATACCTGAGAAACATTCGGTCTTGGAGGGAGAAGAGACGAATAAGTGGAGATAAGCTTAAAGCAGGATGGGAGATATCAAGATTTGAATTCCTTCCAAGGTATTAAACCCTCAAAGAGGTAGTCTGTTGCGCTGGGGCTTTTTGCCTTTGATTTTTAGACCCATGACATGCATACGACCAGGGTTTTCCCTGCGGGGACTTTGCCACTCTTGACATGCCGTAATTCACAATCTTGCATTTATCAAAATTCTGACTTGATTCTCATAATAGCCCTTTTGGCGAAATGTATAGCATGAAACTCATATGAAAACTCATATTGATTTTGGGTCAAGACTGCCCCTATTTGAGACTCCTCTCGTATTGGGGATTACCGAGATTGGTCATCTCATCCGTCAACCTCTTGCCCCTGCATTCGGCCGAGTAAAGAAGAGAAAAGACTTTCAGGAATACTCATGGCATGGCCAAGGTAGCAACGGTGTTTAACCAAAGGAGCCGACTAAGGACGCCGTGAAGTGTGTGAGGTGCCCAGCTGAGGGTTGCTCTTAACAAGCGGGGAGAGAATGTCGAATTCCCAGCGCGGATTTTTATTAACCAGAGGTGCTGCAAAAGCAAGCCTAAAGACTCTTTTTAACAATGATTTAATTTAACAAAAGCCTAAAATAAAGATCTAAAACACCACTCTTAATCTTGCTAGGAAGCACTTCATTTTGAAAATCATGCGTGAAGCAATGAGGGAATGATATCATATAAATGCTTACTTACGCCAATATGTTATCTTGCAACCTTCGTTGAAGCAGCTGCCGCGAGAGGTCGATCATCGTGGGATAGTCCTCTTAGGCAGTCAAAAGGATTGGAAGCAAGGGATTTTTGGAAGTGGCTTAACAAGAATGAGTGGTGCCAAGACCAGACTCAGACGAATAAGGAGAAAAGAAAAGAGAGGCGAGGGCTAGAACTCCCTCACTAAGGCGTGGAGACCCTGATCACATGGAACAGTCTACAAAAGAAGCGGAAAATTAGGAGGTGGAGTGAGGACTAAAGCCCCGAAAGCAATGGGAGAATGGGCAGATGCCCAAGGCTATGGATGCGGAAGAAGTCGGGTCAGACCCAAGATCGGGAGGAATCAGAAGAAGGAATTGGTAGATAGAAAGGGGCGGATCCGGAGGGTCCGGAGGCAGAGGCGAATCATGGGAAGACCCATCCGGAGGCTCCGGTGGGATAATAAAGGAAGGGACGCGATGCCCTAGAAAGAAATATGGAAAAAGATGATGGAAAAGGAAGAAGAAGATGAAAGATGTGATGTGTTGGAGGATTAGAAAGATGAATCGGAGGAAAGATGGGGGGTCCGGAGGTTCCGGAGGAATACGGTGGGAAGGGGCGCGATGCCCTAAGCAAGAGGAAGGAAAATCCGGAGGTTTGGGAGGAATCGGATTAGGAAGGGAATGAGAATCCGGAGGTTCCGGAGGAATCAGAAGAAAAGGGGCGCGATGCCCAAGGGAAAGGAATGAAGGAGGATCAGGAGGAAAATCCGGAGGTTCCGGAGGTAGCAAATGAGCAGGGGCGCAATGCCCAAGAAGGTCCTGAGGTTCCGGAGAAATGAGGTGGAAAGGGACGCGATGCCCGAGGGGAAGGTCCGGAGGTTCCGGAGGTAGCAAATGGAGAGGGGCACGATGCCCAAAGGACAAAGAGAGGGGTGAAAGATCCGGAGGTTCCGGAGGAAGCAAATAGAAAGGGGCACGATGCCCGAGGGAAAAGTCCGGAGGTTCCGGAGGAATAGAATCAGAAAGGGCGAGATGCCCAAAGAGGAGGGATAAAATTCCTGGAGGATCCAGGGAGATAGCAGGAAAGGGGACGCGATGCCCCAAGGAGAGTGGACAAAAAGATGAATATGAATAAGATGGGAAATGCGGAATATCCGGAGGAGCCGGAAGGCGGGGAAGATACGGGTTTGGAAACCCGTGAAGCAGGAGGTGCAAATGTATGCAAAATGATGGATGTAATGAATGTAAAGAATGGAATGAATAAATGAATGAAAAATACATGAAATTCGAAGAAGATGAGGAGTGTGAAGGGTGAGAAGGTGAGATCCTCCTCTTTTCCCTTGGAGTGGTGTTTCGCGCATTTTTTTTCTTTCGTTTTGCCTTTTCGTTCGCGTATCGATCAACCAATTAACTAACTTGTAGTCAACTGACTGATTGACGACACAGGCGTGCCAGTCACATGAGTGACGATTTTTATGATGCGCTCACTCTGACCCATATCGGGCGAATGTGAGGTTCGGTCGGGACCAGCAGTCCGCCATACCATAAAGGCTATGGCGTTAATTACATCCCCCACGAGGAGGGAACACCTTTGATTAATTGCCGAGATAGCGGGCTGTCGAAGCCGGGTTAAAAAAAACTACATGATGATTACGACAAAGGCGTGTCGGATGCATATGTTTCATGGGATTATGGGTCCTCGGTACGTGGCGGAGGACGTGGGTCCGGAGACCGTCGTCGCGCGTAGCGAAGACTTCCGACCAGACATAATCCGGCTTTTCCGTCGACACCGTTTGATATACCCAAGGATGTATACATGAATGCACATACGACTTTCATGATTATATTAAGCATGACAATGGAATTGTGAAAGTAAATGATGGTCAGCCATGTTTATTAATCCTCATCGAGAGGAGGGAAGGCAACATAAGTGCGACAGCGAAAACAAAGTGCTAACGGACATGGTAATGAAGATACGATGACAATACAATTCGGGGCTCGCTTGGTCCCTCTTTATTCAATTCGATACCCGCTACGACTCGTCGACATTGCCCTCGAAGGGCGAGGCTTCAAAACCGGCGTGGCTATGCAAGAAACACTTATGCGGCGCGATAAAGCGTAGGCGTAGTGGTTAATACGGCGCGATAAAGCGTAGGCATAGTGGTTAATACGGCGCGGTATTCAGCATTTTGAAACGGCGCGCAAGGACTTGGGGGCGCGCCGGTTTAGGGCGCGCCGGAAAGCCGCAAGGGAATTTTTTTAGAAAATGAGTGTAGGGCTAATCCGGCGCGGGGGGGTACCGCGCCGGTTTAGGGCGCGCCGGTTAAGACCACGCCGTAATAAGCTTGTTTTATTGAGTTTCGAACTCTTTCAAGTTTGTTGGACTTCATGGGACCCTTTCTTGAGTTGTTGGGCCAGATGATTATTCGATTAGAGTCCACGGCCTTCTGGAGATGAAGGGGGAGGTCAGTGCGAGGTTCATACTCGAGCACCGAGATGATTGAGTCCAGCACGATCATTTCATTGGAGCTTATTTAATCTTAATCTGTCTAAAGTTGGGCAGCATCTCCCCTGGACCTGAGGAGTTGCAGGGGAGAAGCGGGGTCATGTTCACTTGTGGAACAAGCCCCTAAACCACCGGTGTACACGGAGGCACCCAGCAAACCCCATCGGATAGGATACCCCGAGGACTAGCCTACGAGGGGCACCAAAGCTCCGCCAGGGGAAGAATAGAGAGACGAGGTCATTGATGACGAGAGCATCACCCCGAGGGCTAGCCTGCGAGGGGTGGACATCTCACGGCACATGACTCATCCCAGAGAGGGACCGACCACCAAGAGGGTTAAGCTCCGAGGGCTGGCCTACGAGGAGCACACATCTCTCGGCCTAGATTGAGTACCGGGTTGTCGAGGCGAAGCCTGTTAGGCTAGGACCCTTGTTGCTATCTGCTATGGCCTTGGGGAAACCTTCACCATGGGGGGGGTAAAGTTCCCGGTCGCTCAGCAGCTATGCGAAGTAATAGGGGATGTCCCCCTCCCCGGATGACTAAGACGACACCAAAGAGCCTCGGAACGGTTCACGTGACTATAATGCGGAGGGGTAATCACTTCACATGTGGGACGGGCCAAACATAGGGGCATATGCTCGAACAGTTACGGTGCAATGTCAAGCTGATGCATCTTGCAATCCCGAGTACGATCCCACCTCACGAGCCACCGGGCAATAGGAAGAGAGGAATCGAGGGGAGCTGACCCTTGACAACACGGTAGAAAGAAGCGTACGCATAAGCGTAGCTCTGTCCACGGAGGGCATGCGGGGGCCCTTAAATCATACACGAGCACGGTCGCAAAGAAGAGGGGAAAGAACCCCGGGGAGGGGGTGTTTCTGTAGCCCACAATGCTTTGGGGCATGATCGGGGCTTCGGGGAAAACCGGGACCGGAGAAAACGCACGGAGGTAACCATCGCCGTGGATAGGAGAGGAGACGGAAGTTTTGAATCGGTCATTCGACCTGTTGGTCCAGATACTCAAATATGCCTTGCCACCCCAGAAACAGGAATGGGATATTCCATTACATGTTAGGAATCCGGCGCCGGCGTCATCGCTCGGTCGCCGTTCATCCTTTTGCAGAGGAAAACAAATACAGTAAGAAGAAGAGATCGCAGAGGAGGGGAGGGGGGGGCGGCTCATATCATTGCCATCCCTCCCCCCTCTCTGCTTACAGTTGGTGGACGGAGACTCTGAAAGAGGAGAATAATCCACGAAAAGCAGAGAAGATAGACGCCGGCGCCCACCTGTTCTCAAAACAGAGTATCGGAATTTCTCCTTCTCCGGCTCCGGAGGACCTCAATCAGAGCGGAGGAAGACCGCCGTTGAAGGACGCTCGGATGGAGACCTCTCTCCCCAGGAAGCTCTCTCTCCCTTTCGAAGGTTTTTTCTTTTTGATCTGTCTCCCTTTTTTTCGCCTCTTTTTTCTTAATCGAACCTCGCCCGTATATATATAACAGGTTGGAGGCTCTTCATCCGGCGTGAGCTTTTGGCGCGCCGAGAGGAGTCTTCGTGAGCTTATCGCGCCGGTTTAAAGCGCCATCAGGTAAGGTAACTTGCGCGCCGGGATGAGGGCAGAAGGCAGGGGGGCGCGCCGGGATAAGGGCAGAAGTTAAGGGCGCGCCGGGATAAGGGCATTGAACGAGGGGCGCGCCGGTTTAAGGCGCGCCGGGCTAATGCTTCTCATGCGCTCCGAGCCCGTCGATGAGTCCGGGGATGATTCCGGGAATCACCGTGAACATTAATCTTGCCAGTGCTCCTCAAAACTTCGACGAGGCGTCTTGTAGAAGCCCTCAGGTTGACGTACGGCCCTCCTTGAGACTCCTGATAGCTTTGATTTGATCATGCGGGCTTTCCACTGACGCGGCCTTTGACTCCACGATCCATGCTGTTGGCTCGGTCTGGCTCGTGCCCAAAACTCCTTAGGGGGTGACGTAACACCAGGGATAGTTCCGCCCGAGCTGGGTGATCATTCGGCCACCCATGGGCCCACCTTGGCAGGGCCGTACCCGTGTCGGGTGATCGGGCTCTTCCGCCGCCAGAGCTTTCGGTCCTTCATACTGGAGAGCCGGGGGAACTCCTTCATCCTCGGGAGAACCTTTTCAGTTGGTGGGGGGCCACCGGGTAGACCGTCGTCCTTGATCGGACAACGGATGTGGTATATGCGGCATGGCAGAGTCGATGCCGGTTCATTGGGCAGGCTTGGTCGCACTGCCGGGTGGTTTGTGGATTCGTCTCGGTTCTCCTGAGGTGAAGTCCCCGTATCCATACGGAGTGACTCGAGGCTCTGGCAGCTTGAGAGGTCTTCAATATATTGGTCTTTATCGGCTTCCGTACCTTGGCGGGCCGGGTCATTCATCTTTATGGCTTGGTTGCCGACGATCATATTTTAGGTGCCAACAAATGCCCCCCAGACGTGGGTGTTGCGAGCGAGGCACGAGTGTAGCAGGGCCAACGGATGGATTTCACCCGGACTGATCTCCTCTTTGGTTGACAGGGGCTCTGAATGGCCCTTAATTCGGCATGGATATTAATCCGGCGCCGCTCACATCTTACTACGGCGCGAGTTAACCCGGTGCCCCCCTTGCCTCGGATGTTAATCCGGCGTGCCTATAATGCTCCCATTTTGATCCGACGCGGCCCTTAGCTGAGGAGTCGGTTAACCCGGCGCGCCTTTTCCCGACGCGCTTTTCTTTAAAGTGTTTTTAACCCGGCGCGCTAAATAGCGCGCCGGTTTAACAAAAGGGGGAATCCCCCTATTTATCTCTTTTCTTCTTCGTTTTTCCTTCATCGCCTCTCATTTGACGATTTTCCTTCTCTCTCTTCTCCTTCTTCTCCCCTTCTGGCGCCGAGAGCGGCGGTTTCTTCCTTCGGGTGAGTGGAGGTGCCGTCAGTTTGGGTTTCAAAACCCTTTCTTTGGGCCCCGGGAGGCTTCTAGCAGGGCTTGCCCTCGGAGCTGTTTCCCCGGGTGTCCCTCTGGCCTCGGTGTAATGTCGATGGCTGTCTTTTAGGGACCGTTCCTCAGTGGACGCGTTCCCGCTTTTCTTCGGCAATTTCCCGTGCTGGGGAGACTCTGCCGAAATTTTGTCAGAAGTTTGCCTTTGATTAGCCGTTTCCTGATGTTGTTTTTGTTTGATATGCTCTTTTGCAGCTGTTATGGCATCCAGCTCTTCTCTCGTGCCGTGGTGACATGGGAGAATGTTAATTCTCTCGACTGGGGTCACGGTCAGGTGGCCATAGTTGCGGAGTCCTCGGATTCGGAGACGGACACCGTAGACACCGGTCGTCTCCTTATCCTCGGGGGCGACTCCTTTCATTATAATAGAGAGGACGTGATCAGGAAGGATCATCCCAAGGAAAAACACCTGATGTCCCTCCTTCGGCGCTTCAACCTTCAGGGGAAGCGGGACGTGTTTGCCATTCGGAAGGTCGAGCAGGCTCTGCTGGTGGAGAGAGACAGCTTGGCCGACTGCGTAACGCGGGGAAGACCCATCTATCTCCCTGGGGAGGTCAGGAAGTGGAGCGTTGTGCTGGGGCTGCAAGACCTGGCTCCGTCAGACGGACTGTTCACTAGAGCTCCTGAATTTGTGCCTGCTCGGTGGAATGACTCCGCGGGCAGGGTAGACCGGGAGAAGCCGATCTTTGGCTTATTCCTTGCCCCGTTGAGGTGGGGATATAGAGATGAGTCATTCTTGCTGGATTGCTTGGCGATTCGCTTCAAGCACCAGATCTCCGTGGGATGGTTTGCTGAGTTGAAAGTCACAGATGCCCACGCTTTCAGGCCCGGAGCAGTGGAATTCACAGACTATGTGCTGCATCATTATGCTCCTCTTTTGACCAGAGCTGGTGTTTATCACAGCATATATGCTTCAAGGTATCGGTATCCGATTTCCCGAGGCTTGTGCTGCGGCATGATCGAGGTGTTTTGCCCCGAATACAACACCTTCTATACTTCAGAGGGGGAGACCTCTTTGGACTTGTGGAGTCTATGTCAGCTCAGCGGCCTGCCCATTGATGGAGAGCCGTATGAGGAAGTCTGTTGGCCCGACTGGTTGAAGGACCAGACCGACGGTGACGGTCGGTATATGGCGGGCTACGCCTACCGATATCTAATGAAGGCGTATCGCACCCTCTTCCATTCGTCGCAAGACACGAGAGAAGCTCGAAAGCCGGGCGAGAAACGAAGAGTGCGGATGGGCGCTTGGCTTCAATATTTCTTCCAGGGGAAGAACAAGTATGAAGATTTTCCTCCGATAGCACCGGTGGCCCAGAAACGGAAGAAGAGGATACGACGCCAGGCCGCTTTGTCATCTTCTTCGAGAGGAGGGCAGGGGGGAAACCCAAACCCTACCGGTGTCGATGCGGTGACTCATTGTGCTGCATATTTGGTTTATTGGCTTTGTTCCTTTGCTCTCCCTCAGGGTGACGAGAGCGTGATCAGGGCGGAAGCCATATATCCAGCCTGTCTCATGGCTTGGGGTACCAAGCTGTCTCTTTGCCCAGTGGCCCTGTGCCTCATTTACAAGATGCTGGGAGACTTGCACAAGACGCGCCTCCCCAGAAGCCTTCGGACGGTTGGTCCGTTACATTTCTTTAATGCTTGGGTTTGCACCCTGTTCCCGGAGGCAGCTCCTCGGGCATTACAAGCTGTTCCTCTGGTCCCGCGCATGATAGAGTTTGCAAGCACCGAGCCATCATTGCTAATGGAGCAACTTTATGCTATTCGGGGTAAATTGACCCGTCTTCCCGTGGATTCGCCCGGGGTTCTTCATTTCTGGAGCTTGGCTGCTCACTCGAGCCCATTGACGAACAGGACGAGACAGTGCAAACTCTTTGAAACTGAGGAGTATATCCACCCGATTTCCCAGGCCAATTGTACCAGGCCTATTCTGGAGCCGGAGTTGGTTGATTGGGCACTGGCCATAAGGCCTAGTGTCCTCGTCTTTCGCAAGAGCGGCATTCTGTGGTTGGAGCCGTATTACCCGTTCCGTTTCAGTCGGAACTTCGGCTACGACCAGCAGATTCCACATTCCTATTCGCAATTCGCACTGCCCAACAGGCACAGGGCCGGGCAAACGTCCAATGATGACGCCCGGATATGGTGGGACTTTTTCCATCGTCGCGAAGACGTTTCTTTCCGGGTGCCCGCCCCCGCACGGTTCCCTCGCGTCACGCCTGAATATGTCAAGTGGTGGAACGCGCGGACGGGATTTTACAGGACCTCCCGGAGAGAGTGCTGGGCCGTGGCGGAGCACAGGTTCTTAGCTTCCCAGCCGGAGCCAGTTCTTGATATTGACGCTTCTTATTTGAAGAAGTTGAAATCTTGGACTAATACGGATGTGAAGGCCTATCTAGAGGCCCGCAAGCTCGTAAAAGGCCGCAAGACGAAAGTTGAGCTGAAGTTGCCCCCGATCAACAAGGATGATTATGTGAAGACCCTTCGGGGTTTATGCCGGGTAAGCAGTGAGAGGGTGATTCTCCAGCAACTCCCTTTGCCAGTAGAGGAGCCCATCGCGGCCGTGGCCGACTGGCGTCCTGAGGTGGACAGGTTGTATCCCTACCGGGCTTTCATTCGCAAGGAAGACAGGCGGGCTGACTTATATGCCAATACCCCCTGGCTGTTTGCACTCCTTCGGTCTCACGGCCTCCCGGTGGGTAGCCCCAGTGAAGCCATACTAGACCATCCTCTTCAGATCTCCTTCAAATATGCAGACAGGTGGGGGCTGGACCATCTGAGTCTGTATTACCTGCTATCCTCCCGTGGCCATGAGGACCTGGCACTACTGGCTGAGCCGAGTGAAAAGATCGGGGATCTATGCTGGCTTATTCGCGAGGCGGCTTCGAGGGACAAGACGCCCTCGCTGTTTTATTGGCCTCTCTTCCCCTTTTATACGGGACCGGCAAGTACGTTCCGTCTCTTCCTTCAGGCCCTTCGGCCAGCTTCTTCTTTTCATTGTGGTTGTGTCATTCTCACCCTTGTGCGTATGCAGTCCGACCGACTTCGGAGGAGACTCGGCACTTCAGGGAATTGATCATAAAGGCCCAAAAGCTGACATATTTTGAAGTTCCTGAGCCGGCGCCGACCACGATGCCATTGCCTCCTGGGGATTCGAGGAAGAGGACCAGGTCCCAACTGCGAGAGGCCGTCGGGAAGGCGAAAGCGGCGGTGACCCGGGTGACACGGGCACGCCAGAAGAAAGCTGCGGAGCAGACATCGACAACCGACCTTCCTCCCGTTGTATCTTTCGAAGAATTTGAGGCTTCTCGCGCACAAGGGCCAGAGGCCGAAGGTAGGCTCTTCTTTTCTTCAAAGTGCATTAGCTTGTCTTGACTGCTTGGGGTGGCCCATGCTGACAGTTGCCGATACAGCTGCTGGGGTCGTCGATCCCGAGGCGACGGTAGCTGTAGAGACTGGGGACGGGGCAGAGGAAATCCTTGCTGCTCCCGTAGAAAGGGATTTGCCCTCCCCCACACCTCAGCGGGAGATGGAAGGTAATCCATAGTTTAGTTGCGACAGCAACGTGAGTCTTTGTATCTTTAGTCATCCTGACCCCGTTTTGCTGTGAATTTGTAGTCGATATACAACCATCACTGCTTCCGGGCCCGGAGAGCGTAGAGAAGGTGATCCCCTCGGGACAGGGAGAACCCGTCTCCGAGGTGTCATCTATTGTTGCTCCTGGTGCGGAGAGCACCAGGGAAGTTCCTGCCGAGGGTGATGCTCCTGCTGGCGAGGCTCCTGCTCCGACGGCGGAGTGTCTTGAGAGGACAGAGGGGTCCTCTTCCTCTGAGCATGTAGACTATGGTGGCGGCTCCAGTGACGAGGAGTCACCGCCGCTTGATGTTGAGACCGAGGATGCTGGGGTGTCCTCGGCCTACGAGAGCGACTATCTGACTTTCAGCCCGGCCTGGTTATCATGGGGCGGTCCTGTGCCGTCATTATCGCTCACGAGTGAGGGAGTTGGCGCTGGGGAAACTGCTCTTAAAGATTTAAGCTTAGTCCTGGCCAAGGTAAGGACCTATTCGGGGTCAATGCTTGCCATGCTTCTTTTCTCCTCCTTTTAGCCAGGCCCCCCCCTTTTTTTAAGCGTATACATCTCTGATGCAGACTGAGGTGGCGCTACCGACTATGACGGTGCAAATACCACTCCCGGCCCTGGGAACAGGGCAGGCGACTTTCCCGTCCGTCCTGCGGCCCATCGCGTTGCGGTACCCAAAGGATCATGCAACAGCAATGGTCCCAGTTGGCCCTGGAGCGCTCGTGGAAGTTGATAGTCTAGCGATAGCCAGAGGTTCTCCATCAAGAGAGACTGAACAGCAGTCGGTTCTGGAGAAGGATGACTCTGCTGAGGTAGAAGCCGGGGAGATTACTGAGGGACAGACGTCCCTGATTCTTGGGGTTCTTGCTGGACCCCCATCCCGGGAGACCGGTAAGGAGATCGTTGCTGTTGAGGCTCCAGCCACCGCACCTGTCTGTGCGGTTGTTCCCGGTGGCAGTGGACTGCAGCTTATGCCGTCGTCATCTTCCGGGACGGCTGATGATATATGGGTCGCCGTGGATGGCAGAGTGGAGTTTGAACTGCCCGAGACGTCGCCACTTGGCCTTCAATCCTCGAGCGACGTCGTGTGGCAATTCCTGGGGACCCTCCAGTAGGCCGTAACAGCCAGTAGGGATTTAACTTATGTTCAGCTGAGGGGGTTGATAGAGCATCTGTCCCGCTCGCTGCTGGCCCTTGGCTATCCCATGGACGACTGGACTCCACGGGTGATTCTGCTCCTGAAGTATGTGAACCGGAGGGAGTTTCTGGGTCGGGAGGCAGCTGACCAGTTGGTGGCCATATCATTGGAGCGGGCTGAAAACAAGACGGCCCTCATTTCTCTGCAAGAGACCGCGATGAGGGCGAGGGACGAAGCCAACGCCTCTCTTCAACGCCGGAACTCCCTGACGGCCCGGATGACGGCATTGCGGGCCGAACTTTCCAGGATAGAGGCTGAACTTGAAGAAGTAGATCGCCTGGGGGTCCAAAAGGTTGAGGATGCTGAGATGGCCGAAGGGCAAGCTGCTTCCCTGGAGGCGAAGCTATCCGAGCTGGAGGCCACCGAGTTCAGATTGCAAGAACTGATCCGTCATCCGTCCTTGGGTATTCCTGTGCTGGAGGACATCTTCCGACGCCCTTTGCCGTAATATCTTTTCTTTATGTGCTCACTTTTAATGCACCTTATGTATCCCAGGGCATGGTCCATGTAATCATGCGCCTTCACTTCATAGTAATGAAAAAAATCTCCATCTTGATTTTGAATGAAGACTCCATCTTGTCATTGTGTTGTCCTTTTTGTTTGCCCGTCGATTCTAGTTCGAGTGTATGAGTCATTAGGGCAGGAGAGCGCTCACGCCTTCAGGGAAGGGGCGAGGTGTTCACTCCACCGCGCCACGACTTTTCTCAAGACTAGAAACGGCTTTATGCTGGTCGAGAGTTCGAGGAACTCAGGGGGGCATAGTGAAACTGGCGGACAAACGGTCGTGCCGAGAGTGGCAAGAACCAAGAACGGGTAGCGACTGGTCTTGCCGATGATGGCAAGGGTCGAAAAGGGTGGACGGTCTTGCCGATGGTGACAAAAACCGGATAGGGTAGTGACCGATCTTGCCGATGGTGACAAGGGTCAAAAGGGAAGACGGTATTGCCGATGGTGACAAAAACCGGATAGGTAGTGACCGATCTTGCCGATGGTGACAAGGGTCAAAAGGGTAGACGGTCTTGCCGATGGTGACAAAAACCGGATAGGGTAGTGACCGATCTTGCCGATGGTGACAAGGGTCAAAAGGGTAGACGGTCTTGCCGATGGTGACAAAAACCCGATAGGTAGTGATCGATCTTGCCGATGGTGACAAGGGTCGAAAGGGTAGACGGTATTGCTGATGGTGACAAAAATCGGATAGGTAGTGACCGATCTTGCCGATGGTGACAAGGGTCGAAAGGGTAGACGGTCTTGCCGATGGTGACAAAAACCAGATAGGTAGTGACCGATCTTGCCGATGGTGACAAGGGTCGAAAGGGTAGACGGTCTTGCCGATGGTGACAAAAACCGGATAGGTAGTGACCGATCTTGCCGATGGTGACAAGGGTCGAAAGGGTAGACGGTCTTGCCGATGGTGACAAAAACCGGATAGGTAGTGATCGATCTTGCCGATGGTGACAAGGGTCGAAAGGGTAGACCGTATTGCCGATGGTGACAAAAATCGGATAGGTAGTGACCGATCTTGCCGATGGTGACAAGGGTCAAAAGGGTATAGACACTAGACGTGTATAAGTGGGATATCGGATGAAGACCCTCGCCACGACCTCAAAAATGGCCTTTGGACGACGGATGATTCATCACTATTCATCATTCAATTTTTTTTATTCACATTACTGACCTAAGCGCCCTTTCGGGTTTTCGCCGAGGCCAGCCCCCTCTTACTTTTGCCCACGCGCCCTTTCGGGTTTTCACGCGGCGGGGTACCCGATTTTGCCTGCGACGCCCTTTCGGGTTTTCGCCACAGCTGGGTTATAGCCGTTTTTGCACTTGTCCTGATATAGGAGCAAGTCTGGCGGGGTATCTCTATTTTTAACCCCATTTTCTTTTCCTTTTTTTTTTGATTCGAGGTTCAGAAGAACTGGATCGCGGGAACGCCGACCGTCCTTGTCGATGAGGACAAGGGTTGGTCTTAGGTTCATTTCGTCGACACCGGTTAAATGTCGAAGCAAGGAAGTGGTTTATTAACAAGGATGTAGGATCCAAGTTTGAGAGTAGAGGCTGACCGATTGCGCCGATGATGGCGAGAGTCGAAAGGGGTTTATTTGTCGGCATATGTTATCGCCGAAACAAAGACGGGGTTGTCAACACGGACGTAAGGTCCAAGTTGAGGGTAGAGATCGACCGATCTCACCGATGATGACGAGGGTCGAAAAGGTTTTGTTCATCGACATGGGTTACATGCCAAAGCAAAGGTGAGGTTATTAACAAGGACGTAAGGCCCAAGTTATGGACAGAGATCGACCGATCTCGTCGATGATGACGAGGGTCAAAAAGTGGTTTGTTAAAGTATTCCCGGTGGGACTTTGATGATTGTCCCTTTCGGAGTTTTATTGGGTGGAGAATAGGAGAGGCATTTGGGAATTACCACTTTACTGACTCAAGCGCCCTTTCGGGTTTTCGCCGAAGCCAGCCCCCTCTTGCTTTTGCCCACGCGCCCTTTCGGGTTTTCACGTGGCGGGGTACCCGATTTTGCCTGCGATGCCCTTTCGGGTTTTCGCCACAGCCGGGTTATAGCCATTTTTGCACTTGTCCCGATGTGGGGGCAAGTCTGGCGGGGTATCTCTATTTTTAACCCCATTTTCTTCTTTTTTCTTCCCTTTTTTATTTGGAATGTAATCCGAGAGAGGGTAGCTTGATCAGGGCGAGATGCCACTAACCAAGGAGAGGTAGCTTGATTAGGGTGGAAAGCCGCTAGCTAAGGAGAAATAATTTGATTAGTGCGGAATGCCGCTAACCAAGGAAAAGGTAGCTCGATTAAGGCGGAGCGCCACTAACCCAGGAAAAGTAGCTCGATTAGGGCGGAATGCTGCTAACCCAGGAAAAGTAGTTCGGTCAGGGCGGAATGCCGCTAACCAGGGAAAAGGTAGCTCGATTAGGGCGGAATGCCGCTTACCAAGGAAAAGGTAGCTCGATTAGGGCGGAATGCCGCTAACCAAGGAGAGGGTAGCTCGGTTAGGGCGGAGTGCCACTAACCAAGGAAAAGTAATTCGATTAGGGCGGAGTGCCACTAACCAAGGGAAAGTAGCTCGATTAGGGCGGAATGCCGCTAGCCAAGGAAAAGTAGCTCGATTAAGGCGGAGTGCCACTAGCCAAGGAAAGGGTAGCTCGGTTAGGGCGGAGTGCCACTAACCAAGGAAAAGTAGTTCGATTAGGGCGGAATGCCACTAACCAAGGGGAAGTAATTTGATTAGGGCGGAATGCCGCCAACCAAGGAAAAGGTAGTTCGGTTAGGGCGGAATGCCGCTAACCAAGAAAAAGGTAGCTCGATTAGGGCGGAATGCCACTAACCAAAGAAAGGGTAGCTCGATTAGGGCGGAATGCCACTAACCAAGGGAAAGTAGTTCGATTAGGGCGGAGTGCCACTAGCTAAGGAAAGGGTAGCTCGGTTAGGGCGGAGTGCCACTAACCAAGGAAAAGTAGTTCGATTAGGGCGGAATGCCGCTAACCAAGGGGAAGTAATTTGATTAGGGCGGAATGCCGCTAACCAAGGAAAAGGTAGTTCGGTTAGGGCGGAATGCCGCTAACCAAGAAAAGGGTAGCTCGATTAGGGCGGAATGCCACTAACCAAAGAAAAGGTAGCTCGATTAGGGCGGAATGCCACTAACCAAGGGAAAGTAGCTCGGTTAGGGCGGAATGCCGCTAACCAAGGAAAAGTAGTTCGACCGATCACTCAGGGTGTGTCGGCTGCGCCGCATGATACAGCTTAATGTGTTTTCCGTTGAGGGGAGAGAACTGGACGGCTCCTTTGTGGTCTACAAGGACGTAGGCACCCCCTTCATATACTCGGCGGACGATGTACGGTCCGACCCAGTTTTCGACCAGTTTCCCTTTGGGGTTAGAGGCCATCACTTCTCTTCTTTTGACCATTACCAGGTCTCCTTTCTTGAACTCTCGACCCTTGACTAACTTGTCAAAAGCACGGGCCATGCGAGCTTGGTAGAGTTGGATGTTTTGTTGCGCCTGGAGGCGTTTTCCTTCGAGCTCAGCGAGCTCTTCCAATCTTCTTTCTGCATTGGTCTGCTCACCACTGACTAATCCGTGCTGGATGGCAACTCGCAATGAAGGAACTTCAAGTTCAATTGGCACTACAGCTTCCGACCCATAGACAAGGGAGAAGGGTGAACAGCCGGTTGGGGTCTTGTAGACAGTACGATAAGCCCAAAGCGCTTCGTACATCCTTTCTTCCCAATCCTTTTTGTTAGACTTGACAGTCTTTGCCAATAACGTGCACAGTGTCTTGTTGAAGGCTTCTGCGAGTCCGTTGGCTTGAGGGTTGTAGGGGGACGATGTCCTCCAGTCAATTTTGTATTTGTCGGCCAGCCGATAAACCTTCTGGTTCCTGAAATGGCTGCCGTTATCAGAGATGATTCGGCTGGGGATTCCGAACCGGAATATTACATTCTGCCGGAAGAATCTTGCAACTAGTTCTCCGGTCACATCTCTTAGTGCTACTACCTCCGCCCATCTGGAGAAATAGTCTGTAGCTGCTAAGATGTATTTGCACCCTGATGAAGATGCTGGAAGTGGCCCTACCACGTCCGTGCCCCACTGAGCAAACGGCCAACTTGGTAGAGTGGGATGTAGTGGCACTGGGGGTCTCCTCGCAACAGTAGCATGTTCTTGATATTTTTGACAAGCCTTGGCGAACTTGCAGCAATCATTGAATATAGTGGGCCAGTAATAACCCAATTTCTTTATTTCTATTTTCATTTTCGGACCGGCCTGGTGTGCCCCGGCTGACCCTGCATGAACTTCTTGCATCACCTGTCCCGCTTCTGCTGAAGACAAGCAACGGAGTAGGACTTTCCTTCGGACATCTGCC
Organism: Amorphophallus konjac; assembly: GCA_022559845.1. Classification (NCBI taxonomy): domain Eukaryota; kingdom Viridiplantae; phylum Streptophyta; class Magnoliopsida; order Alismatales; family Araceae; genus Amorphophallus; species Amorphophallus konjac. The sequence goes on from JAHNEJ010003462.1 coordinate 119,520, forward strand.
ATAATTCGGAACAAGGTCCCGCTTCTCATCTCGTAAGAATCCTTGATCCTCAGGAGCTTCATTCTTTGTTCCTTTTCTTTTGGAAGTTGCTGGTGTTGAAACCAGCGTAGGAGATGCTCTCGCCAGTCGGGCTGCTGAACCCCTTCGATGACTGCTACTTCCATCTCTTCTTCGTCGGCCAGAACCTCTGTTACGCTGGGGACCTGTCGGCGATTGATCACTGTTATATTCAGGCTTGTGTCCGGCGGGACCGCCAATGAACTGGCCAGCTTAGCGAGGGTGTCTGCCTGAGCATTTCGGCCTCGATTGATGTGCTTGATGCTGATGAAGTAGAATCTTGATATCAGGCGAGTCGCCAACTGGTGATAGGGGAGGAGCTCTTGCTTTCGCACCTCGAACTCTCCTTCCAGCTGTTTTATAACTAGCATGGAGTCTCCGAATGCTTCCAGCATCTGAATTCCCATGGACAGAGCAATCTGCAACCCGATTATCAGGGCTTCATATTCTGCTTCATTGTTTGTGCATTGTTTGTTTATGGAGCAGGAAGTATGCACCACTTCTCCTTCTGGGGACTTCAAGACTATGCCTGCTCCTGCTCTGACCCTGGATGATCCGGTAGCAGAGGTGTCAATTCTGGAAGCGCCATCAAAGTATAGCTGCCATGCGGAAGGCTGTACTTGGGCGGCTTCTAGGGTCTCATCCTCGGGAAGCTCCGGTTCCCACGGGCTTTCTCCGGGTATCGGATGTTCAGCAAAGAAATCTGCAATAGCTTGACCTTTGATGGCTTTGCGCGGTACGTAAGAGACATCAAACTCCATAAGGATTACCGCCCAGAGTGCTGGCTGGGACATGATGTATTTCAGGGGATCCTCCTTGGACACCAAGCTGATTTCATGCGACAACATATAGTGCCGGAGCTTTTTGACTGCGAAGACTAGTGCCAGGCAGATCTTCTCAATATAAGTGTATTTTTCTTCAGTTCTGACCAGTCTCCGACTGAGGTAATAGAGGGCTTGCTCTTTCCCTTCTTCATTGTTCTGGGCTAGCATTGCCCCCAGAGAATTGTGTGTAGCTGCTATATACAGTATCAACGGCCGTCCTTTCACCGGTGCGCCCAATACTGGAGGAGTCTTCAGATAGTCTTTTAGCTTGTCAAAGGCTGTCTGGCAATCTTCATCCCAATAAAAGGGAACATCTTTCATCATCAACTTGTGAAACGGCTGGCATCGCCCCGACAAATTCGAAATGAAACGCCGGATGTAAGCCAAGCGGCCTTGTAGTGACCTCAGCTCGGAGATGTTCCTTGGTGGAGGTAACTCCTGAATTGCCTTGATCTTTGCGGGGTCTATCTCGATCCCCCGATATCGGACGACGAAGCCCAAGAATTTTTCGCTCGACACTCCGAACGCACATTTCATAGGATTCATTTTTAGCTCATGCTGCCTCAGCCTCTGGAAAATAATCCGGAGGTCTTGCAGGTGATCTTCTTTTCTTCTGGTTTTGACCACCAGGTCATCTATGTAGCACTCGACCTTGTGGTAGAGCAATTCATCAAAGATTTTGGTCATTGCGCGCTGATAGGTTGCGCCAGCATTCTTCAGTCCGAATGGCATTCTCTTGTAATGATAAATGCCCTTAGGAGTTCGGAAAGCAGTATGGACCCGGTCATGCTCCGCAATCCAAATCTGGTTGTAGCCGGACGACCCATCCATGAATGACAGGGCTTCATGGCCGGTTGTAGCATCGATCATGACCTCGGTTATTGGCACCGGAAAGTCATCCTTAGGGCAAGCTTTATTTAGATCCCGGAAGTCAACACAAATCCGGATCTGTCCATTCTTCTTTTTCACAGGGACGATATTTGCCAGCCATGTGGTGTACTGATTTTCTTCAACAAATCCCACATCAATGAGCTTGTCAACTTCAGCACAGATTCGGGTGATGAGCTCTGGCCTCATACGCCGCGGCGGTTGCTTCACCGGCTCGGCTTCAGGGTTGATTGCCAGCTCATGTTGTGAGACGGCGGGACTTAGACCCGGCATCTCTTTATAAGTCCAGGCGAAGCAATCCCGATATTCTAGCAGTAGTTGAATGTACAGCTCCCGTTCTTCCGGGGCTAGTTGGGCACTGAGGAAGGTAGGCCTAGGGTCCTTCTCATTTCCCAGGTTGACTTCTATCAGTTCATCGACTGTGGCTTGGCCTCCGTCTTCTATTTCCGGAGGTGCCGGTTGGAGGTCGACGAAGTCTGGAATACCATCTTGAGGGTCGAGTACTTCGACTTCCTCGTCAGACACCGCCAGAGCTTCACGGGGTCTCTTGATCTCTTGTGCTAGCGACTGTGTGGATGGATCTATGGACACCTCCGTTGCCGTTGCAGCTCCCGAGGGTGAGAGAACAGCTTCAGTGCTTGTAAATGAGGTTGCAGCCATGACAGGCCAGTGGTTGTTTGCCGCCGGACTCGGACAGCACATTGGATTTGTAGCAGAAGTTGAGGGAGTCTCGCCTTCTGGGACAGTTGTATCTTCCACAGAAGTGGCTTTTCCTTTTCTGGTAGCCGGCTCCCCTTGATTGGAGTAAACCGAGGCTCTATTGACTGGCAGAAAGGGTGTTGAAGTTGTCATTAGCATGACCCCTGCGGAGGGAGAGACTTCTGCTTCTTGAGCATCTTCGGCTTTGCTGCTGCTAGCCGTATCAAATTCGGCTTGAAAGGCCGCTCCTTCAGGGCGGACCTGCTCCCAGCATCGGCAGGAGATCAAGGTCTCTATTTGTTGATTCCCGGATAGGCCAATTCAGCATGTTCGGATTCCGCCGGATATTCATCAAAAGTTGCCCCCGGGGGCTGTCTTCAGTTGGATAGAGGGTGGAGATGGTGTCCACCTCGTACCGCCCACTGTAATAGTAGTCTTCCAGGGTGAAGCCCAGACCCGGATGTTGAGAGACACGTCTCATTTCTTTGTCCAGATTTACAGGATACCACATCTTCTGGAAAGCTTCCTTGCGTTTTTGAGGTTGATCGGGAGGGATGTGTTGCCTTTGAAACATCCTGGCCGTCCGATCAGTGGTAAATGCCAGGCCCTGAACAGGAACCCGTGGGTTGGCTAGATCTTCAGGGAGGCTACAGTCTGTGTCCTCCTGAGTGGGATGCTCCTCAGCTGTATAGAACAAGCTGCTGGGCCCATCTTCTTGTGTCACCTCCCAGGCTTTGAAAGGTTCGACAGTGGGATCATTGAGGCCGGAGACTGGCTTGGTGAGGCCGACCGGGACTCCGATGCGGTCGTGCTGTCGATCAACATGCACTTCCTAGCTTTGGGGTATAATGCTGGGGGTGTCACCCTGCCGACATTTCCAGAAGCCGTGATGTGGGAGACCACCTTTGGCTTGATATATCCGCGCGGCGGTGGTGGATACCAACCGTCACCCGATCTATTCTTCGACGCCCCTACGGGGGTTTCAGTTTTAGAAGTCTTCCGGGGAGACCCCGTATACAGATTGGCGTCCGCCAAGTGACACTCAAACACCTCGAATGGGTGGATGTCAGCAAATATCCTTTCCTCCTTCCCCTGGAGGCTGTATTTGATGCATTGGTGGAGTGTGGAGGGCACCACCAAGTTTTCATGCAGCCATGGGCGGCCGAGCAGTGCTTTGTAGGAGGTGCGAGAGTCAATGACGTGAAACTGCACCGTTGTAGTGAAATCTGCCAGAGTCAGTGTGAACTCTGCCACCCCCATAGATACTTCACATTTCTGGTTGAAGCCAGCGATACGCATATCCCCGGCTTTTTTGAGATGCACATTGAAGTGGTACCTCTCATATATTCTATATGGTAGGATGTTGACTGCTGCGCTAGGATCGACCAGAATCCGGTTCAGCTCTCTTCCGTTCAGGTGCCCTTTCATATATAGCGGCCTGTTGTGACTGGCAGTAGGCAGTAGCATGTCTTCTGGAGAGAAGGTCATACTGGCTTCTGGTATAGCCTCAGCTATGCAGGTTTCAAACTGGGCAGGCGTCTGCAGAGCAGTGATGATCGCCTGTCGAGTCTCTTCACTCAAAGAGAGAATTTCCCAGATCGTAAATCGAGCAGGGAGCTTCTTGAGCAGCTTCATTATTCGGCTTCCAGCCCGGACATTGGAGAGCTTCATCTCTCAACCCATCTGGGCTTAGAAGGTTTTGATTTGTGGGTCCAGACGGACCTGCTTCATCTTCCTCGGACTCGGCACCCTCTTGACTGGCACCGACTGTCGGGTCTTCTTTATTGGTTGCTGCAGGGCAAGCCCCATCTGCATTTGTATCCTCAGTAGATTGCACTGGCCGAGGGTGATTGACCCCGGGCGTAGGGTTAGCGTCTTGACAAGGCTGCTTCCCCTTTGACATCTTTATGAATTCAAGGAATGGAGGGACCGTCTTGCCCCCAGTCTTGCTGTATAGACCTGACGGAGGAGGGATTTGGACTCCCTTAACTTCCGGCGGGGGTGTCTTGTAGGGTTGCTCCCCTCTGAACATAATGTTGTGATTGGGTGGTGGCTGACGCCCCCATTTCCGGCCTGACCGAGTGGCATGTGCAGCAGTCGCGACCTCGGCCTTGCCTCCCCCAGCATGGGGTGTGAAGCAAATTTCTTCTTCTTCCTCTTCTCCTGGTAGGTTGAAGAGTGCTGACAGGGTATTGCAGGAGACGACCTATGTTTTATGGGCCCTAGGGGCCTTTCTCTTCTTCTTCTTTTGCTTTTTCTTCTTTTTGATTTCTGCAGGCGCTTGCCCCCAGAACAGGTTGCTCTCTTGAGGTGGTGCTGCCTCAGCTTCATCTCCTTGCTTGAGCGAGAGTTGCTCCAGCTCTAGCCATGGGACGTGGTCCCGTACCAGCAGAGGTTTTAGTTCGGGCTGTACATATTCCTCTAGCCCTTCAATTAAGTGTTGCAATCGAAGGACCCCAGGGTTGGTTTCCTTGATTACTGGCAGCGGAGTTTGTCTCCTCCTGTTGGGTGTATATATTCTGACAGCTGCAGGTGGAGTGACCCATACGGGCGCTACCACTGGCGGAGCAGGCCGAGGTGTAATGCCACGGATATGTGCCCTTTCTTTTGGGCGGGGTGCCCTCTTCTTCTTGTGTTTCACAGGGATTTGCTGCCACCCCTGCTGTTCCTTTACGGGCTCCAGGAAATGGATTTCGTAGGTGCTCCGTGTGCTTGCTTCAGAGATCTCCTCAGGTAACGCCTGGTAGAGGGAGACCATGTTGACTGCTGCTCTTCGGGGAGGAGCTTCATGTGGCTGAGGAGGGTCTATTTTGTACTCTCCCAGCTCTATCTCATTTTTCTTCACCATTCCTTCAATGATGTCTTTGAAAACATAACAGTCTTCGATTGAATGTCCCAACATTTGGTGATAGGGGCAGAATCTTGGACTGTCTCTTCTTTTGAGGTCCTCTGGTCTCCTTGGCTCAGGCAGAGTGACCAGACTGTATTCTGTTACCCAGTCAAACAGGATCCGGGTCTTATCCTTAGGAAAGGAATAAGCCTTCTTCATTTTGTCCCTCAACGAAGGACCTTCTTTGTCATCTGGAGCTTTCGCAGGTTGCGGGGGAGCCGCCTTCTTGCCTTTCTCCTTCTGTTGTTCGAATGCCTTGATATCAAGCGCATTTGCTTCTTTGGGTGTGGGGCGCCGTTCCGCCGATTTGCCTTTCTGGGCTATGCTGGCAGTTGACGGCGGGACAGGCTTGGCTAGAAAAGCCTCTACCTCGGCCACCACATTATTCAGCCGGTCGAACGACCGTATTTCCATTCCAATCATCTTTTCCAGGACCTCCCTCCTGAGATTTTGCTTACATATTTGCACGGCGTCCTCCTGATGCGGGGGTCGCTTGCACCTCATTCCGAGGTTCCTCCACCTCTTGATGTAATCAAGGGCGGTCTCATCTGCCCTTTGTTTTGTCGAATAGAGTTCGGCCACTGTGACCTCCCTTTCCGTGACATGGAATCTTTCTCTGAACTTCCTCTGCATATCTGACCAGTCATTGATTGACCCGGCCGAGAGGCTGGAGTACCATTCAAATGCGAGCCCCGTCAGCGAGGACCCGAAGAATTTCAGCAAATATGACTCGTCGGTGGACAGATCACCCATGACGGTCATATAGTACGCAATGTGTTCTTTTGGGGAACCTTTCCCGTTGAATTTGTCAAATTTGGGCGGCTTGTTGACTCCCGGGGGAAGTCGCTTAGCCGCATGGTGTTGCGGGTAGGGCACCCGGTAGGCATCGAATGCGACGTAGTCGCCTTCGCTCTTCTCTGCGAGCTTCAGCTCGATCATCCTCTCCACCATCATCCGGTTCACGACCGTGGGGTCGACTGGCTCCGGATAGAAGTGTGCTGGCTGCAGGTACGGGGTGACCAAGGTGGTCGCCTGTGGAGGATGCAGCAGCGGGGGTGTTGGGTGCACCTGAGGAAGCACCGGAGGTAGCAGCGGCTGAGGCTGTGGCGGCCGCTGTTGTGCTGTCGTCACAGTTAGCTCTGACGGCTGGGGTAGTGTGTAAAGTGGTGGAGGGTCATCTCGACGAGCCGCTCCCCGGGATGATTCACCCTGGATTTCAGGTGGTTTGGAGGCTGATGAGTGTTCAGTTTTCTCCATCAGCTGTTTCTTCAGGGAATCTATTTCCCGTTGATATCTTTGCAGTAGCATCAAGACTGATGGGTCTATAGTGGTGGGGACACCTTCTGTTGTTTCCCCGGATGTACCCTCGGGCAGGATGTCGAGGAGTACGTCGTCTTCTTCTTCCGTCGTTACCACATTAGCGGTCAAGACGGGGGCTTTGTCATCCCAGTGGAGGTATGACTGGGGCTGTTTCCCTTTCATCGCTGTCAGAAGCCCTCTTGCTGCTTCTGTCCTGCGGGTAGCTGGTCCCGGCCGTACGGCCAACTGAGCCAGTTCTTGGGAGTCTTCAGGAAGCTTCCCATATCGGCTGGGTACACCAGCCATGTTGCAAGTGAAAACCTGCATCCTTCTTCTTTGTCGATGGACCCTCCGTCTTGCTTGTTGTGGAAAGGTCAGCCTCTCGAACACAGAAATTCTTCTTCTTTCTTCCCGCTCGGGGGAGGTTTCATCGGCTTCGATCTCAAAGCCGTCATTGTGTCCATTGTCGTCGACTGACGACCTCCTCATTATATCCTCCATATCTTCTTCATCTTTCGTTGATGGGCAGTAATTTTCTTCAGTGGCGACTGTTTGCATCAGCCGCTGTTGTCCGAGCGAGGTGTTACCCAATCCTCGAAAATAGCTTCTGACCAGGCAGGCCATTTCTTCTCGACCCCGTTCTTGATGTAGCACGGGGGAGAGTGGTCGACCTCCAGCAGGAGGAATGTAGGCCAGTCGAGCTCTGTCAGCTGGTTGTTGGAACCTACGCCCCGTGGCAGGGACGTTGGCTTGACGGGCCGCAGCCCGGGAACTTCTGTGACGCGGAGGATCCGTAACCACCTCTTCTTCATTCATCAGGGACAAGCCCCTCTCTCTTCTCGCTCTCGCCTCGCCGTTCATAGGACGACGGCGGGTGGGCGTTGGATGGTAGGCAGGTTGGGTCCGCTTGGGAAACCACACCTGTTTGAGTTTCCTTGGCCTGAACGCCGGGTTTTCTTGGCCATGGTGGCCGGCTTCTTCTCTTTCTGCCCTCCTTCCAGCGAGAGCTTGATAGTCGTTGTAGACAGGGACGTTCGGGATGACGCGGTCTGGGGTCACCCGTGCCGTGCGCCCGTTGAGGAAGACACGCATGCCTCCCACCAGCATCGATTTTCCGGACTGAGAGACAGTTCCGGTGATCACGGCAGTGTTCTTGCGCGCCTGGCGACGCTGACGTCCTCCAGGGGGCTTGTTGATATCAGTGGGATGCATCCCCCGTACAAGGTGGTGCACCAGGCAGCTAGCGGCCGGAGTCGGGTTCTTGAGCGAATCACCGCGGCAGGGGGCCTTCAGAGGCTCCATTTCCTCCACAGCTTCCTTGACGGGTTCCGCGACTTCGACTTCCAGCATGTCGACAAAGGCCAACCCCAAGAAGTTGGGGAAGCCCACAGCAGGAGGAAAGCTACCAAACTCCATGGGCACCGCCAGGTACCCTTGTGCGTGTCTGGAGACAATTGCAGGACTGAAGCCGACGCCGGTTATCCCGTGAGTCATCATTGTTCGCACTGTAAAGGCAGACAGGAAAACAATCAGTAGTCTTTGAAAGGGCTTCGAAGCCCGAATATCTCGGCAAAGAGATGAAAGGTGACGATGGTCCCACCGGGCGTGCCAGACTATGTTTCGCGCATTTTTTTTTCTTTCGTTTTGCCTTTTCGTTCGCGTATCGATCAACCAATTAACTAACTTGTAGTCAACTGACTGATTGACGACATAGGCGTGCCAGTCACATGAGTGACGATTTTTATGATGCGCTCACTCTGACCCATATCAGGCGAATGTGAGGTTCGGTCGGGACCAGCAGTCCGCCATACCATAAAGGCTATGGCGTTAATTACATCCCCCACGAGGAGGGAACACCTTTGATTAATTGCCGAGATAGCGGGCTGTCGAAGCCGGGTTAAAAAAAACTACATGATGATTACGACAAAGGCGTGTCGGATGCATATGTTTCATGGGATTATGGGTCCTCGGTACGTGGCGGAGGACGTGGGTCCGGAGACCGTCGTCGCGCGTAGCGAAGACTTCCGACCAGACATAATCCGGCTTTTCCGTCGACACCGTTTGATATACCCAAGGATGTATACATGAATGCACATACGACTTTCATGATTATATTAAGCATGACAATGGAATTGTCAAAGTAAATGATGGTCAGCCACGTTTATTAATCCTCATCGAGAGGAGGGAAGGCAACATAAGTGCGACAGCGAAAACAAAGTGCTAACGGACATGGTAATGAAGATACGATGACAATACAATTCGGGACTCGCTTGGTCCCTCTTTATTCAATTCGATACCCGCTACGACTCGTCGACATTGCCCTCGAAGGGCGAGGCTTCAAAACCGGCGTGGCTATGCAAGAAACACTTATGCGGCGCGATAAAGCGTAGGCGTAGTGGTTAATACGGCGCGATAAAGCGTAGGCATAGTGGTTAATACGGCGCGGTATTCAGCATTTTGAAACGGCGCGCAAGGACTTGGGGGCGCGCCGGTTTAGGGCGCGCCGGAAAGCCGCAAGGGAATTTTTTTAGAAAATGAGTGTAGGGCTAATCCGGCGCGGGGGGGTACCGCGCCGGTTTAGGGCGCGCCGGTTAAGACCACGCCGTAATAAGCTTGTTTTATTGAGTTTCGAACTCTTTCAAGTTTGTTGGACTTCATGGGACCCTTTCTTGAGTTGTTGGGCCAGATGATTATTCGATTAGAGTCCACGGCCTTCTGGAGATGAAGGGGGAGGTCAGTACGAGGTTCATACTCGAGCACCGAGATGATTGAGTCCAGCACGATCATTTCATTGGAGCTTATTTAATCTTAATCTGTCTAAAGTTGGGCAGCATCTCCCCTGGACCTGAGGAGTTGCAGGGGAGAAGCGGGGTCATGTTCACTTGTGGAACAAGCCCCTAAACCACCGGTGTACACGGAGGCACCCAGCAAACCCCATCGGATAGGATACCCCGAGGACTAGCCTACGAGGGGCACCAAAGCTCCGCCAGGGGAAGAATAGAGAGACGAGGTCATTGATGACGAGAGCATCACCCCGAGGGCTAGCCTGCGAGGGGTGGACATCTCACGGCACATGACTCATCCCAGAGAGGGACCGACCACCAAGAGGGTTAAGCTCCGAGGGCTGGCCTACGAGGAGCACACATCTCTCGGCCTAGATTGAGTACCGGGTTGTCGAGGCGAAGCCTGTTAGGCTAGGACCCTTGTTGCTATCTGCTATGGCCTTGGGGAAACCTTCACCATGGGGGGGTAAAGTTCCCGGTCGCTCAGCAGCTATGCGAAGTAATAGGGGATGTCCCCCTCCCCGGATGACTAAGACGACACCAAAGAGCCTCGGAACGGTTCACGTGACTATAATGCGGAGGGGTAATCACTTCACATGTGGGACGGGCCAAACATAGGGGCATATGCTCAAACAGTTACGGTGCAATGTCAAGCTGATGCATCTTGCAATCCCGAGTACGATCCCACCTCACGAGCCACCGGGCAATAGGAAGAGAGGAATCGAGGGGAGCTGACCCTTGACAACACGGTAGAAAGAAGCGTACGCAGAAGCGCAGCTCTGTCCACGGAGGGCATGCGGGGGCCCTTAAATCATACACGAGCACGGTCGCAAAGAAGAGGGGAAAGAACCCCGGGGAGGGGGTGTTTCTGTAGCCCACAATGCTTTGGGGCATGATCGGGGCTTCGGGGAAAACCGGGACCGGAGAAAATGCACGGAGGTAACCATCGCCGTGGATAGGAGAGGAGACGGAAGTTTTGAATCGGTCATTCGACCTGTTGGTCCAGATACTCAAATATGCCTTGCCACCCAGAAACAGGAATGGGATATTCCATTACATGTTAGGAATCCGGCGCCGGCGTCATCGCTCGGTCGCCGTTCATCCTTTTGCAGAGGAAAACAAATACAGTAAGAAGAAGAGATCGCAGAGGAGTGGAGGGGGGGGGGCGGCTCATATCATTGCCATCCCTCCCCCCTCTCTGCTTACAGTTGGTGGACGGAGACTCTGAAAGAGGAGAATAATCCACGAAAAGCAGAGAAGATAGACGCCGGCGCCCACCTGTTCTCAAAACAGAGTATCGGAATTTCTCCTTCTCCGGCTCCGGAGGACCTCAATCAGAGCGGAGGAAGACCGCCGTTGAAGGACGCTCGGATGGAGACCTCTCTCCCCAGGAAGCTCTCTCTCCCTTTCGAAGGTTTTTTCTTTTTGATCTGTCTCCCTTTTTCCGCCTCTTTTTTCTTAATCGAACCTCGCCCGTATATATATAACAGGTTGGAGGCTCTTCATCCGGCGTGAGCTTTTGGCGCGCCGAGAGGAGTCTTCGTGAGCTTATCGCGCCGGTTTAAAGCGCCATCAGGTAAGGTAACTTGCGCGCCGGGATGAGGGCAGAAGGCAGGGGGGCGCGCCGGGATAAGGGCAGAAGTTGAGGGCGCGCCGGGATAAGGGCATTGAACGAGGGGCGCGCCGGTTTAAGGCGCGCCGGGCTAATGCTTCTCATGCGCTCCGAGCCCGTCGATGAGTCCGGGGATGATTCCGGGAATCACCGTGAACATTAATCTTGCCAGTGCTCCTCGAAACTTCGACGAGGCGTCTTGTAGAAGCCCTCAGGTTGACGTACGGCCCTCCTTGAGACTCCTGATAGCTTTGATTTGATCATGCGGGCTTTCCACTGACGCGGCCTTTGACTCCACGATCCATGCTGTTGGCTCGGTCTGGCTCGTGCCCAAAACTCCTTAGGGGGTGACGTAACACCAGGGATAGTTCCGCCCGAGCTGGGTGATCATTCGGCCACCCATGGGCCCACCTTGGCAGGGCCGTACCCGTGTCGGGTGATCGGGCTCTTCCGCCGCCAGAGCTTTCGGTCCTTCATACTAGAGAGCCGGGGGAACTCCTTCATCCTCGGGAGAACCTTTTCAGTTGGTGGGGGGCCACCGGGTAGACCGTCGTCCTTGATCGGACAACGGATGTGGTATATGCGGCATGGCAGAGTCGATGCCGGTTCATTGGGCAGGCTTGGTCGCACTGCCGGGTGGTTTGTGGATTCGTCTCGGCTCTCCTGAGGTGAAGTCCCCGTATCCATACGGAGTGACTCGAGGCTCTGGCAGCTTGAGAGGTCTTCAATATATTGGTCTTTATCGGCTTCCGTACCTTGGCGGGCCGGGTCATTCGTCTTTATGGCTTGGTTGCCGACGATCATATTTTAGGTGCCAACAAATGCCCCCCAGACGTGGGTGTTGCGAGCGAGGCACGAGTGTAGCAGGGCCGACGGATGGATTTCACCCGGACTGATCTCCTCTTTGGTTGACAGGGGCTCTGAATGGCCCTTTAATTCAGCCCATTCTTTCATTAATAACTTCATCCAAATGGCTTACACGCATACTATTTAGAAAAAGAAATCCGACTCAATCGGAAAGAGAAATCCAGGCTTAATCCCTGCAAAGCAGGGTTACATTGGCATCCGATGCTATTGAAGCAAAGATGCTAGAAATCGGAAATACAGAGGGAAAAGTTAAGACAGATAGGGAGGAGAAGCAGAGGAAGCTGTAGCTGCCCGACGTTCCCACCTGGATCCTTCTTCGAACCCCTGACTCTCTCCTCTTCTTTTCTTCTCTTTTTTTCTTTCAAGGGCTCTCGAACTCCCTCTTTCTCTTCGGTGGCTAAGCACTCTCTTTCTCTTCTTCTTTCTCCTTTTTTTTCTTTTCTCTCTTCTATGCTCCGTCTGTCCTCTCTTTGTTTCGTTTGAAGGGCAGGCCTCTTACAGAGGTGAGACCCTTCATTCATTCGGCATGAGCTCCCCGGCGTGCCAGAACCGCTCCTCCAGGCGTGACAGCCATCGGCGCGTCCGGTCTCTTGTTTGGGCTTGGCCCATCTTCTTGTCATTCGGCCCATCCGTCCAGGATCCACTCAGTGAACTCCTCTCGACGGTGGGGTTCTTGACATATGCATATTACGACCCCACCGAGCCCGTCTACACCTTGCATTCACACATACGTGCGGGGCACCGTGCATCCTGGTTCTTGGAGCGTCAGAGATGTCTGAACATCGATTTCAGCAGGCAATGGTTGCCTGAATGTTGTTGTAGTTTAATCAGCATGACTATCTGAACGATAGCAGTACTGGACAGCGACTTAGCCAGAGACGGCTATAGTCGAACAGAATGATAGGGGTACTGGGTCTATTCTATTTAGACTCTCAGATCTCCCAGGAATAGCACGTGAACTGTGCCCTCGACTGATCTTCAAAGCTGTGAATATGCTATAGTTTCTTCTGGTATATTTTAGGTGTCAACATATGCGCACCCACGGAACCCTCTCTACGCAGAGGAGTGTTTCTTTTCAAAAAGAACAAAAAATCTACCTTTTATCCACGATAAAAGTCGATCTAGCTTTTTTCCGTGTCTCACAGACTGGCACGCCCGGTGGGACAAATGGGTAGATTTGATTGTCCAGGTGGGACGAATGAATCAAATCTGTGAGCCGAAAGGCGAAATGGGTCGGTAACCTGAGAGGGCGTACTGAGACCGAACCCAAGAGGATAGAAACGAGCCGAAAGGCATAATGGGTTGGCAGCCCGAGAGAGCATACTGAGACCAAACCCGGTGAGACCAAAAGGTGTAGTGTGTTGGCAGCCCGAGAGAGCATACTGAGGCCAAGCCCGGTGTGACAAGATGGGTGGATTCGACTGTTCTAGTGGGACGCAATTAGCCAAATCCAAAATCGAAGGTTGACCCGGCTAGCAACCCGAAAGGGGGCATGGACGAGCCAAGCCCGGTTGGAACAACAAAGGAGGAGGTTTAACAGTCCGAAAGGGACATGCGGGTTAAACCTGGAGGCCGATAGGCGGGATGGGTTGGCAGCCCGAAAGAGCATATATAGGTCAAACCCACAACGATGACAGAAAGGGATTTGACAGTCCAAGTGGGACGTATAAGTCAAATCCGTGAGCCGATAGGCAAATAGGGTTGGCAGCCTGACGAGGGCATGCAGAGGCCAAGCCCGTGGGGACAAAGGAGTAAACTTGACGATCCCGGTGGGATATATGAGTCAAGTCTAAAGCCAAGAGGCGAGATGGGTCGACAGCCCGAAAGGGGCATGCAGAGGCCAGACCCAGAGGAAGAAAAACGGTGAATTTGATAGCCCTAGTTGGACGTACGAGTCAAATCCGAGAGCCGATAAGCGAGATGGGTTGGCAGCCCGAGAGAGCATACTGAGGCCGTTCCCGATAGGACAAAGATAGCGTTGATAGCCCTAGTGGGACGCGAGAGTCAAACCCGAAAGCCGATAGGCAAAGAGGTGGGTTGGCAGCCCGAGAGGGCATGCAGAGGCCATTCCCGATGGGACATGTGCCAGAAGACATGATGGATTGGTAGCCCGAGAGAGCATACTGAGGCCAATTTCAAAAGGAAAGGTGAGCCGAAGACATGGTGGGTTGGCAGCCCGAGAGGGTATACTGAGACCAATCCCAGAAGGAAAAGTGAGCCAAAAGGCATGATGGGTTGGCAGCCCGAGAGGGCATACTGAGACCAATCCCAAGAGGAAAAACGAGCCGAAAGGCATGATGAGCTGGCAGCCCGAGAGAGCATACTGAAGCCAATCCCAGTGGGACAAAAGAGTAAGTGGGTTCAACTGCTCAGAAGACACGTATGCTAAACCTGGAAGCCGATAGGCGGAATGGGTCGGCAGCTCGAAAGAGGCATGCATAGGCCGAGCCCGATGGGACAAAGTATGACACCGTCAAAATGCCAGTGGGACTAGGTGTCATAGGATGACATGTAAGGTGTAGCCCTTGTAGACACGCCATTCTTGACGTCTCTTGAGAAAGTCCCATATTACTATACAACGCCCCGCGACGGCTTACGCATTTCGAATCTCTTAAATACTTCCTTTTCTTGGGTCTTCTTCTGCCTTTTCCGGCATCCGGAATCGTCTCGTCACGGCATTCGGACGGCATCAACACAAGTCAGACGCATCAGGAGGTTCCGGAATCAAGAAGGGTGTCTGCCAGGCGGCCGCCAACGCCTGAACTGAGGACCCGGGTGGGTCTTAATGGGGGTGTACAGGCCCCTGGACGCCCCCATTCTTTTAATTTATTTTATTTGTTTTTCAGAGCCCAAAAATAAATAAAAAATATATATTAATGGAGGCGTCCAGGACCCTGGACGCCTCCATAAAAACTAATATAAAAAAATATGTAAAATGCCAGTTGGCATAAAAGACAAAACATAAATAAAAAATATATATTAATGGAGGCGTCCAGGCCCCTGGACGCCTCCATAAAAACAAGTATAAAAATTAAAATGCCAGCTTTGGCATAAAAACAAAACAAACGAATAAAAAATAATATATTTATGGAGGCGTCCAGGCCCATGGACGCCTCCATCAACTCCCTCCCGGGCGCCGCCCACCGAACGACGGTTTGTCGTGTGTGAAAAAATCAAAATTATGGAGACGTCCAGCCCGCTGGACGCGCCCATTTCAAAATCACGAGGCGCCGCTCACAAAACCACGCGTTGTGTCAAACCGCGTGCGGCCGTCGGTGGTGTTCGGTGGACCTGTTAGGGGCGTCCGGGGCCCTGAACGCCTCCACAAAAATATTCTGAAAAAAATTAATAAAAATAGAATAAAATATTAGTTCGGCCCTGATGGAGGTGTCCAGGGTCCTGGACGCCTCCACCCTCCGGAGCCCTATAAATAGAGGCCCCCCCCCCTCAGTTCTGGGGGAGCTTCGAAGAGATCCGATAGGCTGCCGGAGCCCAGAGGCTACCGGAGTCATTTTCTAACCCGTGGGGTCTTTTGTAGGTGGAGGTCCTGCCGGCTTCTCGGGTGCCCACGCTCGCGAGAGGAAGGTCGTCTTCATCCACCGCGCTTCCACGTCGTCCCTACGCTGCCGGAGCTCCGCCGGATCTCACCCTCGGCTCCTCCAATAAGCCTTTTCTTCCCCTTTTTCTCCATAATCCTTTACATTCATCATACTGCATCCTCTATCTCCCTACATAAGGGTGCCGTCTCTTGCATACTTCTTGCATTCATCATCGCATTTTCCTCCTACTCGAGTCCGAGAGGGGTTTAAAACCACACCAACCAGGTGTGTGTCAGGTCACGATCTCATTACTTTTATTGCAAAGAATTGTTACTACACGGCCATTTTATAATTCCGTTCGTTTATTGTCTACTATTTTGCAAGGGTAACCAAGGAAAGCCCTCTCCGTCGGCCGGCCGAAGGGGGAGGAAGAAGCAACCCGCCATCTCCCGCTCTTGAGGTAGGCGCGATCACTTTCTTTATTTTGAGGTCTTTTGGCCCCTGGCGATCACATCTTGTCATCGAGGCCGCGGCGAGTTACTTCCCCAATGGCCGTTTAAATTCCCGTTCTTATATGTTATATCCTTATCTATTCATGTTCTCGAGACCGCGGCGAGTCACTTCCCCAATGGCCGTTTAAATTCCCATTCTTATATGTTATATCCTTATCTATTCATGTTCTCGAGGCCGCGGCGAGTCACTTCCCCAATGGCCGTTTAAATTCCCGCTCTTATATTTTCTTTATATTCTGTGATATTCTTACCTATTCACATTCTCGAGGCCGCGGCGAGTCACTTCCCCAATGGCTGTTTAAATTCCCGCTCTCTATATTCTCCTTATATTTTGCTATATTCTTATCTGCTCATATTCTCGAGGCCGCGGCGAGTCACTTCCCCAATGGCCGTTTCAATTCTTACTATTTAATTTCTGCACCATTCCCGTCCCTCCGAGGCCGCGGCGAGTCACTTCCCGCTATGGCCGTTTAACCCCCATATCTCGCTATATTACATTTGTCCCGCTCGCCCCGCCAGAGCAATCTCCCGTGGTGGCCCCTTCTCTTTTCTCTTATTTCTGTGTTGCAGCAAACAAAAAGAAGGAGCCCGTGCGCTCAGCGTCCTCTTCGCTCCCCGAACCGCGTGACGTCGCTCACAGATTGGCGATCACGGTGGGACCTCTAATGCTTCCTTTCGGCTACCCTTGCAAATTTGGCACCATCCGTGCCTCTCCACCTTGGCGCCCGCGCGCGCCCCCGTTGTGCTCACGGCAGCACTGTCAGTTGTGATTGGTTGTTTGTTTATTATATGTCTGTTATTTCTGTTGTTTTCCCACTCCATATCTCTGTCAGCATTTCATTGCATGCATCCATCCCTCTTTTCTATCCTTTTTTCGTTTTCTTTGAGGATCATCCTTTCCCGGTGAAAGAAGGACTCTCCGTTTGAGAATTCCTCTCAACGGACTAGAATCTCCTCCACTAGGACCTCCGTAAGTCCCCGACATCGAAGAATCTTCTCTTCGTTCACTGGGCTGGTTGTACCATTGAAGTTCCCCGGAGTTAGTCATTTCATTCGTGGTGAGACGAGAGACCCTAGCTAACACGGCGGTGAAACAAAAATAAACTAGGGTCCCTATTTTGTGTGAACTTCGGATCTCGCTAAAAACACAAAAAAAATCATCAAAATCAAAACACAAAAAAGGCGTAAAGGCATCCACTTGTTTGATAATCTCTGCTATCTTCTTGCTAGTGTATGTTTTTGCTTTCTGGGAAAACTGTGAGCATGGCTCACGAGTCTTTTGAGGAGAACCACCCTAGTCGTGGTTTGTCAGCCGACCCGCGAGTCTATGCTATGGACTCGGGTCCTTCTCATGAGCCCTCGCATGAGGTGCAGGTTATTGCCGAGGACACATCCCCACCGCAGGATATCTCTTCCTTACTGGGCGTCCTCGCCAACACGGAGCTTACCTCTGAACAGCTCCGGGCCTTCCAGGCCATTCTAAAAGGGAAATCTGTTTCCCCCACGCCCCAGGAATCAACTCCGGCCATCGCACCTCTCCAAGAGTCCGTGCAGGCCATTCCATCTCCTTCATTGGCGCAAGCCATCCAGTCTCCCTCGCTTCAAGGACAAGCGAGCCAACAACCACCCTCATTCCAGTTCCCGTCACAATCTCAAACTCCTGTTGTTCCCCACACACCGCTTCAGCCAGGGCCAACTGTCGACGGTCCGACAGCTCCCTCTCATTCCGGGTTCCCCCCTCAAGTCTCCGGGAGACAGTTTCTAACCCAGTGGCAAGTGCCACCTTCACCTCCAGAGGAGCTCGCCCAATCGCTCCTCAATAGGTTCAATCGCATGGACGAGCAGTTTCAAAATCTGAGAAGGATGGTGGACGTGAAAGCCACCCCGGAGGTTGCTTTGCCAATCCTTCCCGTCATTCATCTTCCTCCCTCCGAAATGTCCACGCACTACAGATACAATGGTACCGGCAACCCCTTCATTCACCTCAAGGATTTCATGTATGAGTCCTCCTATTGGCAAAACGATCAGAGGTCCCTGGCATACCTCTTTCGGAGATCATTGGATGGTCCCGCGCTAGAGTGGTTCTATTCTTTGGAGCCCCGCGAGGCCGAGAATTTTGAAATAGTCCAGAGAAGGTTCTTGCAGAAATATAGGGATAGGGTCGGTCCCTCACTCTCCATTACCGACCTAGTGGCCGAAAAGATGAAGCCGGACGAGGATTTTGTCCGCTATGCTGATAGATGGAGGTCTCTGGCGGAAAGAATAAGGGATACCCTCTCTGAGCCCGAACAAGTGAAGATGATTGTGTCTAATGCAACCCCACAGTTCAGACACGTCCTGGCCATGAATAAACTTACTATAATGGAGGAACTCTATGAAAGGGCCCGATACATCCAAACCCAGTTAAAAGACTCCCCCATTATGAACATGTTTGAGTCGTCGAAGCCCAAAGTGGTCAGAAAGACAGGCGCTGGTGTCCCGGGCGGAGCCACAGAAGGGGTCGTGACAACTGAGCAAGTGGGTGCGGTCAACAATGCCAACTATGCGGTCAACCCAAGGCCTCCACAAATGCCCCGACTTCCCCTCCAACCAGGTCCTTTCCCTCTTCGTCCTCCACCCCAAAATAATCCACCCCAGGATAATATGCCTTCATTACGCCAACCCCAGCAACAACAACCACAACCTCAGCAACAACAACCACCGCTTCAGTACAACCAAGTTCCACCCCCGGGGAACTATGGTCCCCAACAGCAACAAAGGAGGCCGCTCGGTCCCAAGAGAGCCTACTATCCACCATTGCCAGAAACCTTAGCAGACATTTTTAATGCCCTCATGGCATCAAACCAACTCGCCCTACCCAGAGAAAGGCCCGTGTGGCCCCCGAATGTTGATACCTCTAAATACTGCGTCTACCACAGGCAGCCAGGACACACAGTAGATTACTGCTTCCATTTCAAAGATTACATCCATGATATGAATGATGAACATCAAATAGATTGGGATGAAATGAGACGACACGTCACCACTCTCAAGGCTAGGAGACCTCCTTAGAGGCCACAGCAGCAGTTACAACAGCAGCAGCAGCAGCAACCACAACAACAACAGCAGCCTCAGCAGGCCCCACAACAACAGCCCAACATGGGCATAATCCAGAATCCACTACCGGAGCACCAACAGCCCAATCATCAGGTTAACCCCATCTCCTCCTTCCCGGAAGTCGGGAGAGAGCAGGTGTGGCACCAGGAAAGTACCTCTATTCTTTCTTCCTCCAACCCCATCGTCATGCAACCCCCTCGCCTTGCCCGGGTAGCACCTCTCTCTCATCAACCCGCGTCAGTATCGCCTTCACCATTTCCACTACCATTACGCCCTCTCATCCGTACCCCGATCTCCAATCAACCGACACTCTCCACTACGCCTTCACACCCTCTCATCTTCTCTCACTCCCCCACTTTACCATCCACCTCTGCCACATTTACCCCTACGCCTTCTAAACCCTTTATCATCCGTCAACCATACATAACCCCGTCTTTCTCCACCGTATCACCACTAATGCCTTCAAAACCACTCATTACCCATCACCCACCTCAAAATCATTGCCCGCTTCAAGCCCTACCCACTTCTACTTCGTCTCCACCTCCACCTTCCAGACCCCTTATCCTTCATAATCCGCGCGATATCCCCTCTACCTCCACCATGCCTCCACCTAACAAACCCCTCATCAGAATCCCTGCTCCCGTCATCACCCCTGCTTCATCAACCATTCCTCCACCACTACCCCTCAAATCCCTATTAAAACCCACTGCTACCCCCACAGAGGTACAAAAGCCACAGGCAATGGTGCTCCGGAGTGGAAGGATTTTCCACAGAATTTTCCCCCACAACAGTCAGAATCCTGAGCAGTCTCAGCCAGAGAAGGATGATGGAGAACAACCAGAAAGAGCTATCCCTGGAACACAGTATGATCTATTGAAACACTTGGACAAGACACCTGCTCGGATCTCCATCCTGGAGCTACTTCAAAGATCCACATCCCATCAGACGGCCTTGACGGAATATCTTCAAAAAGTCATGGTTCATGAGGACCTCCCCGTGGAGAAGATTTCGACCGTCCTGACCCCAACAGACACACAGCCGGCCATCATGTTCCACAACTACGAGCTCGCTCCCAAGGAAGCTCGGAAATATGCATTGTGCATTTCAATAAAAATCAATGGGGTATCCATAAACCCGTGTCTTGTGGACACGGGTGCGTCCATAAATGCGATCTCCATGAGCACTCTTCAGTTGTGTGGGATCGACGAGGAACAAATAAGACCTTCCTCGATCACGGCCTATGACAATAGCAAAAGGCCGCCGCAGGGGATGATTATTCTGAAGGCAGAACTAGGCCCCATGTCAATTCCCACGGAATTCCATGTCCTCGACATGGACCCCACATTCAAGGCTATACTGGGTTGCCCTTACATCGAAGCCATGGACGCTGTGCCTTCCACCAACCATCAGTGCATGAAGTTTCCTTACAATGGGAGAATTATTAAAGTGGTCAGTACACATGTCCTTCACACAGTGGATGCTATCAACACCTCTCTGCCCTCTGTTTGGCCGTCTCATCGGCCCATATTGTCATTACTGGATGTACGTGATTCATCTCACGTTCCACTAGCACCAAAGGAGCCGGTCAGGACAACCGCAACATCATGTCTCCCTTTTCACTCCAAAGGGTGGGAGATTATGAGGAACATCGGCTACCAACAGGGTAAAGGTCTGGGCGCACAGTTACAGGGTAGGCTCAAACCGCCAAAGGAAATTAGGCCGAACCGCAGGTTTGGCCTAGGCTTCAAAGGACCGTTCAAGGCGGATTGGAAGCCCCTCACATGGACTCTATCAAACCACTTCAACAGAGGGCCCGTTGTTCGGATGGGAGATCACCCACGAGAAGCATATGGGGGATCACATGCTGTATATTTGGCTGAAAAATGTCTGAGGATCACTAAAAGAGGCAAGATCAAAGATCCGGAATGCGAGTGGAATAAATGGTTCGACATACGGGACATCTCCGTTGCACTGGAAAGGATGTTATCGTCTCCGCAACTTGAAGGACCGCCATTGATCTCCGGAATACTAGAGAACATTACCACTCTTGCCAAGGTTCCAAACTATCCTCGTCCTCGCCAGAAGGACCCTGTCATCGACGGATCTTCATCCGTCCTCAACATTACCGTCGACGGCTCATTAGCCGCCATCTTCTCCATCCACTCGTCTCAGCCTTTGCTGATATCTTCTTCCTGGGCCAGACAATTGTCTGATGATCTTCCCAGGTCCCCTTCTTTACTTACATACCTACGCAGGCTTCTCAACCCGCGCCAGGTCTTCAACCATGATATGCTCTATGAGCCTCACAATCTCTAGCCATAACCACTTTTCTCTTTCCTCCAATCTCTTTTCACTGCTTTGTCATTAAAAATGAAAACGAAAAAAAAACGTCAATTTTCAAACTCCTCAACAACACATCTTCGTTGAGGAAACCTCTTACATCTCCCACGGGTGCGTCCCGCCCTGCGGACCACCCGTCCAAGGTCCGATGAGCGACCTTTTCTACCCCTCCTCTGAGGGATCTTCTCCTGTACATTCTACACCATCCTCTTCGTCTTCCTCTTCTTCTGTAAATATTGTCAGTCAATCTAGGAATGATAGGTCAAGGGTGGTACCTAGGAAGAAATCCAAGGGTAGGCAGATCCCTCGTCGATTCCTTCTAGATTTAGCCGCCAGGTGTCAGGCCCTTCTTGCCATCCCCCAGTTGTTAGAAAATCCCATCCAGCTACCGGAAATAGAATGTGAGGGCGACTGTGCATTTGATGAAGGGTATGGAGTCTACGAGATCACGGATGAAGAATGCCCCACTGAAGATGAGGGTGAAGAATATGAGGATGCGGCGGGCGCATACGCAAGTGGAATGAGGAGATTCGACGAGCCGTCAACCGCCGTAGAAGAATCCACCAAAGAAGTCAACTTGGGAACTGAGGAAGACCCTAGGATCATCCTCATAAGTGACAACCTACCACCCTCTGAAGAAGAGGCATTAATTGAGGTTCTCAAGGAATATAAGGACACGTTTGCATGGAGCTACGAGGATATGCCGGGTCCAGATTCAACCTTGGTCGAACACCGTTTAACCCTAAAACCAGGGTCCGACTCGATAAAACAAAGGTTAAGGCGTTTCCACCCTCATATGGCTTTGAAAATGAAAGAAGAGGTCGATAAGCTCCACAAAGCCAGGTTCATTAGAGTCGTCCTTTATCCTCAATGGGTGGCGAACATTGTCCCAGTTATGAAGAAAGATGGGAAAGTCAGGATTTGCATCGACTTCCGGGACCTTAACCGTGCATGTCCAAAGGACGATTTTCCCTTGCCTCACATTGATGTATTGATCGATAACACGGCAGGCTACGAAACCCTCTCATTCATGGATGGATTTTCAGGATACAATCAAATTCGTTTGGCAGAAGAAGATCAGGAAAAGACGTCATTCACTACTCCTTGGGGAACATACTGTTACGTGGTCATGTCGTTTGGGTTAAAGAATGCTGGAGCTACTTACCAAAGAGCTATGATGGCCATATTTCATGACATGATGCACATATATCTGGAAGTGTATGTGGATGACTTATTGGTAAAATCAAGGACCAGGATGGAACATCCAGAAGTTTTGGCTAAGGTCTTGCAGAGGTCAAGGGAGTTCCAATTGAAAATGAACCCGAAAAAATGTGTGTTTGGTGTGTCATCGGGTAAATTGCTGGGGTTCATTGTGAGTAAAAGAGGGATCGAGATAGATCCTGACAAAGCCAAGGCCATCAGGGATATGCCCCCTCCCAAGAATTTGAGGGAAGTCCGAGGTTTCATCGGGAGGTTGCAGTTTATTCATCGGTTTGTGTCCCAACATTCACAGAGGTGTAGACCTCTCTACGAGTTGACCAAGCCAGGAGTAGAATTCCACTGGAATTCTAAATGTCAGAAAGCTTTTGAAGGGTTGAAGGAATATCTGGCTAGTCCACCCGTTCTCATTCCACCTAAACCAGAAAAACCTCTGATCCTTTACGTCTCAGTCTTGGATGACTCCGTGGGAGCCGTACTCGCACAAGCTGATGAAGAAGGCAAGGAACGGGCAACCTATTACTTGTCCAAACTTCTCAATCCCTGTGAGCAGAAGTACACCGTCATGGAGAAAACCTGTGCTGCCCTCGTTTGGGTAGTACAGAAATTGAAGCACTACTTCTTGGCTCATGAGGTCCACTTGATTGCTCGAATGAATCCTATCAAATTCCTTCTGGAGAAATCCGTCCTTACGGATAGGCTAGCACGCTGGCAAAGTTTTCTCTCTCAGTTCGACATCACCTACATCCAGCAAAAGGCGATTAAAGGCTATGCCATAGCCGAGCATCTCGCTCATCATCCTCTTCCCAAGTTCGATCCCGTCCAATCAGAGTTTCCAGATGAGGAACTAATGTCCGTCCACCAATCAGATGAGCCAATGTGGACGCTATATTTTGATGGAGCTCTGAATTCTCAAGGGAGAGGAATCGGCGTCGCCCTCCTGTCACCTGAAGGCCTCACATTCCCATTGGCATACCAGCTCAAATTTCCAGTTACCAACAATATAGCCGAATATGAAGCTCTTCTAGCTGGCCTAGAACTCGCCCATTCTTTTCGTATCACTGAGTTGCGAGTCGTAGGTGATAGTCAACTCATCCTTCGCCAGGTGCTCACTAAATATCGCACTCGCGATCCCAAACTCAAGCCATACCAAGAACTCACTGCTGCCTTTGCCAAACTATTCGCCAAACTGATCTTTGTTCATGTCCCTCGTCATCAGAATATTCTCGCCGATGCCCTCGCCTCATTGGCATCATCCATAAGGTTCCCTCTAGGAAGATGGTTTAAGTCCATTTCCATCTACAAACTTCACACCCCTGCAATCGATGATGCTTCCTACGTAAATATCAAAGACAGGATAGCAAGAAAGATCCTGCAGGAAGATATCCTTGAGAAGAGGGAGATCATGTTGGCAGAGGCCGAAGAAGAACTGGCTGATGAAGAGAAACCATGGTTCTATGAAATCGTCAAATACTGCCAAGATCAATCTTATCCTGAAGGGGCCACCACAGAGGACAAGAAAGCCATAAGAAGGGTGGCTCAGAAATATACATTGGTTGGAGGTCTACTCTATAGGAGAAGCCTTACTGATATTCTGTTAAGATGTCTTGGTGACGATGAGGTTTGAAAATGTGTAGAGGAGACGCACTCGGGCGTGTGCGGTGGCCACGTGAATAGTCAGATGCTCGCCAAGAAGATCATTCGCCAAGGCTTTTATTGGCCCACTATGGAAGAAGATTGTGCTGTCTATGTCCGTAGGTGTGTCAAGTGTCAACTTCACGCCGATAAAATCCATTCACCATCTTCCTCACTTCATCCAATATCCTCCCCGTGGCCTTTCTCCATGTGGGCATTCGACATCATTGGTCCCCTAGGTGATCCCAATTCCCTCACCAAGCAGAAATCTTTCATCCTTACTGCGACGGAATACTTCACCAAATGGGCCGAAGCCGAAGCTTACGCGGAAATCAAGGCGTCAACAGTCTGCAAGTTCATCATGAAGAACATCCTCGCCAGATTCGGCGTCCCAAGCACGATCGTCACCGACAATGGGCCACAGTTCATTTCTCAGGACCTACAGGACCTCTGCAAAAGGTACGCAATTGCATTGCATCATTCATCGCCTTATTACCCACAAGGTAACGGCCAAGCGGAGGCCACCAATAAAACATTGCTCAAAATCATCAAAAAAACCTGCGAGTCTAGTAAGTTTTCAGACTGGCCAGAAAAACTTATCGAAGCCCTATGGGCCTATCGCACTTCAATCCGTACCCCCACCGGGCAGACTCCATTTGCCCTTACTTATGGTATGGAAGCGGTAGTCCCGTACGAGACTCTGATCCCTTCTCTCAGGGTACAATTGGACGAGGAATTTCCCCTCGACGATCGTCGTAATTCACTCCTCGCCCAGTTGGAACTCTTGGATGAGAAGCGGCTGGCCGCTGCCGAACACGCGCGTGTGTATCAAAATAGACTCGCTCGCTTTTACCAAAAGAAAGTCGTTGAGAGAAAATTCAAAGTCGGTGAGATGGTCGTAAAAAGAATTTTTGTCAAACCTGGAGGGCCGCGTTCTAAGCTCCAACCCAATTGGGAAGGACCATTTGTAATTCAAGCCGTGTACCCTGGCAACGCCTACAAGCTAATCAACGCCGAAGGGACCGAGTTATCCCACCCTTGGAATGGGCTTTATCTTAAGAAATACTACCCTTAGCACAAAACAAACAAAAAAAAATGATGAAAAGATAAAAAACATCAAAAACAAAGAAATACCGAAAACCACTAAAAATATGGAAAATTCAAAATGCCGATGCCTGGCAGTCACCATGTAGTTAAGTCCTGCATCTAACCTTCATGTTAGGATAGGGCCCATTAAGGCTTGGTAGGCACCGGGTCTTGGTTTGCCAGAACCGTGGAGATCCCTGTCCGGCCACGTCGGCCTATGCTCGCTCGAAGGAAGCTAACATATGCTCACTTATGTATTTTATTCAAAAAAGTCGGTAGCATCACCTACGGTGGAGCGTCACCCAGAAGATCTCCGGAAGCTGTAATCTTTATTCTTTTCTCTTCGACCAAATGAGACAGTCGGCGCCCTTAAAACGCTGAGCATGAGAAACCGAAACTCAAACCCCAAAGGCAAGAGTAGGATCCATTTCCTCGAGCATCGATCAGAGCACGAGAAGAGGGCAGTGTCCCCGCAGGCATACGAAAAGGGAGCCCACAAACGTCAAACGACTATATCTCCCTCACAAAAAGAAATACAAAGTCAAAATCAAGAGAAAAGCCTGGTCGTGACCGTGCCTGTTGCGATAAACGGAACCCCTCAAAGCAAAAGTCTGAATCTACAAAAAAGGGGCCCTGGAATGTAAATGCTCGAGAATTGGTCCGAAGTTGTCCGAAAGGAAAGAGTTAATGGGCCCTTATTCGCTCGCCGGGTTAACGATTTTGCCGATCCTCTCAGGAGGTTTATCCCCCACGCTCTTCCTTCTTCCTCTAAAGATGAAGGTTCGATGGAGTTTCTGAAAGGTGAAAACTGCCCAGGGTCTGCGACCTTATTTTAATATACACATTTGGTTGACTACTTTGAAAAGCAAAAGCTATCGCTGCGAAGGAGTCTCCGTGTTTCTGGCTGGTCAAGACCCCTGTTTACCACCTTGATGTCTTCTTGTTTAACCTCGGGCTTAGGCCAATGCAAGCGCGTCACCTATGGGTGCGACGGCGTCTGATTCCGGGTCAGCGTCGCGCGGTTGGTCGTTAGGGTTCCAGGGTGTTCCATCATATACCATCTAGAGTTGTGAGGAAATAGACCCGGGTCGGGCAAATCATTTACCTCAAACATCTTTTGGGTGAATCCCTGTGGTCGGAAGCAACTGGGAGCCTAAGCATGGCATGACGGTATTGTCATCAGGGTAAGTCTTAGCCGGCGGGATCATCATTCGAGGGGTCTAGAGGCCCAAATCAACCTAGATGTGCACTTAGGATACCCGGGAGGTTAGTAAGAAACCCCTGTTCTCACGTAGGTTAGGTGCCATGTGGGTGCTTGCTGGGCGTTAGCAACAAAAAAATTGAAATGATAAAAACAACAAAAAAAAGGAAAAAGAGAAAATGTACATATTTACAAACAAAAAAAATCTTTTTATGATAAAACAAAAAATGCCAAATATAAAAAGAAAACAAATCAATTTTGCATGATCGCATTTGCGTACAGCATCTCACTTTAATACCGCTTGCATTCGTGTGCTTGCCTGTCGCATTTATCGTCACCACATTTTTCCATTGCCTTCGTTAATAAAGGCTTGGCCCCTTGACCAGTTATCAAGGACAGTCACAGTGACCATTTGCTTATTGAGCAAGGGGCCAAGTCAGAACAGAAATTCTGATTTGTTTGTTTCAGTGATGTGTGCAGGGATTCAGGCAACAGAAGCAAAGGTGAAAAACAAACAAACCGAACCTTGTATTTTATTCCAAAAACCAAAAAAATTACATCAAGTTCCGCCCTCTCTCTCTGCATTACTCGTCCCACTACTCTCCGGGCAAAACGCTCTCAAAGGTGCTACCCAACTACGAAAAGCGGTACTCCTACCGCTCTGTACTCCTCTTCCTATTCCCACATCCCGGCGTTGATCTACGGAAGCAGCAGAGAAGCTACCAACACGAAAGCCACGCTCTCGTGCTCTTCGGTAGCGCTCCTCACCATCTCTCAGCCACTGTTCAGCAAGACCAAGGCTGATTCGGAGTTCGAATAGTTGGGCCTCCATGGCCCTTCGTTCCTCCCTTTCAGTCAATCTGTTGGCTCTTTCTCTCTCTGCGTCTCTTTCTTTCTCTGCACGTTCTCTCTCGCGGTCTTCCCTCTCCAACTGGAGAGTGATCCTCAGTTCCACAGCATCCCTAGAGGAGTCGTCATCAGGATGACGCCGCAGTTCCCTCTCCAGTTCTGCTATCCTAGCCTCCTTCTGCGCAGCTTGGGCAAGCGCTTCTTCCGTCTCCTTTTCCTGCCGAGTGTACCATCTCAGATACGCGATAAGGCATAAACAAGGAGAACTCAACACTGAGACTCTTACCTGTATAGAGAGCATCCCTTCTGCCTCCGCAGCACGCTGCGTGGCGTGAGCAAGTTGCTCATGAAGCAAGTCAAGTTCTGAGGTGGGAATCCACAAGCTGGAAGAGGCACCACCTACTCCCATCGCTGGGGAAGCCGCGCCAATCTGGGCATGCTACGACCGCGTGAATTAGCAGCCAACATCTGGAATCTGGGGTTTTAATTAGGAACGTACTGTACACCTACCAAGGCGCTCGTAGCTCCGCGGGCATCACCCAACTGTTGTTCCATCTCTGCCAAGCGAGTTCGTAAATTCGCTATCATGGCATCCCGGACATCCTGCAGCCTTACGAGTCAGCATTTTCACCAGAAAACCAAGAAAAGGAGAAAGAAGAAAAGAGAAAAGGGGAAACCTACCTCCACAAGTCCCCGGGGTTGGAGCCGCTCTGCGTACTTTGTCTTATATAGACGCAAGTAGTCCTCGCTATCCCGTGCCTGTGATTCTACAATCGTGCCACCCCGTTGCCAGTCTTCATACTGTTCAGGGAACCGCACGCGCCAGTCAATGCAGGTCGCCGGTCCCCGCGTCTTTCTCCCGACACGAGGTGGCGCAGCTGAATCCACCCATTCTTGAGCCAGTCCTAAAATCCTCATAACTAATCGTAGCCGAAGCGGCTCGATTTCATTCAGGCAGTGCATCCACAGTTCCCGTCCGAACCGGGCACGACTTGCTAGAACCCACGGCTGGTCGGCATCGACCATGTCTGAGTAGGGTCTCCAGTTTACCATCGCTGCAGGGAACTCCTGTAGCTCCCGCCTTAGCACCATCAGTTGGTAGGTTAGGGGTGCCGCACTCATGATGGGTTCCCACCGCCTGGCTAGCGGCACCATCACGGGTCGCCAATGCCGAGCTCTCCCCATGGGAGGTAATAATAGCTCCACAGCTGCTCGGCGCAGGTCATCAGTACCTTGCAAAAACATAAAAAAAATACAAAACAAGCAAAACCAAAAATACCTGGATGAATGGTGTGAAACCACTCACAGCCATCTCACGATCCGCTTCTTGGAACAGGCCTGCAAACAAGTGCGCCAGCATGGTAGCTTCCCAGGCATAGTACCCTACTCTTTCAAGGTCTGACAGCAGCTCCAGGAAGCGACATTGGATACCGTCCCCTTTCGAGCTCAGTACCAATCTCCCCAAAAGGAAGAGGAGAAATCTCCTCAAATCTATGTTGCATCTTTCCCAGTTGCCGAAATCTGTGCAGTACACGGCACGGCATCCTATCTCCATCCTTTCCATGAACTCTTCTGAGGATTCATCGTCCCGCCGACGAGTGTCGGTGAGTCCTAATGCATCCATGAGGGACGCCCTGGCTATCGACCTATTTTTCCGACCATCTAGGTCCAAACCCAGTAGCTTCTGGGCACCTTCTCGGTAGTCCGCATAAGTGACTCCGGTCACTGCCTCGCCCTCCACCTTCAGGCTTGTGATCCGGACCACATCCTCCAAGCTGGGCACCATGTGCCCCCAGGGCATCAGGAATGCCCGACTCACTGGGTCCCATCTCTCACACAAGGCTTGGATCAGGACCAGGTCGAGCTGGATCGGCTCGATCCGAAGAAAGGTGCCAAAACCCATCACGTCTAGCCTGGCCTTCTGAAAATCTGGGAGACCTCGGTATGCTGCCACTACCAACTCCCATAAGATCTGTGATTTCATCACACTCTACGCATGCAGGGAATGGAGAGGAGGTTTGGTCAGAAAGAAAGGAAGAAAAAGAATGAGAAAAGGGCAGGAAAACTCAGCTTACGAGTTGTGATTGGGCCCTTTCGCTAAAGTGCCCTTCGAGGTCCGAAAGCCTCCTGGAACTACTACCACTGGATCTGCTTCTCTTCGAGGAGTGGGAAGATTCGCCCTCCATCCAACTCTCGGAATTTTGAACTCCTCCTCTCCCGTGAGAACTTGTGCTCCTCGAGTTAGCTCTCGATATACCTGGGAGGATAAAAGGGACACGAATTTATAGAAATGGAAGGAGTGCAGGCCAAGATTGCCTCCATCACCTGTTAATGATAGCCCTCACGATGAGGCACCTGCCATGCGATCCCGTGTGTCACTTCACCGCTCGCTCAGGGTGATTGATTGGACGAAGAATATGACGACTAGCACCCTATGTTGTCTAGGGATACCCTATCATGTTTTGGAGGACGTCCGCAAAATTTGACACAACATCCGGGAGAAGGACTAGGGCCGTCATTATTGACTTCGACGGCAGATTCCCGTGGAAAATGGTCACAACAAGACGCGATTCTCTGCTTGGGGTGGAGTCTCGGCAGACCCATCACATGGGAACAGTGCAAAGGAGAGAAGTGTAGGGAAGAAGGAACGCACAAGAGAACAAACGAGCAGCAGAAAATCAAATCACTCCCTTCATAATTCTACATGAGCTGTCAAAAACATCATAAACATAAGGAGGAGGCGAGTCCACCAGCTCGCCGATCCTCACCATCACTCATCTCTCTGGGCGCTCCCCTCCTCTCCCCTGAGGTGCGGGTCCCTCAGAAGCCTCTGGGATCCTCGTGCAGCAGCACCTGCCTCGCCTCTTGGCGCCTGCTCCGCAGCAGTGACTCGCTGCTCCTCCCCTGGCATGGCAAAGAAGCCACTAGCGGCAAAGCGACCAGACTGGCGCAGTCGCTCCCCGAACTCTCGCGCTCTCTCGTAGCGCGTCTCCATCCCTCCTAGCCTCTGCACGACGGCCTGAAGGCCCAGTTGGAGCTCCCTCACTTGGGCCTCCAAGGCCCTCCTCTCGGTCTGATCCCGCTGTCGCTCGGACCTTCTCTCAGTTTTCTCTCTCTCTGCCTCTCTCCTCATCATCTGCAGAAGAACCCTTAACTCCAGGATGTCTGGAGAAGGTCTCTCCTCACCGCGATGTCGCAGCTCTGCTACAGTCGCCACCCAGGCATCACGCTCCTCTTCCGCCCGGGTCGCGCGGGCCACCGCACCGGCAAGTTGTTCCCGGAGGGAGGCAATCTCGAGAAAAGGGGCCGAGGAACTGGAAGATGCGCCACCAATCATCCCCGCCGTCGCTGTCTGCTGGGCACGCTGGAACAAAATAAACAACGGCCGTCAGTGAAACTCCAAAATCTGAAGATAAAAGTGCGGCACGTAACTTACCAGGAGCGACAGCTCATGTTGAGCGACGGCCAGCTGCCGCCTAGCCTCTGACAGTTGGGCGCGCGAGCCGCCGATGCCACGCGTGTCCCCAGCTTGGGGAAGCCCCGCATAACTCTCTCTCTGCCGCCGCAGGAAGTCGGCGCTGTCCTGCACCAATACACTCCCTTGCTGTCCAGGGAGACGTACGTGCCAGTCCTCGAGCCTCGCCTTGCCGCGACTCTCCCTCCTGACGC
The DNA here is from genome assembly GCA_022559845.1 of Amorphophallus konjac. Lineage (NCBI taxonomy): Eukaryota > Viridiplantae > Streptophyta > Magnoliopsida > Alismatales > Araceae > Amorphophallus > Amorphophallus konjac. Next base: position 150,584 of record JAHNEJ010003462.1, read on the forward strand.
GGCTCGGCTCGTCCGCACTCGCCCACTCATCGGCCAGGCCCGGGTTCCTCGCCATGTCCTGCACCAAGAAAGGGGTCCCACATCAGTCAAAAAGAACGCGTCCCCTGTCTAGGACCGTCCATCATTTAAGTGCAACACTCGCCGAACCCTTTCCCCCCTCGCACGGCTTGCTTCAAAACTCAAAATGGATCAAAGAGGGGAAAACCAAGCACCTACCAGACCGTGTTCACCTCCCTCCGCGACATCGGGCCCCTCGGGTCCCTCGGGGGCCCGAAGCGGCCCTTCCTCCTCCATAGAGGCCGTTCCGTGCTCTGGCGCGTCCCTCCTTGGGTGAGGGGTCCCGCGTCCCTCTCCACCTTCATCGTGGTCCAGACCGCCGAACTCCATCGATCGAGGGGAAGAAGACAAAGACGGGCGAGCAAGTTTCGGCGGAAGGCGGGCTCGTTTGCGGGTAAGGCACGGAGAAGAAAGGCCACCCGTCGCTTTAAATTTGAATTGAGGATTAAGACACATCCTCGCGCTTGGACGCGCCCAAAAGAAAGCAAAAAAAAAAAGGAACAAAAAACCCTCCATGCAAAGTAGTTCCCTCCTGTCCAGGGCAAAGTCCCGTGAAGCGTGAACAACGTGGTGTGAAAGAAAGTGCAGGAAGGAAAAGGGCACACGACAAAAGGAACCACACGAAATCCATTTCATACAAACAGTCAAAAGTACATCATACAGTGAGGACGGTGGGGTGTACAAACAACTCTCTAACTCTCACCACCACCCTCCTGGTCATCTCTCTCCTCCCTCCTCTGACGGGGATCCCTAGGGGGCCTCTGCGACCTCTGCGAACCCTGAGAAGCCGTGCTCGCCTCTCCAGGTGGCACCATGCCAGCCTCCAAGGTGCGGCGACGCTCCTCGGCCGAAGAAACTAGAAAGCTGCCCACAGAAAAGGAACCGGACTGACGAAGTCGCGCCCCGCGCTCCTTCGCCCTCTGATACCGCTCCTCACTCTCCCGAAGTCTCCCCTCCGCCGTGCCAAGACTCAGCCGGAGCTCCGACACCAGGGCCACCAGAGCTCTCCTCTCGTCCCAATCTCGATGTCGCTCTGCCATCCTGTACTCCCTCTCTCTCTCTAGGGTCTCCCTATCCCTCTCCCTCTCTCTCTCCACGCTCTCCCTATCCCTTTCCCTCTCCTCTCTCTCCCTCATTGCCTCTCTCCTCGACAGCTCGAGGGTGATCCGCAGATCCACTACGTCGCGAGGAAGCTCCTCAGCCTCCCGTCGCCGCTCCTCCTCTAGCTCCGCAATCCGGGCGTCACGCTCTGCCACCCAGGCATCGCGCTCCTGCTCAGCACGAACATCACGGGTCAGGGCCTCCCGAATCTCGGCCACCTGTCAAAGCACGCATGCACCGTAAGAGAACAGTGATAGAAGGAAAGCAGCTAGAAGAGGGTCAGGGCCAAGCAAGCACTCACTCGAGCCTCGCGGTCACGCTCGGCCTCCTCAGCCCGAGCCACCGCATACGCCAGCTGCTCCTGGAGGGCAGAAACCTCCGGAGGAGGGCCCCGCGAACTGGAACCCGCTCCACCAGCTGTCCCGGCTGCCGCTGTCTGGTGGGCCCGCTGAAACACGGGGTAAACGTCAGTCAAAGGCTAAGCATCAAAAATCTAGGTCACAAAAAAAATGCATTGCATAGACTCACCAGGATCTCCAACTCCTGTCGGATGGCCACTAACTGCCGCCTGGCGTCTGCCAGCTGGGCCCGCAGGTCGGCAATCATGTTGTCACGAGCATCCTGCATTGCACATAAGTTAGTGCCACATGCATATACATATAGAAGGGTGAAGCAGTTTCATTTCACTTACCCCTGCCATACCACCCAAGGAGAGGCGGTCCCCGTACGTAGCTCGGTACCGTCTCATGTAGTCTGTGCTGTCCTGTACATGGGACACCACTGGGACCCCGCCCTGCTGCCAGTCCTGGTACTGTGCTGGGAAGCGCGTGCGCCAGTCCACAATCTTTGCCTTCCCCTTGGTCTTCCGCCCGATGCGGGCCGGCTCATCTACATCAACCCACTCCTGGGCTAGCCCCAACGTCCTCATAACCAGCCTCAGCCGAAGCGGCTCGATCTCGTTCAGGCAATGGACCCACACGTCCCGCCTGAAACGAGGAAGACCCGCTACAACCCAAGGCTGGCCAGCGTCGCCCATGCCCAGGTAGGGTCTCCACACCACCTGCATCACCATACATACATCATGATAGTTACCATTCAGTCACATGCATAAAAAACACAAAAAAATCATACGCATCATACCATGGCCTCGGGATACTCGCTCAGCTCCCGACGAAGTGACGCCAGCTGGTAGCTGTGTGGTGCCGCTACCACGACCGGCCTCCACTGTCGCGCTAGAGGAACGGCTCTCCTGTTCCCCTGCCTGGCCCTCCCCATCGGGAAGTAGTAATAACTCCACACC
>JAHNEJ010002267.1:0-165229 GCA_022559845.1 Amorphophallus konjac
ATTCAACATGGATTTCTTTAATCCAAAAGTCACCTAATTCACCCACAAATTATGGATCTGGTCTGAGGCTTTTCTATAGACCATTCAGGTCTATAAAACTCTCACTTGAGGATTAGAAATAGAAGGGCTTCAAGGCTTCAAGGAGATCAAGGGAGCTCATTTTGAGGCACTGTAGCACCTCCGTGAACAGTGTTTGGGAAGGGTTCTTCATCCATTCCAAGGCATTCAAGTCCAGATCTGAAGCCATCTAAACCTCCAAGGAAGAAGAAGGATCAAGGCTCTCAAGGGTGATCTAAGTTGCATCCATCATCTCTACATCCTCTTCATCGACTATTTGCGACCTTTTCTTTCTTCCGCCTTTTCGTTCGAGTATCGATCAACCATTTGGCTAACTGGTAGTCAACTGCTGATTGACGTTGACGGGGCGTGCCAGTCACATGAGTGACAATTTTATTGTGCGCTCACTCTGACCACATAGGGTGAATGTAAGGTTCGTCGGGACCAGCAGTCCGCCATACCTAAAGGTTATGGCGTTAATTACATCCCCCACGAGGAGGGAACACCTTTGATTAATTGCCGAGATATCGGGCCATCGAAGCCGAAAAAAAAAGAGCTACATGATGATTATAGCAATGACATGCAGGATGCAAATATTTATCGTATGCAGATGTATAGTTCATGGAATTATGGACCCTCGGTACGTGGCGGAGGATGTAGGTCCGAAGACCACCATCGCGAGTGACGAAGACTTCCGGCCGAGCGTAACCCGATCTTCTGTCGATGCCATTTGATATACCCAGAGATCTATGCATGCATGCACACAAGACATTCACGCCTAGATTATACATGAAGATAGTGTTATGAAACGGTGGCGGTCAGCCGCATTTATTACCCCTCCGAGAAGAGGGAGAGCAACACAGGTATAATAGCGAAAGCAAAACGCTTAACGGATCCGACAATGAGTACGATGATAATATGATTCGGGCTCGCTTGGCCATCCTTTTTATTCACCAATTACGGCTTATTGACATCGCCCCGAAAGACGAGACTTACCCGGAGGTGAATGAATCACTAGAATGGCATGACGCTTCAAAACCGGGGTGACTACAAGTGTATAAGAACGCTTACATGGCGCGGTCACGCGTAGGTATAGGAGTTAATACGGCGCGGTGACCATGCGTATTGGAACGGCGCGAAGGGCTTGGGGCGCGCCGGTTTTAGGCGCGCCGGAAAGGCCAAAGGAAAAAAAGTTGGAAATGAGTGTGGGGTTAATCCGGCGGGGGGTACCGCGCCGGTTTAGGGCACGCCGGTTAAGACCGCGCCGTATTAAACCTTTTTGTTGAATTATGAACCTTTTGACTTCATGGACCCTTTCTTGAGTTGTTGGGCCAGATGATTGTTTGATTGGAGTCCATGGCCTTCTGGAAATGAAGGGGAGGTCAGTGCGAGGTTCATACTCGCACTGAGTTGATTCGATTCGGAGCGATCTTTTATTGACATAAATATCTGGAGTCTATCAGAAATTTGACAGCATCTCCCCTGAACAAACAGTTGCAGGGAGAATCGGGGTCATACTCACTAATGGAGCAAACCCCTAAATCAGAGTCTGCCCAAAGGCGGCCAACATACCCCACTGGATAGGATACCCGAGGACAAGCCTGCTAGGGGCACCGAAGCTCCACAGGGGAAGATAGAAGGGCGAAGTCACTGATGATGAGGATGACCACCCCGAGGGCTAGCCTACGAGGGGTGAAGGACTCGTGGTTAGTGATTCGTCCCATGAAGGGACTGACCATTGGGCAGAGTGGAACTCCGAGGACTAGCCTACAAGGAGCACACACCCCCTGGTCTCGATCGGTCTTGGTCTGTCGGGGTTGAGTTCATTGACCCAGGCCCCCTTCATTATTGGCCATGGCTTCGAGAAGATGCCCACCATGAAGAGGTAGGGCCCTCGGTCGCCCAGCAAGCAGGAACTAACGGGGGAATGTCCCCCTCCCCGGGTGATTGAAGTGACGGGGAAACCTCGGAACGATGCAGATGGCCACGAAGAACAAGTAATAAAGGCCTAAGTTAGACAGACCCCCGGCAGGGACATATGCTCGAACAGTTAGAAAATATATTCAAGGGGATAGACCCTGTACATGGCAGACAAAGGCGGCGCGGAGGCACGGCTCCATCCGAGAGAGAAAGGGACGCAAAGTCCTTGAACCAAACATAAAAGAAATAAAACGAAAGAAAGCCCCCGGGGAGGGGTGTTTCTGTAGCCCGCGATGATTCGGGGCGTGATATGAATCTCGAGGAAACCGGGATCGGCCCTACGCAAAGAAGAACCCTGTCGCGCATATCAGTATAAATAAAGATAGAGAAAGGGGAGATCGTTCCTCCAATTTATTGATTCAAGCATCCACAGGCATGCATACATATCACCATCCCTAAGACAGGGAGGATTTAACATTCGCAGCGGCGAGATTACAATTCGGCACCATTGTTTGGTTGCCGTTTAACGATTTAGAAGCAGAGGACGCCCAGGTCACAATAACAGAGAGAAGATGGCAGAAGAAATCGCGAAGAAGGGGGAGGGGAGTCGACTCATATCATCATCGCCCCTCCCCTCCATCGCTTACATTCGATGTGTAGAAGCTTAGAGGAAAAGGAAAAGAAATGCGGAAAGCCGGAATAGAAACGACCCCTGCCCACCTGTTCCTCAGAAACAGAGTATCGTAGAGCCGGCCGACGCTCGCCCCTTCAGGGAAGAAAACCCTCCTCTCTGTATCTCCTGAAAAGAAGAAACTCTCCCCCTTTCCCAGTTGCCTTCCTCTTCTCAACTGCCTCACTCTTTTCTTTCTTTCTTTCTCCGAGAGCCCCTTTTTCAATCGAACCTCGCCCATATATATAACAGGTTGGAGGCTCTTCATCCGGCGTGAGCTTTTTAGCGCCGGAGAGAGTCTTCACCAATTTATCGCGCCGGTTTAAGGCGCCATTCGATAGGGTACCTGGCGCGCCGGGATGAGGGGAAGGTAGGGGCCGCCGGGATAAGGACTGAAGATAAGGGGCGCTCCGGGATAAGGGCATTGGGTGAGGGGCGCGCCGGTTTAAGGCGCGCCGGACTAATGCCCCTTGTACGCTTCGAGCCAGTCGATGAACTCGGGGCCATCGTGAACATGTACTCTGCCACTGCTCACTAAGACTTCGACGATATGATTGTCGAAGCTCCTAGATTGGCGTACGGCCATTCTCGAGGTTCTGGATAGCTTTATCTTGATCGTACGGGCTTTCTACCGGCACGGCCTTCGGCTCTACGCTCCATGCTGTTGGTCCGGCCTGGCTCGTACTCAGAGCTTTCTAGGAGGTTAGATAGCCGGGAGATAGTTCCGCCTGAGCCGGGCGATCATTCGGCCACTAAGGCCCATCTTGACGGGAAGCCGTGCCCATGCCGGGCGATCGGGATCTTCCGCCGTCAGATCTTTCGGTTCTCCGTTTCGGGAAGCCGGGGGGACTCCTTTATCCTCGGGAGAGCCTTTCATGAGGTGGGTAGCCTACCGGGTAGACCGTCGACCTTGGTCGGACAACGGGTGTAGTGGATGCAGCACGACAAAGTCGATGCCGGTCATTGGGCAGGCTTGGTCGCACTGCCGGTTGGTTGACGGTTGTCTCGGCTCTCCTGAGGTGAAGTCCCCGTATCCATACGGAGTGACCCGAGGCTCTGACAGCTTGAGAAGTCTTCAATATGTTGATCTGCATCGGCTTTCGTGCTTCGGTGTGCCGGGTCATTCGTCTTTATTGGCTTGGTCGCCAATGATCATATTTTAGGTGCCAACAAATGCCCCCAGACGTGGGTGTTGCGAGCAAGGCACGAGTGCAGCAAGACCGACGGATGAATTTCATCCGGACTGATCTCCTCTCTGATTGGCAGGAGCTCTGAAGGGCCCTTAATTCGGCACGGATGTTAAACCGGCGCCGTTTGAATGTTAATACGGCGGGGTAGCCCACGCGCCCCCTTGGCCTTGGACGTTAATCGCGCGCTCACGATGCTGTCGTTTTAATCCGGCACGGCTTCGGCGCTGATGGTTAATCCAGCGCGCCTTTCCCCGGCGCGCCTTTTGCTTACAGGTTTTTTAATCCGGCGCGCTAAATAGCGCGCCGATTTTACAATGGGGAGGACCCCCCCTATTTATTTCTTTCTTCTCCGTTTTCTCTTCATCGCTTCTCATTTGCACAACTCCCTTCTCTCTCCTCCCTTTCTTCTCTCCCTCTGGCGCCGAGCGAGTTGAGGGTGAGGGTGGCGGCGGTCCTTCGGTGAGTGAAGATGCTGTCCATTTGGGTTACAAAACCCTTTCTTTGGGCCCCGGGAGGCTTCTAGCAGGGCTTGCCCTCGGAGCTGTTTCCCCGGGTGTTCCTCTGGCCTCGGTGTAATGCCGATGGCTGCTTTTTAGGGATCGTTCCTCAGTGGACGTGTTCCGCATTTCTTCGGCAATTCCCTGTGCTGGGGAGACTCTGCCGAAATTTTGTCAGAAGTTCACCTTTGATTAGCCATTTCCTGACGTTGTTTTTTGTTTGATATGCTCTTTTGCAGCTGTCATGGCATCCAGCTCTTCCTCTCGTGCCGTGGTGACATGGGAGAATGTTAATTCTCTCGACTGGGGGCTCGGCCAGGTGGACCATAGTTGCAAGTCTTCGGATTCGGAGAGGACACTGTAGACACCGGTCGTCTCCTTATTCTCGGGGGCGACTCCTTTCATTATAATAGAGAAGGCGTGACCAGAAGGATTATCCCAAGGACAAGCACCTGATGTCCCTTCTTCGGCGCTTCAACCTTCAGGGGAAGCGGGATGTGTTCGCCGTCCGGAAGGTCGAGCAGGCTCTGCTGGTGGAGAGAGACAGCTTGGCCGAATGCGTAATGCGGGGAAGACCCATCTATCTCCCTGGGGAGGTCAGGAAGTGGAGCGTTGTGCTGGGGCTGCAAGACCTGGCTCCGGCAGACGGACTGTTGACCAGAGCTGCCGAATTTGTACCTGCTCGGTGGAATGACTCCGCGGGCAGAGTAGATCGGGAGAAACCGATCTTTGGTTTATTCCTTGCCCCGTTGAGATGGGGATATAGAGATGAGTCATTCTTGCTGGATTGCTTGGCGATTCGCTTCAAGCACCAGATCTCCGTGGGGTGGTTTGCTGAGTTGAAAGTTACAGACGCCCACGTTCAGGCCTGGAGCAGTGGAATTCACAGACTATGTGCTGCATCATTATGCTCCTCTTTTGACCAGAGCTGGTGTTTATCACAGCGTGTATGCTTCAAGGTATCGGTACCCGATTTCCCGAGGCTTGTGCTGCGGCATGATCGAGGTGTTTTGCCCTGAATACAACACCTTCTATACTTCAGAGGGGGAGACCTCCATAGACTTGTGGAGTCTATCTCAGCTCAGCGGCCTGCCCATTGATGGAGAGCCGTATGAAGAAGTTTGTTGGCCCGACTGGTTGAAGGACCAGACCGACGGTGACGGTCGGTATATGGCGGGCTACGCCTATCGATATCTAATGAAGGCGTATCGCACCCTCTTCCATTCGTCGCAAGACACGAGAGAAGCTCGAAAGTCGTCGGGCGAGAAACGAAGAGTGCGGATGGGCGCTTGGCTTCAATATTTCTTCCAGGGAAAGAACAAGTATGAAGATTTTCCTCCGATAGCACCGGTGGCCCAGAAGCGGAAGAAGAGGATACGACGCCAGGTCGCTTCGTCATCTTCTTCGAGAGGAGGGCAGGGGGGAAAACCCAAACCCTACTGGTGTTGATGCAGTGACTCACTGTGCTGCGTATTTGGTTTATTGGCTTTGTTCCTTTGCTCTCCCTCAGGGTGACGAGAGCGTGATCAGGGCGGAAGCCATATATCCAGCCTGTCTTATGGCTTGGGGTACCAAGCTGTCTCTTTGCCCAGTGGCCTGTGCCTCATTTACAAGATGTTGGGAGACTTGCATAAGACGCGCCTCCCCAGAAGCCTTCGACGGTTGGTCCGTTACATTTCTTTAATGCTTGGGTCTGCACCCTGTTCCCGGAGGCAGCTCCTTGGGCGCTACAAGCAGTTCCTCTGGTCCCGCGCATGATAGAGTTTGCAAGTGCCGAGCCATCATCGCTAGCGGAGCAACTCTATGCCATTCGGGGTAAATTGACCCGTCTTCCCGTGGACTCGCCCGGGGTTCTTCATTTCTGGAGCTTAGCTGCTCACTCGAGCCCGTTGACGAACAGGACGAGGCAATGCAAGCTCTTTGAAACTGAGGAGTACATCCATCCGATTTCCCAAGCCAATTATACCAGGCCTATTCTGGAGCCGGAGTTGGTTGATTGGGCACTGGCCATCAGGCCTAGTGTCCTCGTATTTCGCAAGAGCTGCATTCTGTGGCTGGAGCCGTATTACCCGTTCCGTTTCAGTCGGAACTTTGGCTACGACCAGCAGATTCACATTCCTCTTCGCAATTTGCATTGCCCAACAGGCACAGGGCCGGGCAAACGTCCAATGACGACGCCCGGATATGGTGGGACTTTTTCCATCGTCACGAAGACGTTTCTTTTGTGGTGCCCCCCCGCACGGTTCCCTCGCGTCACGCCTGAATACGTCAAGTGGTGGAACGCGCGGACGGGATTTTACAGGACCTCCGGATAGAGTGCTGGGCCGTGGCGGAGCACAGGTTCTTAGCTTCCCAGCCGAAGCCCGTTCTTGATATTGACGCTTCTTATTTGAAGAAGTTGAAATCTTGGACTAATACGGACGTGAAGGCCTATCTAGAGGCCCGCAAGCTCGTAAAAGGCCGCAAGATGAAAGTTGAGCTGAAGTTGCCCCGATCAACAAGGATGATTATGTGAAGACCCTTCGGGGTTTATGCCGGGTAAGCAGTGAGAGGGTGATTCTCCAGCAACTCCCTTTGCCAGTAGAGGAGCCCATCGCGGCCGTGGCCGACTGGCGTCCCGAGGTGGACAGGTTGTATCCCTACCGGGCTTTCATTCGCAAAGAGGACAGGCGGGCTGACTTATATGCCAACACCCCCTGGCTGTTCGCACTCCTTCGGTCTCACGGCCTCTCGATGGGTAGCCCAGTGAAGCCATACTGGACCATCCTCTTCAGTTCTCCTTCAAATATGTAGACAGGTGGGGGCTGGACCATCTAAGCCTGTATTATCCGCTGTCCTCCGTGGACACGAGGACCTGGCGTTGCTAGCTGAGCCGAGCGAAAAGATCGGGGATCTATGCTGGCTCATTCGCGAGGCGGCTTCGAGGGACAAGACGCCATCGCTATTTTATTGGCCTCTCTTCCCCTTTTACACGGGACCGGCAAGTAAGTTCTATCTTTTCCTTAGGCCCTTCGGCCAGCTTTTTCCTTTCATTATGGTTGTGTCATTCTCACCCTTGTGCGTATACAGTCCGACCGACTTCGGAGGAGACTCGGCACTTCAGGGAGCTGATCATAAAAGCCAAAAAGCCGCATATTTTGAAGTTCGGCCCGGCCCCACGACGCCACTACCTCCTGGAGATTCGAGGAAGAGGACTAGGTCCCAACTACGGGAGGCCGTCGGGAAGGCGAAAGCAGCGGTGACCCGAGTGACCGGGCGCGGAAGAAAGCCGCAGAGAAGGAATCGGCAACCGTCCTTCCTCCTGTTGTATCTTTTGAAGAGTTTGAGGCTTCTCGCGCACAAGGGCTAGAGGCCGAAGGTAGGCTCTTCTTTTCTTCAGAGTGCATTAGCTTGTTTCGACCGCTTGGGGTGGCCCATGCTGACAGTTGCCGATACAGCTGCCGCGGTCGTCGGATCGGAGGCGACGGTAGATGTAGCGGCTAGGGACGGGGCAGAGGAAGTCCCCGCTGCTCCAGTAGAAAGGGATCTGCCCTCTCCAACACCCTGGCGGGAGATGGAAGGTAATCTATAGTTTAGTTGCGATAACAACGCAAATCTTCGTATCTTCAGCCGTCTTGACCCCTTTTTTGCTGTGAATTGTAGTCGATATACAACCACCATTGTTTCCGGGCTCGGAGAGTGCAGAGGAGGTGGTCCCCTCGGGTAGGGAGAGCCCGCCCCCGAGGTATCATCTATTGCTGCCCTTGGTGTGGAGAGCACCGGAAAAGCTTCCGCCGAGGGTGATGCTCCTGCTGGCGAGGCTCCTGCTTCGACGGCGGAGCGTCCTGAGAGAGCAGAGGGTCTTCCTCCTCTGAGCATGTAGATTATGGTGGCAGCTCCAGTGACGAGGAGCCATCACTGCTTGATTTTGAGACCGACGATGCTGGGGTGTCCTCGGTCTATGAGAGTGACTATCCGACTTTCAGCCCGGCCCGGTTATCATGGGGCGGTCCTGTGCCGTCATTATCGCTTACGGGTGAGGAGGCTGGCGCTGGGGGAGCTGCTCTTAAAGATTTGAGCTTAGTCCCGGCAGATGTAAGGACCTATCCAGGACCGATGCTTACCATGCTTCTTTTCTCCTTCTTCTAGCCAGGTTTTAACTGTATATATATCTCCGATGCAGACTGAGGTGGCGCTGTCAACTATGACGGTGCAGATACCACTCCTGGCCCTGGGAACAGGCCAGGCGACTTTCCCGTCCGTCCTGCGGCCCATCGCATTGCGGTACCCAAAGGATCATGCAGCAGCGATGGTTCCAGTTGGTCCCAGAGCGCTCGTGGAAGTTGATAGTTCGGCAGTAGCCGGAGATTCTCCGCCAAGGGAGGCTGCACAGCAGTCAGTTCTGGAGAAGGGTGGCTCTGCTGAGATAGAAGCCGGGGAGATTATTGAGGGACGGATGTCCTCGGTGCTCGAGGTTCTTGTTGGACTCCCACCCCAGGGGACCGGCAAAGAGATTGTTGTTGTTGAGGATCTAGCCACCGCATCTGCCGGTGCGGTTGTTCCCAGTGGTAGTGGGCTGCAGGTTATGCCGTCGTCATCCTCCGGGACGGCTAATGATATATGGGCTGCCGTGGATGGCAGAGTAGAGTTCGAACTGCCCGAGATGTCGCCACTTGGCCTTCAGTCCTCGAGTGATGTCGTGTGGCAGTTCCTGGGGACCCTCCAGCAGACCGTAACAGCCAGTAGGGATTTAACTTATATTCAGCTGAAGGGCTTGATAGAGCATCTGTCCCGCTCGCTGCTGGCCCTCGGTTGTCCCATGGACGACTGGACTCCGCGGGTAATCTTGCTCCTGAAGTATGTGAACCGGAGGGAGTTCTTGGGCCGGGAGGCAGCTAACCAGCTGGCGGCCATATCATTGGAGCGGGCTGAAAACAAGACGGCCCTTATTTCTCTGCAAGAGACAGCGGCGAGGGCGAGGGACGAGGCCAACGCCTCTTTACAATGCCGGAGCTCCCTGACGGCTCGGATGACGGCATTGCGGGCCGAACTTTCCAGGATAGAGGTTGAACTTGAAGAAGTAGATCGCCTGGGGGTCCAAAAGGTTGAGGATGCTGAGATGACTGAAGGACAAGCTGCTTCCCTGGAGATGAAGCTATCCGAGCTGGAGGCCACCGAGTTCAGATTGCAAGAACTGATCCGTCATCCCTCCCTGGGTATTCCTGTGTTGGAGGACATCTTCCGACGCCCTTTGCCATAGTCTCTTTTCTTTATGTGCTCCCTTTTAATGCACCTTATGTATTCCAGGGCATGGCCCATGTAATCATGTGCTTTTTACTTCATAATAATGAAAAATCTCCGTCCTGATTTTGAATGAAGACTCCATCTTGTCATTTTTTCCTTTCATTTGCCGTTGATTCTAGTCCGAGTGTATGAGTCACTAGGGCAGGAGAGCGCTCACGCCTTCAGGGAAGGGGTGAGGTGTTCACTCCACCGCACCGTGACTTTTTCTCAAGACTAGAAACGGCTTATGTCGGTCGAGAGTTCGGGGACTTAGGAGGGCATAGTGGAACTGATGGATACACGGTCCTGCCGGGAACAGCCAGAATCGAGTATGGGTAGCGACCGGTCTTGCCGATGGTGACAAGGGTCGAAAGGGGTAGACAGTCTTGCCGATGGTGACAAAATCGGATATGTAGCGACCGATCTTGCCGATGGTGACAAGGGTCGAAAGGGGTAGACGGTCTTGCCGATGGTGACAAGAATCGGATGGGTAGCGACCTATCTTGCCGATGGTGACAAGGGTCGAAAGGGGTAGACGGTCTTGCCGATGGTGACAAGAACCGGATAGGGTAGCGACCGATCTTACGATGGTGACAAGGGTCGAAAGGGGTAGACGGTCTTGCCGATGGTGACAAAAACCGGATAGGTAGCGACCGATCTTGCCGATGGTGACAAGGGTCGAAAGGGGTAGACGGTCTTGCCGATGGTGACAAGAACCGGATAGGTAGCGACCGATCTTGCCAATGGTGACAAGGGTCGAAAGGGGTAGACGGTCTTGCCGATGGTGACAAAAACCGGATAGGTAGCGACCGATCTTGCCGATGGTGACAAGGGTCGAAAGGGTAGACGGTCTTGCCGATGGTGACAAGAACTGGATAGGTAGCGACCGATCTTGCCGATGGTGACAAGGGTCGAAAGGGGTAGACGGTCTTGCCGATGGTGACAAAAATCGGAAGGGTAGCGACCGATCTTGCCGATGGTGACAAGGGTCGAAAGGGGTAGACGGTCTTGCCGATGGTGACAAAATCGGATAGATAGCGACCGATCTTGCCGATGGTGACAAGGGTCGAAAGGGGTAGACGGTCTTGCCGATGTTGACAAAATCGGATGGGTAGTGACCTATCTTGCCGATGGTGACAATGGTCGAAAGGTGGTAGACGGTCTTGCCGATGGTGACAAGAACCGGATAGGGTAGCGACCGATCTTGCCGATGTTGACAAGGGTCGAAAGGGGTAGACGGTCTTGCCGATGGTGACAAAAATCAGATAGGTAGCGACCGATCTTGCCGATGGTGACAAGGGTCGAAAGGGGTAGACGGTCTTGCCGATGGTGACAAGAACCGGATAGGTAGCGACCGATCTTGCCGATGGTGACAAGGGTCGAAAGGGGTAGACGGTCTTGCCGATGGTGACAAGAACGGATAGGTAGCGACCGATCTTGCCGATGGTGACAAGGGTCGAAAGGGGTATAGACACTAGACGTGTATAAGTGGGATATCGGATGAAGACCCTCGCCGCGACCTCGAAAGGGGTCTTCCGGACAGAGAATGAATCATCACTATTCAGCATTCATTATTCACATTACTGACCTAAGCGCCCTTTCGGGTTTTCGCCGAAGCTAGCCCCCTCTTGCTTTTGCCCACGCGCCCTTTCGGGTTTTCACGCGGCGGGGTACCCGATTTTGCCTGCGACGCCCTTTCGGGTTTTCACCACAGCTGGGTTATAGCCATTTTTGCACTTGACCTGATATAGGAGCAAGTCTAGCGGGGTATCTCTATTTTTAACCCCCTTTTTTTTCCCTCTTCTTTTTTTTTCTTTTTTGTTTTTGAATTCGAGATTCAGAAGAACTGGACCGCGGGAACGCTGACCGTCCTTGTCGATGAGGACAAGGGTTGGTCTTAGGTTTATTTCGTCGACACTGGTTAAATGTCGAAGCAAGGACGTGGCTTATTAACAAGGATGTAGGATCCAAGTTCAAGAGTAGAGATCGACCGTTCTCGTCGATGATGGCGAGAGTCGAAAAGGGTTTATTCGTCGGCGTATGCTACTGCCGAAACAAGGATGGGGTTGTCAACAGGGACGTAAGGTCCAAGTTGAGGGTAGAGATCGACTGATCTCGTCGAGGATGACGGGGGTCGAAAATGATATGTTAAAGGATTTCCGGCGGGACTTTGATGATTGCCCCTTTCGGAGTTTTATTGGGTGGAGAATAGGAGAGGCATTTGGGAAATTACCACTTTACCGACTCAGGCCCTTTTGGGTTTTCGCCGAAGCCAGCCCCCTCTTACTTTTGCCCACGCGCCCTTTCGGGTTTTCACGTGGCGGGGTACCCGATTTTCCTGCGACGCCCTTTCGGGTTTTCGCCAAGCTGGGTTATGGCCATTTTTGCACTTGTCCCGATATGGAGCAAGTCTGGGGGGTATCTTTATTTTTAACCCCATTTTCTTTTCTTTCTTTTTTTTTTATATTCGGAATGCGAGCCGAGAGAGGGTAGCTTGATCAGGGCAAAATGCCGCTAACCAAGGAGAGGTAGCTTGATTAGGGTGGAAAGCCGCCTGATCAAGGAGAAGTAGTTCGATTAGGGCGGGATGCCGCTAACCAAGGAAAAGTAGCTTGATTAGGGCAGAATGTCGCTAACCAATGAAAAGTAGCTCGATTAGGGCGGCGGAATGCCACTAACCAAGGAAAGAGTAGCTTGATTAGGGGGGAGTGCCGCTAACCAAGGAGAAGGTAGCTCGGTTAGGCGGAGTGCCACTAGCCAAGGAAAGGGTAGCTCGAAGGGCGGAGTGCCACTAACCAAGGAAAGGTAGCTCGGTTAGGGCGGAGTGCCATAACCAAGGAGAAGGTAGCTCGGTTAGGGCGGAGTGCCACTAACCAAGGGGTAGCTCGGTTAGGGCGGAGTGCCACTAACCAAGGAAAGGTAGCTCGGTTAGGGCGGAGTGCCACTAACCAAGGAAAGGTAGCTCGGTTAGGGCGGAGTGCCACTAACCAAGGAAAGGTAGCTCGGTTAGGGCGGAGTGCCACTACCAAGGAAAGGGTAGCTCGGTTAGGGCGGAGTGCCACTACCAAGGAAAGGTGTGTTCCGACCGATCACTCGGGGTGTGTCGGCTGCGCCGCATGATACAGCTTAATGTGTTTTCCGTTGAGGGGAGAGAACTGGATGACTCCTTTGTGGTCTACAAGGACGTAGGCACCCCCTTCATATACTCGGCGGACGATATACGGTCCGACCCAGTTTTCGACCAGCTTCCCTTTGGGGTTAGAGGCCATCACTTCTCTTCTTTTGACCATCACCAGGTCTCCTTTCTTGAACTCTCGACCCTTGACTAACTTGTCAAAAGCACGGGCCATGCGAGCTTGGTAGAGTTGGATGTTTTGTTGCGCCTGGAGGCGTTTTCCTTCGAGCTCAGCGAGCTCTTCCAATCTTCTTTCTGCATTGGTCTGCTCACCACTGACTAATCCGTGCTGGATGGCAACTCGCAATGAAGGAACTTCAAGTTCAATCGGCACTACAGCTTCCGACCCATAGACAAGGGAGAAGGTGAACAGCCGGTTGGGGTCTTGTAGACAGTACGATAAGCCCAAAGTGCTTCGTACATCCTTTCTTCCCAATCCTTTTTGTTAGACTTGACAGTCTTTGCCAGTGTGCACAAGGTCTTGTTAAAGGCCTCTGCAGTCCATTGGCTTTTGAGGGTTGTAGGGGGACGATGTCCTCCAGTCAATTTTGTATTTGTCGGCTAGCCGTAAACCTTCTGATTTCTGAAATGGCTGCCATTATCAGAGATGATTCGGCTGGGGATCCCGAACCGGAATATTACATTCTGCCGGAAGAATCTTGCAACTAGTTCTCCGGTCACATCTCTTAGTGCTACTGCCTCCGCCCATCTGGAGAAATAGTCTGTAGCTGCTAAGATGTTTCCCTGATGAAGATGCTGGTAGTGGCCCTACCACGTCCGTGCCCCACTGAGCAAACGGCCAACTTGGTAGAGTGGGATGCAGTGGCACTGGAGGTCTCCTCGCCACATTAGCGTGTTCTTGACATTTCTGACAAGCTTGGCAAACTTGCAGCAATCATTAAATATAGTGGGCCAATAATAACCCAGCTTCTTTATCTATTTTCATTTTCGGGCCAGCCTGGTGTGCTCCAGCTGATCCTGCATGAACTTCTTGCATCACCTGTCCCGCTTCTGCTGAAGACAAGCAACGGAGTAGGACTTTCCTTCGGGCATCTGCCATAATTCGGAACAAGGTCCCGCTTCTCATCTCGTAAGAATCCTTGATCCTCAGGAGCTTCATTCTCTGTTCCTTTTCTTTTGGAAGTTGCTGGTGTTGAAACCAGCGTAGGAGATGCTCTCGCCAGTCGGGCTGCTGAACCCCTTCGATGACTGCTACTTCCATCTCTTGTTCGTCGGCCAGAACCTCTGTTACGCTGGGGACCTGTCGGCGGTTGATCACTGTTATATTCAGGCTTGTGTCTGGCGGGACCGCCAATGAACTGGCCAGCTTAGCGAGGGCGTCTGCCTGAGCATTCCGGCCTCGATTGATGTGCTTGATGCTGATGAAGTAAAATCTTGACATCAGGCGAGTTGCCAACTGGTGATAGGGGAGGAGCTCTTGCTTTCGCACCTCGAACTCTCCTTCCAGCTGTTTTATAACTAGCATGGAGTCTCCGAATGCTTCCAGCATCTGAATTCCCATGGACAGAGCAATCTGCAACCCGATTATCAGGGCTTCATATTCTGCTTCATTGTTTGTGCATTGTTTGTTTATGGAGCAGGAAGTATGCACCACTTCTCCTTCTGGGGACTTCAAGACTATGCCTGCCCTGCTCTGACCCTGGATGACCCGGTAGCAGAGGTGTCAATTCTGGAAGCGCCATCAAAGTATAGCTGCCATGAGGAAGGCTGTACTTGGGCGGCTTCTAGGGTTTCATCCTCGGGAAGTTCCGGTTCCCACGGGCTTTCCCCGGGCACTGGGTGCTCAGCGAAGAAGTCTGCAATAGCTTGACCTTTGATGGCCTTGCGCGGTACGTAGGAGACATCAAACTCCATAAGGATTACCGCCCATTTGCCTAGGCGGCCTTTGAGTGCCGGCTGGGACATAATATATTTCAGGGGATCCTCCTTGGACACCAAGCTGATTTCATGCGACAACATATAATGCCGGAGCTTTTTGACTGCGAAGACTAGTGCCAGGCAGATCTTCTCAATATAAGTATATTTTCTTCAGTTCTGACCAGTCTCCGACTGAGGTAATAGAGGGCTTGTTCTTTCCCTTCTTCATTATTCTGGGCTAGCATTGCCCCCAGAGAATTGTGTGTAGCTGCTATATACAGTATCAACGGCCGTCCTTTCACCGGTGCGCCCAATACTGGAGGAGTCTTCAGATAGTCTTTTAGCTTGTCAAAGGCTGTCTGGCAATCTTCATCCCAATAAAAGGGAACATCTTTCATCATCAACTTGTGAAAAGGCTGGCATCGCCCTGACAAATTGGAAATGAACCGCCGGATATAAGCCAGGCGGCCCTGTAGTGACCTCAGCTCGGAGATGTTCCTAGGTGGAGGTAACTCCTGAATCGCCTTGATCTTTGCGGGGTCTATCTCGATTCCCCGATATCGGACGATGAAGCCCAAGAATTTTCCGCTCGACACTCCGAACGCACATTTCATAGGATTCATTTTTAGCTCATGCTGCCTCAGCCTCTGAAAAACAATCCGGAGGTCTTGCAGGTGATCTTCTTTTCTTCTGGTTTTGACCACCAGGTCATCTATGTAGCACTCGACCTTGTGGTAGAGCAATTCATCAAAATTTTGGTCATTGCGCGCTGATAGGTTGCGCCAGCATTCTTCAGTCCGAATGGCATTCTCTTGTAATGATAAATGCCTTTAGGAGTTCGGAAAGCAGTATGGACCCGGTCATGCTCCGCAATCCAAATCTGATTGTAGCCGGAAGACCCATCCATGAATGACAGGGCTTCATGGCCGGTTGTAGCATCGATCATGACCTCGGTTATTGGCACCGGAAAGTCATCTTTAGGGCAGGCTTTATTTAGATCTCGGAAGTCAACACAAATCCGGATCTGTCCATTCTTCTTTTTCACGGGGACGATATTCGCCAGCCATGTGGTGTACTGATTTTCTTCAACAAATCCCACATCAATGAGCTTGTCAACTTCAGCACAGATTCGGGTGATGAGCTCGGCCTCATACGCCGCGGTGGTTGCTTCACCGGCTCGGCTTCGGGGCTGATTGTTAGCTCGTGTTGTGAGACAGCAGGGTTTAGACCTGGCATCTCTTTATAAGTCCAGGCGAAGCAATCCCGGTATTCTAGCAGCAGCTGGATGTACAGCTCCCGTTCTTCTGGGGATAGTTGGGCACTGAGGAAGGTAGGCCTAGGGTCCTCCTCATCTCCCAAGTTGACTTCTATTAGTTCATCGACTGTGGCTTGGCCTCCGTCTTCTATCTCCGGAGGTGCCGGCTGGAGGTCAACGAAGTCTGGAATACCATCTTGAGGGTCGAGTACTTCGACTTCCTCGTCAGACACTGCCAGAGCTTCATGGGGTCTCTTGCTTCTTTGCTAGCGACTGTGTGGATGGATCTATTGACATATCCGTTGCCGTTGCAGCTCCCGAGGGTGAGAGAACAGCTTCAGTGCTTGTAGATGAGGTTGCAGCCATGACAGGCCAGTAGTTGTTTGCCGCCGGACTCGGACAGCATATTGGATTTGTAGCAGAAG
Source organism: Amorphophallus konjac (assembly GCA_022559845.1). Lineage (NCBI taxonomy): Eukaryota > Viridiplantae > Streptophyta > Magnoliopsida > Alismatales > Araceae > Amorphophallus > Amorphophallus konjac. Next base: position 16,330 of record JAHNEJ010002267.1, read on the forward strand.
TTGAGGAGTCTCGCCTTCTGGGACAGTTGTATCTTCCGCAGAAGTGGCTTTTTCTTTTCTGGTAGCTGGCTCCCTTGATTGGAGTAAACCAAGGCTCTGACTGGCAGAGGGTGTTGAAGTCGTCATTAGTATGACCCCTGCGGAGGGAGAGACTCTGCTTCTTGATGTCTTCGGCTTCGCTGCTGCTAGCCGTATCAAATTCGGCTTGAAAGGCCGCTTCTTCAGGACGGACCTGCTCCCAGCATCGGCAGGAGATCAAGGTCTCCATTTGTTGATTCCGGATAGAGCCAATTCAGCATGTTCGGCTTCCGCCGGATATTCATCAAAGGTTGCCCCCAGAGGGCTATCTTCAGTTGGATAGAAGGTGGAGATGGTATCCACCTCGTACCGCCCACTGTAATAGTAGTCTTCCAGGGTGAAGCCCAGACCCGGATGTTGAGAGACACGTCTCATTTCTTTATCCAGATTTGCAGGATACCACATCTTCTGGAAAGCTTCCTTGCGTTTTTGAGGTTGATCGGGAGGGATGTGTTGCTTTTGAAACATCCTGGCCGTCCGATCAGTGGTAAATGCCAGGCCCTGAACAGGAACCCGCGGGTTGGCTAGATCCTCAGGGAGGCTGCAGTCTGTGTCCTCCTGAGTGGGATGCTCCTCAGCTGTATAGAACAAGCTGCTGGGCCCATCTTCTTGTGTCACCTCCCAGCTTTGAAAGGTTCGACAGTGGGATCATGAGGCCGGAGACTGGCTTGGTGAGGCCGGCCGGGACTCCGATGCGGTCGTGCTGTCGATCAACATGCACTTCCTTAGCTTTGGGGTATAATGCTGGGGGTGTCACCCTGCCGACATTTCCAGAAGCCGTGATGTGGGAAACCACCTTCGGCTTGACATATCCGCGCGGCGGTGGTGGATACCAACCGTCACCCGATTGTTCTTCGATGCCCCTACGGGGGCTCCATCTTCAGAAACCTTCCGGGGAGACCCCGTATATAGGTTGGCGTCCGCCAAGTGACATTCAAACACCTCGAATGGGTGGATGTCAGCAAATATCCTCTCCTCCTTCCCCTGGAGGCTGTATTTGATGCATTGGTGGAGCGTGGAGGGCACCACCATATTTTCATGCAGCCATGGGCGGCCGAGCAGTGCTTTGTAGGAGGTGCGAGAGTCAATGATATGAAACTGCACCGTTGTAGTGAAATCTGCCAGGGTCAGTGTGAACTCTGCCACTCCCATAGATACTTCACACTTTTGGTTGAAGCCAGCGATACGCATATCCCCGACTTTCTCGAGATGCACATTAAAGTGGTACCTCTCGTATATTCTATATGGCAGGATGTTGACTGCTGCACCAGGATCGACCAGAATCCGGTTCAGTTCTCTTCCGTTCAGGTGCCCTTTCATATATAGCGGCCTGTTGTGACTGGCAGTAGGTAGTAGCATGTCTTCTGGAGAGAAGGTCATACTGGCTTCTGGTATAGCCTCAGCTATGCAAGTTTCAAAATGAGCAGGCGTCTGCAGAGCAGTGATGATCGCCTGTCGAGTCTCTTCACTCAAAGAGAGAATTTCCCAGATCGTAAATCGAGCAGGGAGCTTCTTGAGCAACTTCATTATTCGGCTTCCAGCCCGGACATTGGAGAGCTTCATCTCTTCAGCCCATCTGGGCTTGGAAAGGTTTTGATTGCGGGTCCTGACGGACCTGCTTCCCTTCCTCGGACTCGGCACCCTCTTGACTGGCATCGGCTGTCGGGTCTTCTTTATTAGCTGCTGTAGGGCAAGCCCCATCTGCATTTGCATCCTCAGTAGATTGCGCTGGCTGCGGGTGAATGACCCCGGGCGTAGGGTTAGCCTCCTGACAAGGCTGCTTCCCCTTTGACATCTTCATGAATTCAAGGAATGAAGGGACTGTCTTGCCCCCAGTCTTGTTGTATAGACCTGACGGAGGAGGGATTTGGACTCCCTTAACTTCCGGCGGAGGTGTCTTGTAGGGTTGCTCCCCTCTGAACATAATGTTGTGATTGGGTGGCGGCTGGCGCCCCCATTTCCGGCCTGACCGAGTGGCATGTGCAGCAGTTGCGGCCTCGGCCTTGCCTCCCCCAGCATGGGGTGTGAAGCAAATTTCTTCTTCTTCCTCTTCTCCGGGCAGGTTGAAGAGTGCTGACAGGGTATTGCAGGAGACGACCTGTGTTTTATGGGCCCCAGCGGCCTTTCTTTTCTTTTTCTTTTGCTTTTTCTTCTTTTTGGTTTCTGCAGGTGCTTGCCCCCAGAACAGGTTGCTCTCTTGAGGTGGTGCTGCTTCAGCTTCCTCCCTTGCTTGAGTGAGAGTTGCTCCAGCTCTTGCCATGGGACGTGGTCCCGTACCAGCAGAGGTTTCAGTTCGGGCTGTACATATTCATCTAGCCCTTCAATTAAGTGTTGCAGTCGAAGGACCCCAGGATTGGTTTCCTTGATTACTGGCAGCGGAGTTTGTCTCCTCCTGTTGGGTGTATGTATTCTGACAGCTGTAGGTGGAGTGACCCATACGGGTGCTACCACTGGCGGAGCAGGCCGGGGTGTAATGCCACGGATATGTGCCCCCTCTTTTGGGCGGGGTGCCCTCTTCTTCTTGTGCTTCACAGGGATTTGCTGCCACCCCTGTGTTCTTTCACGGGCTCCAGGAAATGGATTTCGTAGGTGCTCCGTGTGCTTGCTTCAGAGATCTCCTCAGGTAATGCCTGGTAGAGGGAGACCATGTTGACTGCTGCTTCTGGGAGGAGCTTCATGTGGCTGAGGAGGGTCTACTTTGTACTCTCCCAGCTCTATTCATTCTTCTTCACCATCCTTCGATGACGTCTTTGAAAACATAACAGTCTTCGATTGATTGTGCCCAACATCTGGTGGTAGGGGCAGAATCTTGGACTTCTCTTCTTTTGAGGTCCTCTGGTCTTCTTGGCTCAGGCAGAGTGACCATACTGTATTCTGTTACCCAGTCAAACAGGATCCGGGTCTTATCCTTAGGAAAGGAATAAGCCTTCTTCATTTTGTCCCTCAACGAAGGACCTTCTTTGTCATCTGGAGCTTTCGCAGGTTGCGGGGGAGCCGCTTTCTTGCCTTTCTCCTTCTGTTGTTCGAACGCCTTGATATCAAGCGCATTCGCTTCTTTAGGTGGGGCGCCGTTCCGCAGCCTTGCCTTTCTGGGCTATGCTGGCAGTTGACGTCGGGACAGGCTTGGCTAGAAAAGCTTCCACCTCAGCCACCACATTATTCAGCCGGTCGAACGACCGTATTTCCATACCAATCATCTTTTCCAGGACCTCCCTCCTGAGATTTTGCTTACATATTTGCACAGCGTCCTCCTGATGCGGGGGCCGCTTACATCTCATTCCGAGGTTCCTCCACCTCTTGATGTAGTCAAGGGCTGTCTCATCTGCCCTTTGTTTTGTTGAATAGAGCTCGGCCACTGTGACCTCCCTCTCTGTGACATGGAATCTTTCTCTGAACTTCCTCTGCATATCTGACCAGTCATTAATTGACCCGGCCGAGAGACTGGAGTACCATTCAAATGCGAGCCCCGTCAGCGAGGACCCGAAGAATTTCAGCAGATATGACTCGTCGGTGGCCAGATCACCCATAACGGTCATATAATATGCAATATGCTCTTTTGGGGAACCTTTCCCGTTGAATTTGTCAAATTTGGGCGGCTTGTTGACTCCCGGGGGAAGTCGCTTAGCCGCATGGTGTTGCGGGTAGGGCACCCGATAGGCATCGAATGCGACGTAGTCGCCTTCGCTTTCTCTGCGAGCTTCAGCTCGATCATCCTTTCCACCATCATCCGGTTCACGACCGTGGGGTCGACTGGCTGGATAGAAGTGTGCTGGCTGCAGGTATGGGGTGACCAGGGTGGTCGCCTGTGGAGGATGCAGCAGCGGGGGTGTTGGGTGCACCTGAGGAAGCACCGGAGGTAGCAGCGGCTGAGGCTGTGGCGGCCGCTGTTGTGCTGTCGTCACAGTTGGTTCTGACGGCTGGGTAGTGTATAAAGCGGTGGAGGGTCGTCTCGACGAGCTGCTCCCCGAGATGATTCACCCTGGACTTCGGGTGGTTTAGAGGCCGATGAGTGTTCAGTTTTCTCCATCAGCTGTTTCTTCAGGGAATCTATTTCCCGTTGATATTTTTGCAGCAGCATCAAGACTGATGGATCTATAGTGGTGGGGACACCTTCTGTTGTCTCCCCGGACGTACCCTCAGGCAGGATGTCGAGGAGTACGTCGTCTTCTTCTTCCGTCGTCACCACATTAGCGGTCAAGACGGGGGCTTTGTCATCCCAGTGGAGGTAGACCTGGGGCTGTTTCTCTTTCATCATTGTCAGAAGCCCTCTTGCTGCTTCTGTCCTGCGGGTAGTTGGCCCCGGCCGTACGGCCAATTGAGCCAGTTCTTGGGGGTCTTCAGGAAGCTCCCCATATCGGCTGGACGCCAGCCATGTTGCAAGTGAAAACCTGCATCCTTCTTCTTTGTCGATGGACCCTCCGCCTTGCTTGTTGCGGAAAGGTCAGCCTCTCGAACACAGAAATTCTTCTTCTTTCTTCCCGCTCGGGGAAGGCTTCATCGGCTTCGATCTCAAAGCCGTCATTCGTATCTATTGTCAGTCGACCGACGACACCATCATTCTATCTTCCATATCTTCTTCATCCGCCACTGATGGGAAGTAGTCTTCGTCAGGCGACTGTCTGCATCAATCGCTGCTGACCCAGCGAGGGGTTGCCCAGCCCTCGAAAGTAGTTCCTGATCAGACAGGTTACCTCCTTTTGACCCCGCTCTTGATAGAGTGGGGGATAGTTGTCGACCTCCAGTAGGAGGGATATAGGCCAGCCGAGCTCTGTCGGCCGGATGTTGGAATCTTCGTCCCGTGACTGGGACGTTGGCTTGGCGGGCAGCAGCCCGGAAAACTTCTGCGGCGGGGGGATCCGCAACCACTCTTCTTCATTCGTCGGGGACAAGCCCCTTTCTCTTCTCGCTCCCGCCTCGTCGTTCATAGGACGGCGGCGGATGGGTGTCAGATGGTAGGCAGGTCGGGTCCGCTTGGGAACCCACACCTGTTTGAACTTTTTCGGCTTGAGTGCCGAGCTTCCTTGGCCATAGGGGCCGGCTTCTTTTCTTTCTGCCCTCCTTCCAGCGAGGGCTTGATAGGTGTTGTGGACGGGATGTTGGGGATGACTCGGTCTGGGGTCACCCGTGCCGTGCGTCCATCGAGGAAGACGCGCATGCCTCCTACCAGCATTGACTTCCCGGACTGAGAGACAGTTCCGGTGATCAGAGCAGTATTCTTGCGATCCTGGACGACGCTGACGTCCTCCAGAGCGTCTGTTGATGACAGTGGGGTGCGTCCCACGTACAACGTGGTGCACAGGTAGCTAGCGGCCGGGGCCGGATTCTTGAACGAACCATCGCAGCAGGGAGCCTTCAGAGGCTCCACTTCCTTCACGGTTTCCTCGACAGGTTCCGTGGCTTCGACTTCCAGCATGTCGACAAAGGCCAACCCAAGAAGTTGGGGAAGCCCACAGCAGGAGGAAAGCTACCAAATTCCATGGGCACCGCCAGGTACCCTTGCGCGTGTCTGGCGACGATCGCAGGACTGAAGCCGACGCGGTTATCCCGTGAGTCGTCATTGTTTGCACTGAAATATCAAATAAGGCGATAATCAGTAGTCTTTGAGAGGGCTTCGAAGCCCGAGTATCTCGGCAAAGAGATGAAAGGTGACACTGTCCCATCGGGCGTGCCAGACTTGTTTGCGACCTTTTCTTTCTTTCCGCCTTTTCGTTCGCGTATCGATCAACCATTTGGCTAACTGGTAGTCAACTGACTGATTGACGACGCGGGCGTGCCAGTCACATGAGTGACAATTTTATTGTGGGCTCACTCTGACCCACATAGGGCGAATGTGAGGTTCGGTCGGGACCAGCAGTCCGCCATACCATAAAGGTTATGGCGTTAATTACATCCCCCACGAGGAGGGAACACCTTTGATTAATTACCGAGATATCGGGCCATCGAAGCCGAAAAAAAAAGAGCTACATGATGATTATAGCAATGACATGCAGGATGCAAATATTTATCGTATGGCATATGTATAGTTCATGGAATTATGGACCCTCGGTACGTGGCGGAGGATGTAGGTCCGAAGACCACCATCGCGCGTGACGAAGACTTCCGGTCGGGCGTAACCCGGTCTTCTGTTGATGCCATTTGATATACCCGAGGATCTATGCATGCATGCACACAAGACATTCACGCCTAGATTATACATGAAGATAGTGTTATGAAACGGTGGCGGTCAGCACATTTATTACCCCTCGTCGAGAAGAGGGAGAGCAACACAGGTATAATAGCGAAAGCAAAACGCTTAACGGATCCGACAATGAGTACGATGATAATATGATTCGGGCTCGCTTGGCCATCCTTTTTATTCACCAATTACGGCTTATTGACATCGCCCCGAAAGACGAGACTTACCCGGGGTGAATGAATCACTAGAATGGCATGACGCTTCAAAACCGGGGTGACTACAAGTGTATAAGAACGCTTACACGGCGCGGTCACGCGTAGGTATAGGAGTTAATACGGCGCGGTGACCATGCGTATTGGAACGGCGCGCAAGGGCTTGGGGCGCGCCGGTTTAGGGCGCGCCGGAAAGGCGCAAAGGAAAAAAAGTTGGAAATGAGTGTGGGGTTAATCCGCGCGGGGGGGGTACCGCGCCGGTTTAGGGCGCGCCGGTTAAGACCGCGCCGTATTAAACCTGTTTTGTTGAATTATGAACCTTTTGACTTCATGGGACCCTTTCTTGAGTTGTTGGGCCAAATGATTGTTTGATTGGAGTCCATGGCCTTCTGGAAATGAAGGGAGGTCAGTGCGAGGTTCATACTCGAGCACTGAGTTGATTCGATTCGGAGCGATCGTTTTATTGACATAAATATCTGGAGTCTGTCAGAAATTTGACAGCATCTCCCCTGAACAAACAGAGTTGCAGGGGAGAATCGGGGTCATACTCACTAATGGAGCAAACCCCTAAATCACCGGTCTGCCTAAAGGCGGCCACATACCCACTGGATAGGATACCCCGAGGACAAGCCTGCTAGGGGCACCGAAGCTCCACAGGGGAAGAGATAGAAGGGCGAAGTCACTGATGATGAGGACGACACCCCGAGGGCTAGCCTACGAGGGGTGAAGGACTCGTGGTCAGTGATTCGTCCCATGAAGGGACTGACCATTGGGAGAGTGGAACTCCGAGGACTAGCCTACAAGGAGCACACACCCCCTGGTCTCGATCGGGTCTTGGTCTGTCGGGGTTGAGTTCATTGACCCAGGCCCCCTTCATTATTGGCCATGGCTTCGAGAAGACGCCCACCATGAAGAGGTAGGGCCCTCGGTCGCCCAGCAACTGCAGGAACTAACGGGGGAATGTCCCCCTCCCCGGGTGATTGAAGTGACGGGGAAACCTCGGAACGATGCAGATGGCCACGAAGAACAAGTAATAAAGGCCTAAGTTAGACAGACCCCCGGCAGGGACATATGCTCGAACAGTTAGAAAACAATATTCAAGGGGATAGACCCTGTACATGGCAGACAAAGGCGCGCGCGGAGGCACGGCTCCATCCGAGAGGAGAAAGGGACGCAAAGTCCTTGAACCAAACATAAAAGAAATAAAACAAAGAAAACCCCAGGGAGGGGTGTTTCTGTAGCCCGCGATGATTCGGGCGTGATATGAATCTCGAGGAAACCGGGATCGGCCCTACGCAAAGAAGAACCCTGTCACGCATATCAGTATAAATAAAGATAGAGAAAGGGAGATCGTTCCTCCAATTTATTGATTCAAGCATCCACAGGCATGCATACATATCACCATCCCTAAGACAGGGAGGATTTAACATTCGCCGCGAGATTACAATTCCGGCACCATTGTTTGGTTGCCGTTTAACGATATTTAGAAGCAGAGGACGCCCAGGTCACAATAATAGAGAGAAGATGGCAGAAGAAATCGCGAAGAAGGGGGAGGGGAGTCGACTCATATCATCGTCGCCCCTCCCCTCCATCGCTTACATTCGATGTGTAGAAGCTTAGAGGAAAAGGAAAAGAAATGCGAAAGCCGGAATAGAAACGACCCCTGCCCAACTGTTCCTCAGAAACAGAGTATCGTAGATGCCGGCCGACGCTCGCCCCTTCAGGAAGAAAGCCCTCCCTCTCTGTATCTCCTGAGAAAAGAAGAAACTCTCCCCCGTTTCCCAGTTGCCTTCCTCTTCTCAACTGCCTCACTCTTTTCTTTCTTTCTTTCTCCGAGAGCCCCTTTTCAATCGAACCTCGCCCATATATAACAGGTTGGAGGCTCTTCATCCGGCGTGAGCTTTTTGCGCGCCGAGAGAGTCTTCACCAATTTATCGCGCCGGTTTAAGGCGCCATTCGATAGGGTACCTGGCGCGCCGGATGAGGGCTGAAGGTAGGGGCGCGCCGGGATAAGGACTGAAGATAAGGGGCGCGCCGCGATAAGGGCATTGGGTGAGGGGCGCGCCGGTTTAAGGCGCGCCGGACTAATGCCCCTTGTACGCTTCGAGCCAGTCGATGAACTCGGGGCCATTGTGAACATGTACTCTGCCACTGCTCACTAAGACTTCGACGATATGATCTGTCGAAGCTCCTAGATTGGCGTACGGCCATTCTCGAGGTTCTGGATAGCTTTATCTTGATCGTACGGGCTTTCTACCTGCACGGCCTTCGGCTCTACGCTCCATGCTGTTGGTCCGGCCTGGCTCGTACTCAGAGCTTTCTAGGATGTTAGATAGCCGGGAGATAGTTCCCCTGAGCCGGGCGATAATTCGGCCACTAAAGGGCCCATCTTGACGGGAAGTCGTGCCCATGCCGGGCGATCAGGATCTTCCGCCGTCAGATCTTTCGGTTCTCCGTTTCGAGAAGCCGGGGGGACTCCTTTATCCTCGGGAGAGCCTTTCATGAGGTGGGTAGCCACCGGTAGACCGTCGACCTTGGTCGGACAACGGGTGTAGTGGATGCAGCACGACAAAGTCGATGCCGGTTCATTGGGCAGGCTTGGTCGCACTGCCGGTTGGTTGACGAGTTTGTCTCGGCTCTCCTGAGGTGAAGTCCCCGTATCCATACGGAGTGACCCGAGGCTCTGACAGCTTGAGAAGTCTTCAATATGTTGATCTGCATCGGCTTTCGTGCTTCGGTGTGCGGGTCATTCGTCTTTATTGGCTTGGTCGCCAATGATCATATTTTAGGTGCCAACATCGACTCAAGAAGATCAAAAGGAAGATTGAAGCTACATCCATCGTCTTCTTCATCAACTAGAAGAGGTTCAAGGAAGATCATTCCGCAAGAAAGAAGACACCGTCAAAGCATCCGATTCAAGCTTCTGCAACTCAGACAAGATTCTTTTCTTTGAGCATACTCTATATCTTGTTTGAGTGATTTCCATATTTGTTCTCTTTTTCATTTCATACAAACAATTGAATCTGAGAATCGTCCCTACCGGTGGTTAGTAGAAGACAATCGAGGTTGTCCGATCTGCGTTGTTGACGTCCCTACCAGGTGGTTAGTAGGAAGGCAATCGGTGGTCTTTCCGATTTGCGGTTCAGTGCGTGGGGCACTAGTAGGAGCCTCACCGGATTTGGTGAGGGGTGGGACGTAAGGACTGGGGATTCAGTCCGAACCACCTTAAAATCTCATGTGTTGTGATTTGTTCGTGTGATTGGCTTCGTTCTAAATGCATGCTTAGGTTCGAATCGATATATTAGTAATCATCTCTTGCTAAGCAAATCGTTGTGTCCTTCGTTTAGCTAGTTATATTCCGCTGCAATTTATCTTATCTAACTATATAGAGGGTTACATTGCGAAAAGAGGGGCAGATCTATTCACCCCTCCCCTCTAGATCCGATGTCCACTACACAACAAGTGGTGTCAGAGCCTAATCTCTCATTATGGGGTCCAACGACCTTGAGGGAAATGGGTGGATCAGCATCTAAGGGTTATTTACCTGAAGGACACTCTGTGAAAAGACCTCCTTATTTCACTGGATCTAACTATCCTTATTGGAAACATCGCATGCAGGTGTTCATTCGCGCCCAAGACTACGAACTTTGGCGTGTGATCAGCAAAGGTCCGTATGAGCTTACTGATAATGAGGACTTGTGGACCAAAGAACAAATACGGCAATCCACCGTCAACTGGAGTGCTAAACATATCATGCAATGCTCACTCCATCCAGTTGAATTCTCAAGAGTAGCCACCTGCGCAACTGCGAAATTGATGTGGGATAAGCTAGAGGTAATCTACGAAGGAACCTCTCAGGTACGAGAAACAAAAGCCAATATTTTAGTTTCTGAATATGAAATGTTCCGCATGAAGGCTGATGAGTCAATTCAAGATATGTATGCTCGCTTAACTGTGCTTACTAATAGTTTAACTGATTTGAGAAAGAAATATACAGAGCAAGAACTTGTAAGAAAAATTCTCAGATCATTAACTCCAGCATGGCACACGAAGGCAACCGTTGTTGAAGAATCAAGAGATCTCGCAACCACCAAGGTAGATGAACTCATTGGGTCATTAATGACCTATGAGATCAACCTCAAGAACAAAGAGGCTGAGGCACCTAAGAAGAAGTCCCTAGCTCTTAAAGCTGGACCCAGCCGTCAAGATACTTCTGATGAAGGTGAGGATTCGGGAAGTGAGCGAGATGAGGATGACGTAGCCATGCTCACACGTAAGTTCAAGAAATTCCTGAGAAAGGAAGGTAAGAGCTTCATGAGAGGAAGGTCAAGGGTAAGAAATGGTTTCAAATCTAATTTTGAAAACTCTAAGAAATCTGACAAAATCATTTGTTATTCTTGCAACAAACCAGGGCATTTCAAGAATGACTGTCCCGACAGATTCAGAAAAGCTGACAAATGGAAGGGCAAGAAGAATAACAAGGCCATGGTGTCCACATGGAGCGATGAAGAGGAAAGTGATGATGGAACTAGCTCCTCGGACAAAGAAAAAGAAGATTCTTGCCTTATGGCCAAAGGTGATGAAGAAACTGAGGTAAATTCTCTATTTGAAGATTATACAATTGATGATTGGGAGGATGCATATATACAACTCATGGAAAAATATGAAATGTACAAAAAGGAAAATAAATCATTGAAAAAGAAAATCAATTCTTTTGTGCATGATCATGACAAGGATGATAAGAATGCTCTACTTGAAACTGAAATTGAAGATCTTAAGAAAATGATTGAGGATTTGGAGAAGGAAGAAAAGAAATGGCTGACTTGGAAACTGAAAATGAAAATTTGAGAAATGAGATTGATAGCATTAAAGCTAAAAATGCAAACCTATGAAAAGAACAGTAAATTGAGTATTGAAAAATATGAAGCCGTCAAACATGTCAACACTCAACTCTTGCAAAATATTGAAAACTTACAAAAAGAATTGAAGGATAAACAACAATCCTTGGAAAATTTTGTGGATGGAAAAGAAAACCTAGATGCTTGCTAGGTACTAGGATGAATTTCAACAAGGAAGGGTTGGGATTTTGAACCAACAAACAAAAGGTCAATTGGGCTAAAAACAGTCACATTTGTCTCATCTTCCGAAGCCTCCACCTCAAAGATAACTCCCACACAAAACCAGCAAAAACAAAAGGAGAAAGGAAAAGAAAAGATTGAAGAGGAAGTCACCAACATTCCCATAAAGCATGTCCAAAAACTTAAGAAAGGTCGACCTTCCCCACAACATAGGCCAACACTTCCTTGGTCATTGCATGCTCAACCTTCCAGACTTCACCACAATTGGATTGCACACTCATATAGGCCATCATCACCATATCTTTGGGAAAATTGTGATTCTGTGTTCATCAATCCCATAGGTGGCAAAACAATCAGTTTTCAACCAAAATCAACCAACGCCTCAATGGTTTAAGAAGCAAACCTCCTCAAACTTTCACAAATTCCAACAAAGAGCCTCCAAACAGAAAATGAATGTCAAGGTTGAAAAGAAAAATCAAATCCCTGCTCTAAGCAAACAAAACATGATGTTAGAAAGTCTTGATTCCAAAAGAAATGGTTTCATGCTTTGAAATTTTGAGAGAGTATGATGGGGACCCAATTTGGTTGAGTTCCAAACACATTTGCTTAATTGCTTGTGCAGGAGTGTCTTGCAGCATAACATAACAGGTGGTACCTTGATAGCAACTGTTCAAGACACATGACTGGAGACAAATCAAAATTTTGTCTCTTGGAGGAAAAGGAAGGAGGACATGTCACATTTGGAGGGAACAACAAAGGAAAAATCATTGGAACAGGTAATGTAGGTAAGAACCTCTCCAACTCCATTGGAAATGTGCTGCTAGTTGAAGGTTTGAAATATAACCTACTAAGCATAAGTCAATTGTGTGATAAAGGTCACAAAGTGTTGTTTGATTCTCACGAATGTAAAATCTTTGAACCAAAATCTGACAAGGTAAATTTTCTGGTAAGAGAGTCAACAATGTTTACATGATTGACTTAGATGATCCTGCTTATTCAAACCTTTGTCTTGCTGCACCAAAATCTGAAATTGCTTGGTTATGGCATCGTAGACTAGGACATGCTAGCTACAATGTCTTGCATAAACTCTTGAAACATTCAATGGTGAAAGGTTTGCCTGAACTATCCTTTAAACAAGAAAATAAATTGTGTGATGCATGTGCCCTAGGTAAACAAACTAGAAAATCATTCAAGGGAAGATATGAAAATACATCATCCAAATCACTCGAGCTAATTCATATGGACTTGTTTGGTCCAACCAGAACTGCTATTTAAGTGGTAGAAAATATGGATATGTCTTGGTGGATGACTTTTTTAGGTTCACATGGGTTTTCTTTCTCACACATACGAATAATAGCTTTTGACGAGTTTCAGGCACTCTACATGAAGATAAAGCAGGACGGTGAGTTTAAAATTTTCAAGATTCAATCTGATCATGGTGGTGAATTTGAAAATGTTGATTTCTATAATCTCTGCAGGGCTGAAGGCATTTCACACCGATTCTCTTCACCAAGAACACCGGAGCAAAATGGTGTAGTTGAAAGAAGAAACCGAACACTTGTAGAGATGGCAGGAACCATGCTTGCTGAACGGCAACTTCTAAGGAGATTTTGGGCTGAAGCGGTAAACTCGGCATGTTACATTATCAACCGCTCTATGGTAAGGCCACACACCAAAAAGACTCTTTATGAGTTGCTAAAAGGTAAAAAGCCCTCTCTCTCACATATGAAAGTGTTTGGATCGAAATGCTTCATTCACAACAATGACAAAAGAGACTTAGATAAATTCGAGCCCAAGAGCGATGAAGGTATATTCCTTGGATATTCTGATAGATCTAGGGCTTATAGAATTTACAATATCAAAAATCAAACTGTGGAAGAATCACCCCATGTTTCCTTTGATGAATATCATGATTCTAACAATGATAACTCTTGCAGGAAAAACGATGAAGATGGGAATTCCTAAGCATAAAGGACAAGAGTGATCCTCCACAAGAAGAAATAAAAGAAGATGGTGACCTAGCTGAATCAAGCAATGCAAGGGATCAAGCTCCAGGAGAAGGTAACGATTCTACAAACATTAGAATTCTTAAGATCATCCCTTGGAGAATGTCATTGGTAGCTTGAATGACCCACCTAGAACTAGGTCACATTTTAAAATTGTGGAAGAATTAGATCAACTTGCTCTTGTCTCGCAGCATGAACCCAAAAATATTGATGATGCTTTAAAAGATGAAAACTGGATAAATTCCATGCAAGAAGAGCTAAACCAGTTTGAGAGAAACAAAGTTTGGCATCTTGTTCCTAGACCTTCATCACAATCTGTCATAGGCACTAAATGGGTCTTTAGGAACAAACTAAGTGAGGATGGCAAGATAATAAGAAATAAGGCTAGATTGGTGGCTCAAGGGTATAATCAAGAGTTTGGGTAGACTTTGATGAATCTTATGCCCCAGTTGCTAGACTCGAAGCCATCAGAATTTTACTTGCCTTTGTATGCTCCCTTAGAATAAAGCTTTATCAAATGGATGTCAAAAGTGCTTTCTTGAATGGCTTGATCAAAGAAGAAGTCTATGTTGAGCAGCCCCTGGCTTTGAGAATTCTAACAATGCAGATTTTGTATACAAGCTAGACATGGTGCTTTATGGACTTAAGCAAGCACCAAGAGCTTGGTATGAGAGACTAAGCTCGTTCCTCATTGAAAAAGGGTACACACGAGGTAAGGTAGATCAAACACTTTTACCAAGAAGCAAGGTAAGAACATCTTGATTGTTCAAATTTATGTTGATGACATTGTGTTTGGTTCTACAAAATCTGAAATGTGTGAGGAATTTGCTAACCTCATGACTAGCGAATTTGAGATGAGCCTAATGGGAGAACTTCAATTCTTTCTCGGTTTGCAGGTCAACCAAGGAGAAGATGGTTGCTTCATAAGCCAAGCCAAATACATCAAGGAGCTGCTAAAAAGATTTGACATGGCAAACAGCAAAATCATTGCAACTCGATGAGCACCTCAACTTCACTGGATCGGATGAAAATGGTAAATTGGTGGATGCAAAGGTCTATAGAGGTATGATTGGCTCTTTGCTTTATTTGACTGCATCCCGACCAGATATCCAGTTTAGTGTATGTCCTTGTGCTAGATTTCAAGCTAGTCCTAGAGAATCCCATTTGACTGCCGTCAAACGTATCCTTCGATATCTTGCCGGCACTCAAGATTTGGGATTGTGGTATCCGTCATCATGTGATTTATCTCTTATATCTTATTCTGATGCGGATTACGCTGGATGCAAGCTGGATCGTAAGAGTACTAGTGGCTATTGCCAGTTTCTAGGCGGGTGTTTAGTTTCTTGGGCCTCCAAGAAACAACACTCGGTTGCCCTCTCAACCGCGGAGGCAGAATATGTTGCTGCGGGGAGCTGTGGCACCCAAGTGTTGTGGATTAAACACCAACTCCAAGACTACTTGGTGGATCTTGGTTGTGTCCCGATTCTGTGTGATAACACTAGTGCTATCAACCTTGCAAAAAATCCAGTCCAGCACTCTAGGACTAAGCATATTGAGATTAGGCATCACTTCATTAGAGATGAGGTCGTAAGAAAAATTTTGAACTGCATTTTGTTGATACTCTAAATCAAATTGCTGATATTTTCACCAAGCCCTTGTGTAATGACAGGTTTTCAACACTCAGAAGGGAGCTTGGTCTTTGCCGACCTCAGGCCAATAAGAATTTGAAATGATGATCATGTTCAATTTAGTGTGTGTTTTGCATATTGGTGTTTCATGCATTGTTGATATGTCAATATGTCATTTTGCATTGCATGTAGATGCATAATAATGAATTTGAAGTTCATGTTCATAATGCATTGCATGGTTTGTGTCGCATCATTCTTGCATGGCCATGGTATAATCAAATGTTGATGTATGGAAGGGCAAGCTATGCTTGTAACGAAGCACTCAATATGCGTGAGGTTTCACCTCCGCCAAGTACCATGTGTCAATGTCGCATATAGCCATATAGTAAGGGGGAGTTGTCCTTGTGCAACATTCATGCATATTCATGTCTGTGGCATTTAATAAGTGTACAACCATTGCGTTGGGTCATACATTTCATTTCTGCTATCTTCATGAGTGACTAGGTCAACCTCCTTTGCCATTCCACTTGATTGCAAACATAACCCCTTCGCGTATCCATGCATATCCTTAGGGGGAGTTTTGTTGAGTCTCTTAACCTCTTACAATCTGCACTTCTTGGTTACAGTCTGAATTTGAGATCATGAGACTGACGAACATATGGTGTAAGAGCTTTCTATTATATGCCCTAATGATTGTCCATCCAATGAAAATAGTTTAGATTTAATGATTTCCTTGACGTTCTGAAATATATGTTATGAAATCATCTATGTTCTGTGGTTTTAATAGACCTTAACTAGAGATTGCATATTGTGCTTTGAATGACTATCCTGATATCTGAAAATTCAAAGTTCATGACCATCTTGGTGATACACTCAGGCTTAGTATTGTTTTTACACATCTTGATGAGCTGGAATTCTTGAAACTAATTTGACAGAGCAATGATAATTGCTTGCACGGAGAAATATGTCACGTCATCCAATCAAGTGACGAAATGATATGTCATGATGTGCCTCTGTTATCTCTGTCTCAATTCATTTGGACTCTAGGCAGAGCAATGGCATAATTGCTGAAGAATATATCCCCTCATCAAAGAATTGAGACAGGATATGTCATGACGGGACTTTGCTATCTCTGTTCATCTGAAGCCTGACAGTCAGTCTTACCAAATTCTTAGGAATACTGGTGTCTAAACAACGTGTATTCTTACGGCTTGGAGGCATGTACTAGACTTGATTGCTCGTAAAATATGAGTCTTGTGCCTTCAAATTCAAATGATATTGATATTCAAACTTGTTGAATTCTAAAATTCATGCTTTAGTCATGATTGTTTAGCCTCATACATGCTTTTGTGTTATTGCCTTTGTCGTTATTGAATATGGATATATAAGACAAGGGAAGGTAAACACTGCCATGATATGCACTTTGGTTCATTTCTATTAAATCTTGGATGTAGCTGCTTTTCGAACTCTGTTGATGATCTCGGATTTCATTAGCTTTGAACCATATATGTTGCTCACGGCATGCTTCAGGTTTGCATATAATGGCTTGCTCTTCACTCCTTTCAGCTCTGGTCTCACAGACCTTTCACTTTATCACTCCTTTTTACTGTTGGCAAAGGGGGAGAATTCTTTGTGAGAGTCCTATGCGTTAGCTATGCGTTATCTCACGTTGTCATTGGGGGATGTATGAATGGTGTACGGGGAGAGTCCAAGGGGAGAGAATCCATTGCTCACTTTGCATCTCATATGTGTATGTGATGGGGCTTGGGGCTTGCATACATGCTAGCATTCATATTGCATACATTCATATCTGCATTCATAATTGCATTCCCATGCTATTACTATCATGAATCTTGAGCTGCATATATTGCATTTGTTATAACTTGTGCCATTTTAGACATTCATATCACATAATGACTCACAGTGTTGCCATCATCAAAAAGGGGGAGAATGTTGTGTCCCTGAAGTCATTTGAGTCATTCTGTGGTCACTTGGGTCATTCGACATCATTCTATGGTCATATGCATTCTGTGGTATTCTTAGTTTTGATAATGGCTAAACACTATTAGTCATTGATATTTCCCACTCTCATGTGACTGACATACGTGATGGTTCTATCATGACAGGTACACCATTACATGGACAAGAAAGACAGTGGAGTCGGCAAAGTGAAAGCTCGTGGACCGCGCCCAAGCAAGGATGCGAAAATAAGCACAAGTCGACACGCGATATTCGGCTCGTCATCCATATAAGGTCAATGCACAAAGAAGCATAGCCAAGAGAATCCAAGGCCATAAACTCCGTTGATATCTTTTAGACTATCAAGGGAGATGCCACCGACATGCACGGGCTGCTAATGGAGTTGAACGACGGAGCTAGAACGGAAATTGGACCGACCCGGGATAAGCCGGGTTCTGCCCAGCTGGCGGTCGACCGCCAGCACAGGGGCGGTCGACCGCCCCAGCCAGGGAATCCCAGGCCGAAGATGTTTCAGTAGCGTCGACCGCCAGCCAGTGCGGTCGACCGGAAATCCCAGGGGCCATTCGTTTACAGCATTTCACAGTAGGGCCCCAGAGCTGCAGGTCGACCGCCAGCCCCGAGCCTTCAATGTTGACTTTGTTTCCAACTTCGAAAAGGGCCATTCAACATGGATTTCTTTAATCCAAAAGTCACCTAATCACCCACAAATTGTGGATCTGGTCTGAGGCTTGTCTATAGACCATTCAAGGTCTATAAAACTCTCACTTGAGGGATTAGAAATAGAAGGGCTTCAAGGCTTCAAGGGAGATCAAGGGAGCTCATTTTCG
Organism: Amorphophallus konjac; assembly: GCA_022559845.1. Taxonomy (NCBI): domain Eukaryota; kingdom Viridiplantae; phylum Streptophyta; class Magnoliopsida; order Alismatales; family Araceae; genus Amorphophallus; species Amorphophallus konjac. The sequence continues at coordinate 34,314 of JAHNEJ010002267.1, forward strand.
AGGTACTGTAGCACCTCCGTGAACAGTGTTTCGGGAAGGAGTTCTTCATCCATTCCAAGGCATTCAAGTCCAGATCTGAAGCCATCTCAACCTCCAAGGAAGAAGAAGGAATCAAGGCTCTCAAGGGTGATCTAAGCTGCATCCTACATCTTCTTCATCCTCTTCATCGACTCAAGAAGATCAAAAGGAAGATTGAAGCTACATCCATCGTCTTCTTCATCAACTAGAAGAGGTTCAAGGAAGATCATCCCCGCAAGAAAGAAGACACCGTCAAAGCATCCGATTCAAGCTTCTGCAACTCAGACAAGATTCTTTTCTTTGAGCATACTCTATATCTTGCTTGAGTGATTTCATATTTGTTCTCTTTTTCATTTCATACAAACAATTGAATCTGAGAATCGTCCCTACCGGTGGTTAGTAGGAAGACAATCGGTGGTTGTCCGATCTGCGTTGTTGACGTCCCTACCAGGTGGTTAGTAGGAAGGCAATCGGTGGTCTTTCCGATTTGCGGTTCAGTGCGTGGCACTAGTGGAGCCTCACCGGATTTGGTGAGGGGTCGACGTAGGACTGGGGATTCAGTCCGAACCACCTTAAAATCTCATGTGTTGTGATTTGTTCGTGTGATTGCTTCGTTCTAAATGCATGCTTAGGTTCGAATCGATATATTAGTAATCATCTTGCTAAGTAAATCGTTGTGTCCTTCATTTAGCTAGTTATATTCCGCTGCAATTTATCTCATCTAAGCTATATAGAGGGTTACATTGCGAAAAGAGGGGCAGATCTATTCACCCCTCCCCTCTAGATCCGCTGTCCACTACACAACATATTACATATCTAATCCCTCAAATCCTAGCAAACCCTATAAATAGGTCTCAGGTTCGATCTACGCGAACCCTTATTTTGGTTCGCGTAGTTCGATGGTAAGGAGACCTCATCTCAGGTTGATTTTTAGAACTTTATGTTCTCCTTAGTTTTATCTAACTCACCTCTAATTTTCGTGCTAGAAGACCCAGCCGTTGGAGAGCTAGAGCGCCTACAAGTCTCTGGTTTGCTGCATGCTTCACAGGAAACATTGCTCCGGTCTAGTGAAGATCAGGAGATTAGAAACTCTAAACGAGGTTAGTTCATGTTGAGTCTTTAAGAACTTTTTGTTCCCCTTTATATCTTCTACCTACCCTCCAAATTTCATGGATTTAGGTCAAGAGGATCAGGAGATAGAGGGACGAGAAGTTGCTGGTTTAGCACATGACGTGTAGAAACTAGAGCCGACTTCCAGTTAGAAATTCGAAGTCTAGGGATCGAATCAAAGGTAGGTTATCTCATGAAAAGGCTAAATTAACGTATTAGAAATAAAAGCCCTCTAATTTCATGTGATTTCATACATTATACATGGAGTATTTCATGGTTTACTACGACTGCGCATGTAGGTTATTTCTGCATACATAGTCCTGCACCTTCTAATTAAAGATAAGAACTTTGGCATGATTCATGTATTTCCATGCATCCTCTTCATTATAAACATATTCTTACATGTTATCTATTCATTTCTCGTGCTTTTTTATGCATTACTTGCCTATAATAGGCCTTAACCGCACTTTGTGACCCGTCTGGCTGGCAGGCTAAAAACGGTCTCCCCAAGATCGCCAAACGTCTTTTAGCAGTCCCCGACTGACCGCGTATGCATAGAAGCGGTTTTGACAGACCGCTATTATGTTTCTATTTTCTGCTTCCTGTTAACTCTAAACAGAACGCAGATCGACCCTTTTTAATATATATTTAAGCCTAGGTAATTAGGTTTATATTCCTGATTATGACCTTGGATTCATATTAATTGTTATATTGTGCACCTATCATGCTAGATTCCATGGCTTACATGTTTTAGGAACTCCTTTAAACTTATGTTACTTTCATGCCAAAATCATATAGTTTGTACTAAATTGAATTTTCACATGGATTATGAGACTTGTTTTATGCATGTTTTGATCGCTGTTTTTACACGATCCACTCTCATTTTTGAGTCTTTCATAAGTACATAGTGCGTACTCCGGTGGGTGGCTATTAGTTACATTTTGCACATATTAGGCACATGATCTTAGACTTGTGATCCTCTCCGTTGGATATTCCTTCCACCGGACTAGGTGATCTTATTTCAAGGCCTCCATAAGTCTCCGCGAGCCTGGGATTCCCATTAGGACGCTGAGCTGGTTGTACCCTCAAAGCCCATTGATCTAGAGAGCACTCAAACTTATCGATGTTTTTCGCAGCCAGGATAATAGCGGTTCTCAGGCGACTGCTACTGTCTAGTAGCAGTTCTGGAATGACCGCGTCTGTCCAATTTCACCCTGCGTCGACCCTTCTCTCTCTGGTGTCGACTCTGTCAATAGAAACGGTCCTGGTTGGACGGCCTCTTCATATAAACGGTCCTTTCATGACCGCCTCTCACAGAAACTGCCCCGATATGACCGTTTTATGTCTAAGTTTGGATTACCCAAGATTTGACCCAATGGTTGATTTTCCTAAATAGTCTATTGATTATCTAGAACCTAAAACCTAGTTCAATAAAGTTATTAATGAATTATGGAAACTATAGAATATATAGTTATGCTGCCGGAATTCCTCCATGGCGTAATGTCCATTTAAATCATCCTCGAACTCTTATGTTCCTAATTGAAGCATTCTTACCTTGTTAATTGTTATCATGGAACTATAGTTGGACTTATACGTTATTGGCCTACTTTATTGATTTACTCGTGGAAGTAGTTTGATTTATAACTTGAAGATGCGATTGGCACTGATTGTGTCCAAGGGCTCGACACTAGCACACTCGGCTGACTGTCGGAAACATGCTATAAACCATGGGGTATGATGAACACTGGCATCGTATTGCGCCGGGAGTACTTTTTTTATAGACGAGTGAAAACCATGAGGCTCTACATAAAATTATGATTACATTCTTGATGACATGACTTTCTAGTGCATGATCTTCAAGGTTATGAAAAGTACATTCTCGTTACATGTAAGTACATTCTTGTTACATGAAAGGCCACTTTATATGCTTTCTCGATCATGCTCTCATTATACTTGAACCTTGATTTCTTGTTACTTTGGTTTTATTCACATATTTCATCGCATTTTTATCTTACTTCCTAGAGCTAAAATGTTAATTACTTAAACATTACCTTCATCTTGATTCGAAGATACCTACTGGACAAGTGTGCTCATTCCCTACTTTTTTTCAATCTTTTTAAAAAAAATTAGCGTGGATTCGGACTAGTCAAGTGACGAGTCCGAGAGTGATTAAAGATCGAGAGAAGACCTAGTAGAGTCATGAGTCAAGTCGAGTCTATGTAGTCTAGTGAAAAGAGTCAATTATCAATGTACTTTGAATATTATTCAATAAAGTGAAGTTTTGAGTATATCATCTTGTGCATTTCCTTTATGTCTGAACGTGTTAGCGCTCTGATTATATTACTCGCTTGCGGCGTACTAGCCGGCTATTCACGTTTCCCAATTAGTTTCCCCGGCATAATCTCGGGGCGTGATAGCTGAACTCCTCTCCTGCTGTTCAACCTCCTCACCATAGGCGCTCCTTCTTGTTCCACCATTGAGGATGATGAAGATAGTAGGACACTTGAACCTAAGGAATGAGCGGGGGAAGGGAGCAAACGGACCCCTCTGCGGTGGTCGCTGAAAGCTCCTCAAAGGCTCTAGTGATCTCCTACTCCCTCTGGCGTTCCTCCTGGGACATGGATGATCCCCCTAGAACTCGAAGGCACGGGAGGAGAAGAGCCTAACGATGGCGACAAGAGTCACACCAGAGTGGCATTTATAGCCCCTGAGCGGCAGGAGAAGAGTCGCCGCGACGTCTCGAGGATCCTCGGAAAGCTAAATGCCTCGAGTCAGCATTTCGATCAGGTGCAAAAGATGTCATCATTGTGCTCGAGCCCCCCCATTAGGGCAACCACATTTATGGACCCAATGATCACAGCGGGGATAGCTCATGATAGCCGATTCCACCCTTGCTGAAAAGCCCAACATGAACTCTACTCTCCGAGCCGACTCTTGGCTCTCGAGTAGGGGGGATAAGTGGAGAGGGGAATATTTACAGCCCAATATTTCATAGCCCAAAGGCCCATGAAGGCCTATTTGGCCTAGTAAGTGGCAGCCCAACTCCGTATTGAGGGCTCGCTTGCTATAAAATTAAGGATAAAGGGCCCAAACAAGACACACCAAGCCTTGGCACGGTCGCTTGTGTAAAAGCCTCCCTAATGCTCGGGAGGGACCCAGGCACGCCATTGACCGATCCAGTAAATGGCGGATAAGACTCTCCATGAGGGATGCCTGAGGCTAGAATGATATACTTGGAGCTTGGGCTTAGAAGGAAAATATCCCTTATTCTTCGTGGATCAACCCTTCACGAGGACTCCCCGACGAGCCAGGGCGGATTCCTCACGGTCGAGCACTTATCCCTAATAACTGTAAGCGAACTCTACACTATCTTCTGAGAGTGGAAAGTCCATGAGGATAAGGGGAGAGCAAGAGTCCATGAACGGTAAGAGTTTCATGCCGTAGATGTAACGCCCCTGGACTCTCAAGATTCCAACTACTCTAAAAAGGGAACCTGCAGCTATTTAACTCTAGGAATCCCTCCAGAAAGGTAAACCAATCCTAACCTACTTAACTGGTGAAGAGCAGTCTCGTGCCCTGCACCTCATTTGCCTCCCTTCGCACCCTACTCTTGCCCTTGCTGACTTAAGCATCTGAGGGTTTTCCTTGCGATAGCAATCTCAGACCCCCTGATTGCTTCTTTCCCTTTTACAGTTTTCCGTCCTGAGGTGGCTTCGTACGATTGATCCGAGATTCGCTTTGCCCTAGATCTAACGACCTGTGACTTAGCACGAGATCTCACATATTCAAATTCTGTAAGTAATTTGATTAGAAATCTTTTATTGAAATGTGAGCTCTCCGGTTCGAATCGCACCAGACGAAAAAATTCTAAAACTCGTGTAATATTTGTGAAATTCGAACTCCATATGCCATGTTAAAATCACACGTCAACTGAGTTAAAATTTCAAAAATAATTTTATTTAATATATATATATATAGAATATATATATATATGAAAGGTTCAATTTTATCTCGATACCGATCAATATTAAACTTTACTATACTGTACTATTAAAATATCCATATAGTCAATACTAACAGTTTGTCAAACCCTGTGCAAAACATTATGGGGTGTTTGGTTGCAATTTCATCTCTTTTTTCTCTCAAAATAAAATTTAGGAATAGACAACCCACTTAGACACGTTTGGTAAGACCTCCCCAAATTTTTAGGAGGAAATTTCATCATGTTATAACCTTCCCCAAAATAAAGACAAGTCTTTTCATATTTTTTTTAAAAGTGAGGCATGACCTTGAGCCGTCTGTGCGTGCTCGTGAACAGAATCCCTCCCCTCCCCTCTCCCTTCTCTTCTCTCCTTCCTCTCCCCTCCCAACGCACCCTCCCTCTCTTTGTCTCTCCTGGCCCCCTCCCCCCTCCCGGCGCTCCCCTCCTCTCCTCTCTCTCTCTCGCTCTCGGCCCCCTCTCTCTCTCTCCGACGCTCCCTCCCTCTCCCTCTCCCTCTGTCTCTCGGTGCTCCCGCTCTCTCTCTCTCTCTCCCGATCCCCCCTCTCTTTCCCTCTCTCCCGACGCTCCCTCCCTCTCTCTCTCTCTCCCGGCCCCCTTTCTCTCTCGACATTCCCTCCCTCTCTCCCTACGCGCTCCCTCCCTCTACATCTCTCTCCCTACGCGCTCCTCCTTCTCTCTCTCTCCCGGCCCCCTCCCCCCGATGCTTCCTCCCTCCCTCTCTCTCTCCTATCCCCCTGGCCCCCCTCTCTCTCCCCCTGCACACTCCCTCCCTCTCTCTCCCAACGCTCTCTCTCCCAACGCTCTCTCTTCTGACCCCCTCTTTCTCTCCCGGTGCTCCCTCCCCCTCCCTCTCTCTCCCGGCGCTCCCTCCCCCTGTTATATATGATACTGTTACCTTCACCGTATTCTCCCCTGTTCTGCTCACCCATCTATTACAGAGGAGGCAACCGTTTATGTTAATAGTTTTTTCTCTTTTATGATCGACATCAATCTTCTTTGAATGATTTTTGATATTTTAATGATTAAAAAATAATAAAAATTATCTATCAAATAAATCTACAAAAAATTTTAAAAATTATGATATTTTTATCAAACAAATAATATCATTTTTTAATTTTAAAATTTAAGTTTAAAATTAAAACAACTTAATTTTTTAAGTAGAAAGAGTTTTTTTATAAAAAACTACTCCCGAACGCCCTATAAAGTTATATTAGAGCAGACGCGGTTACCGTACGCGGCTTTGCGGGTGCAAACCGCGCCTTCCAAGTTCCATCCACTTCAACTAGGGCGGTAAGCGTACCCACCGCGGCCTGGACGCGTTACATTGGTCCCCCCAAATTGTTGCCTGCCACGTACCACATAAAAACCAGGGCAGCGGAGCAATTAGTTCTCTCTTAAAGGTACTTCCAGCAATTCTTTCTTTCCACTTTCCAGTCAGATATTATTTGGGGAGTGGCGCGAGGAAAAATGTTTACTGATTGACCTCCTCCCTTCGTTCGATCCACCACGATCTTCCTCACCAAAATATTCTTCGTACATAATATTTAATTGTTAATATAATTATATATTGTGAGCTTCTGTTGATCTGCCCTTCGATTTGGAGACCCGATCGTTTCTTCTCTCCTCCGTCCTCTCCCCCACCTCCGGCCGGGCAATCTCGAGTCTCCGGTAGGTATTGCTTTCGCTGTTTCGGCAGCTCCGATCGGTCCCTGGAATCCCTCGGGAGCCCTTTTCTCTGTATCGTCTCTCCGTATTTCTCCTTTATTTATTTATTTATTGTTGTTGATTGAATTGGTTCTGTTGTCTCCGGTTTTTACAGGTAGATCGATCGAGGGTGTTGGGGGGGTGACGATCCCGGCGTTGCTAGGGTTTTCCCGAGGGAGGCAGCGATGTTCAGCAGGCTCTTTGGGAAGCCCAAGGAGGAGGCCAATGCCCTCACCACGCTCGATAAGTTGAATGAGGTACCAACGTTGTCTCCGCCCTCTTCGTGATCCTTCAGTTGCGATATTCCCCAATTCAGGCTCCCAATCTGGGGATTTCTTTTCTCTTTAATGTGTGGTTGTGCAGTTGGTATTTGAAGGTTTGGTTTGCTGATTGTTGGCTTGGCTGTTCTGGCTTTCGTCCTCTGGAAAAATGCCGCCTTGTTCGTTTCGTACATAATCTACCTTTGTCTTAGCAATTTTGCCATGTAATCTGATCAGAGAACTGTTACCCCAAGACCATGTTCATCAAAGAAGGAAAGGGTGGGGACTTCTGTTGACCCACGTTTTGGATTGTTGATGACGTTATTTTTGCTTTCGGCAGCTAGACTAGTATCATCCAAGTAAGAGGAAAGAAAAATATATGAAATATATTAATCAATTGGCTTCTAGTTGTAGGCAGATGAGAACTATGCTTTGAGAGGGGAAAAAAAGAATTTAGGTTTGAGGGATGTATGCAATCACATTGTGTCAAGTGCACTGGTCCTACTGTATGGCTTGTCTGACTTCAAGTGTTAACACCTGTTAGTGAGGGATGTATGCAATCAAATTCTTGGGTTTTTTTTTTTGAGGGCCTCTGCCGCAGTGGCAGAGTCTATTCAGAAAAACCCCTCGCCACCCAGGTTCGAACCCGGGTGGCCCCCCTCAAAACCCCTACCTGGTACCATCTGAGCCAATGCCCAGCGGTGATCAAATTCTTGGGTTAGCGAGTTAAGTGTGAGTTTTGACCATGATATCAATTCATGGGTTAGTGAACATGACTTTTGTTCTAAGAAAGATGTGTAAATGAGGAGGGAATTCAATTGTTACTTCTCCAAGGTGTAAATTCAATACCCCAAAACTCTTCTTTAATCTGATTAGGAATCCTAATTCCCAATGAAATACAATTCCCAACTAAACATATACAGTTCAGTAACAAGGGATTTTAACCTTGCCTTAGGAATTAAATTGCATGTCTCACTAACCCTATGTAAGCTTTCAACGTATTGCAGCTTCTAGTAGCAAGTAAGAAAGGACTGGCTACCTTGTTATTAGTTATTACCTTGTCTACACTCAGCCCTTCTCTAGACAAAAAATAATTCCTCTCCAGTCATGTTCTCTAAGTTGTTCCTTTGGCTACAGAGTTATCTTCGACTTTATGACTATTTTTTGCATAAAAAGTATCTATGATTAGCAGTTCATCTTCCAAAACTCTAAAAAACAGACTGCTTACTTTGTTGCACTTGAAAACTATAATGTGCCAGCAAGTTAAGTAATTTAATTTCAGCGCAAGAGTAGCATGTCAGGTTGTAAGTTCTCAACTGAAGTATGATTTGAGTTTGAGTTAATGGACAACTTTATTGTGTCCTCCTAAAGTAACTTTAGTGTGTCCTAAAGTAGAAGAGTCAGTTCTTAAAATGAAAGTTTCTCCAATTAGATAAGTATGAAACTTTTGAACTCCTTTGACAGCTGCCAAAATTTCTTTTTCTGCAGGCGAATAATTTAGCTCATGTTTTTTTAAATTGGCCGCTTTGATATGCACATATATCTTTCTCAGCTTCTCTTTTATGTAGAAGCATAGCAGATCAACTATCTTCAAATGCATCTGTAGAAAATACATATGGTCTAGTATATGCCGGTTGGAGAGAAGGAAGTTGTAAACATTCCTTTTGTAATTATAGTACTTCATTGGTGGCTTTCATAGACCAAGCAGAAAAAGGTTTAGCTCTCATTGCTCTTTTGATGTGTCTAGTTTTTTCAGATAGCTTTGGGATAAAGGACCTGAGGTAATTAACACATCCCATAAATCTCTAGCACTGTTGTAAATTTTCTAAGGTAGAAGGGAACTTTGATAATTTTTCCAGCGGATGTTTTTGCATGGAGGTTCGATGGTTTTGAATTGTTACTCCCAAAAAATCCACTTTGTCTACAGCTATCTGGAACTTATCTGAAGTAGTAGACAGGCCAATACCATACTTTTGTACAATTTCTATAAATGTTTGTAAGTGCACAGAGTGTTCATCCATTGTATCAGAAAATACCAAGAAATCATCAATGTAATTGGCAATGAATTGAACATAAGGTTTAAAAATTTTGTCCATCCTCCGTTGAAATTGTGCTGGGGCCTTTTTTAAGCCAAAGGGGGGAACTGGCCATTCATATAACCCACAAGGTGAAGAGAAGACTGTCTTGTGAATGTCTTCTTCAGAAATGTTTACTTGATGATATCCAAACTTGCAATCGAATTTGAAAATATCGATTTTTGGGGCTTTGGATCAATTCTTCTTTATTGGGGAGCGGCCATTTGATGTTTATAGTGACTGCATTTAAGGGGCCATAGTCAATGACCATTCGTGCCTTACCTCTTGTTTGCTCTGCATGATTGCGAACGATAAAGGCTGAACAAGAATAGTTTGAAGTTGAAGGCCTCATTAGTTATTTGGTGCTGAAGTCTTGTATTTGCTTTTTGAGTTCAACTTCATCTTCAAGAGAATGCCGAATTGGGTTTCCTTGGATTGGTATGTTGTGTATTGTAGGAATGTGAGCCAATGGCGAATCTCTATCCCTATTGACTAGAGGATGTTCTACAAAACACTCCTTTAGTTTCTTAGCAAGCTCTTCCAGAGAATTAATATGAGGTTGGGTTAGCTGAGACGTAGTTCAAATGTTTGATGATGGAATATTTTTTGGCCTTTTCTGCTTATTTTCTTTGAATTGGAGTAGCTGAGAAATAGAGACATCTTCCATTGTCAGTATTTTGTGTTGTGACTTGAAATAAGGAGAAATCCTGGGAACGATTTCCCATTCCTTGTGAATGTTTAGAACCACCGTGTCTGAAGAAATAGTATAAGGACCCATTTTGTCTAGAGTAACGCAGCCCAAACCTACCTCATAGCAACCATCATTAATTTAAAAAAAAACGACCAAGAGGATTTGTTTTCCAAGTTTCAATTGTACTTGGAGAGAAAAATGAGAAATGGTACGACTACCATTCATCGTTTCAATTATCCCCCCTATAGGATAGTAGAGCCAGTTTTTCCAGAAGTTTTTATGACACCAATTGATGTTTGCTCCTGTGTCAATAAAGATTTGACATTTTTCCATTGCTCATGTCCATCTGTTACAATTTTCCCTGGGATGATAATGCTGTTAATGATTTTAATCAGCTTTCTAATTTGTAGTACCTGGTTTTCAGAAAGGTCACGCTCGAGAGGTTGGATGACGGTTTTTGGTACATTGCCCTTTTTGTAATCACTGGGAAAGTTGACGGGTGTCAAAACAGGTTTTGCAAGTATGCCGAAAGGATTAATAAAATCTTCTTCACCTTCGGCTGAGGAAGGCATGGATGTAGAGGAATAAGCATCATCTTCCTGTTCTTTGTCGGTCTCATAGAACTGAGGGTGTGAAGATGAAGCCTGTTGATTTGAACAGCCGAGATTGTCGTAATTTCTTACATCTTCATCACTGGAATTGTCAAAAGTCAAAGGAGTTCTAGAAGACTGCATCATTTGGAGGTGTAACCCTTCATCTTCAGATTCTGTGGACATTGAATAGCGAGAAAGGTCGTCAGAATACAAAGTGTATACTTGATCGTTTCCTTCATAAGCCTGTTCCAGCTTTTCTTGGGTTTTAATCAGTTCCCAATCTGAATCAATCTCAACTATTTGAAACATTACTCGAATGTTCTTGGGTGCTTTGTTTGGGCAATGTCTAGCAAAATGTCCTACTTTTTTACAAGCATAACATTCATCTGTTTTGGTGGCTATTCTTCGAGCAGTCTTTCTCTTCCTGAAGAGTTTGTAAGGTTGAAAAGGCTTTCTTCTTTTAAGGTGTAGAAACTTCGGCCTTCTGAATGGGTAGTTCTTCATTTTCTGCCTTTTTTCGGGCTTCTAGATATTGAAGCGTTTTGCACCAGAGATTTGAGCACAGGTTCTTTGAGAATATGTGGCAACGATCTTTGGACGTTCATGTTGTAATAGAGTTTTTTATTTCTTGTCTGACATATTGTATTTTTTCAACACACAAAAGACTCTCAAGGGAGATGCTTGTTGTATTCAACTATGCTAATACCAAGTTACTATAGCTTTTGGAATGGAGGCCAAGAATTGTGCTTTGACAATTAGAGAATAATGTTGCCCTAGCTTCTTTAGTGTAATTGTTAATGTAGGCTTATGTTGGAAGCAAATTTTGCCTGCAAAAACACCTCCCGTCAACACCCATCCGGGGTGAGAAGAACTCGTCCGGGGTGAAAAGAACCCGTCCGGGTGACATGGAACCTGCCCGGGGTGGAGTTCTGCCAGGAAGGACCTCTCCAACAGCAGCAACAACGCAACAGGACCTCCCTGGGGTGACACAGACCCGTCCGGGGTCGGGGGGACTCGTACGGAGTCGCCCAACCCCGGGCGGGCTCGCGCGCAGGTGGGCAGGGCCTCCCGGGGTCACGCGACCCCCGAGGTGACCTCCCCGGGGTCGTTTGACCCCGGGAGGACCTGCCCGGGGTCAAACCACCCCGGGTAGGACCTGCCCGGGGTCGTTTCACCCTGGGAGGGACCTGCCCGGGGTCATTCGACCGCCAGGTCCCGCGCGGACCTGCCCGGGGTCATTTGACCCATGATGGGTCCGGGGACCTCCCACCCCAGGCCGGTCCCTTTTCCGCGCGCGGAGAATCAAAAAGAAAGAAAAAATGGAGGAAAATGACCTCCCCGGGGTCATTTTCACCCCGTTTAATCCGTACGGGTTCAAACACCCTCCTGTTTAACCCGTACGGGTCCAAACGACCCCGGGGAGGTTCCCACTTCTATAAATAGACCCCCAAGGGTCCAGAAGAGGGGAGAGACGAGAGATCCTACGGAGCATTGCCTTGGAGCATCCAACATTCTGAAGTTTGTTCGTTTGTTTGTTCTGACCCACGAGGGGTAAGTCCTCGGGTCTTGTGTATATGCCCCTACGATGGTATTTTTGTCATTATGCCCCTCAGTGGGCCATGTTGTAAGTTTCTACGTTCCGGGGCGACTAAATTGCGTGGTTCCATCTGTATAACGGGAGAATTACAAAAAAATTTTCTCCGGGACTCGAGAAACAAGAATGTCCTATATTTTGCAGTTATACCCTGCAACTTTTTTGTAATTGGGGTTATGCCCCTACTTCCCGCGTTAGTGCGGATCCTTGTACAGTCGACAACTCGGCGACAACTCTTGTACCCATCTGGGCCATAAATGCAATCCATGACTTCATATGTCTTCTTTATGCATTGACTCGGTAAATTATAGGAAAACCCCTAGGCTTCTCAAAATTGCATATATACCCTTCCTTGGGCAAGATTGACACATATGAGCCTTCTATGAAGCCCTTGTCACTCCTTCAGCTCGGGGATGTTGTCAGCTCAGTCCGACACTCAGATGTCACCCCCAACCCTAGGTCTATGTAGGGTATGGTAAAATTACCAAAATACCCCTGTGCTTTAGAAATGACCTAGCAACCCCTAAAATCCTTCAGAAAGAGTCTCAACGCCTTGGAAAGTCAGGAACCCGGTCCTACTTCTGTTCCAGCCTAGAAATTACCAAAATACCCCTGGCCTGGGAAAATAACCAAAATACCCTTGCGTTGGTAAAATTACCAAAATACCCTCGGGGTCTAGAAAACCTCCCTCTACTTCAAAAATGCCTACGGCTTTCGCACAATTTGCGTTCATACTCCTAAATCTTAGGGCTTTGCCTCGCCTTTGATGATGCCCTAACCCTATCGAATGTTGGTGGTAAATGAGTGGTTATGGAGAGTCTCTAGAGTGAGTCTGCCCTCCACATCAGAACCTAAGGAGAGGACTTTGGGATTTCTTTGACAGTCAAACAAAGGTGTTCGGACGTTAGGCCGATGTAAATCAACATTGACTACGGTCAGTGGGGAGAGGTCCAGCACTCGAACCCAAATCGTCTGATACAATGCGCACCCACGGAATAACCCTCTATACATAGAGGAATATCTCTTTTCAAAAAGGACATCCTAAATATTTTATTTTTCCTACGTGAAAAATTCCGTGGTCCACAGACTGGCACGCCCGGTGGGACCTTTCCCGCCTTCTTCTTTTGTCAAAGTCAGTCCCCAAAAACCTTCTTCAAGGTTCTAATTGCCCCTCTTCCTCTTACAGGATGGGAAGAGGAGGGCACATCTCTCTACTCATCTGAGAGTTTTTCGTGCATTCGCACCTCTCCAGTCGTGCTACGCACCACCACCACCACCAACCAACAAGCAGCGATGGCCGCCGTCATCTACGGCCCCCAGATCATCGCCAACCACGCCAAGTTCGGATACTTGGCGACGCCGCTCGTCTTCGGCGACTTCCCTACCGTCGTCGGCTCGCCCTTTTTCCTGGGCGTCGTACCTGTGGCTGAAGTCAGTTCAGCCACGCCTGCAGCAGCTACCGTCGGGGGCGTCAGGCCCTCGGCCCCATCAACTGGTCGGGTTCACTCGGCCAATAAGTCCACTGTCGAGGGTGTCAGGCCCTCTGCTTCATCAACTGGCCGGGTCCGCTCGGTCAACAAGACCAGCATTGGGGGTGTCAGACCCTCAACCTCAGCAGCCGGCCGGGTTCACCCGGTCAGCAAGACAACCGTCGGGGGTATCAGGTCTCCGGCTTCAACAATCAGCCGGGTTCGCTCGGCCAACAGGTCAGCTCTCGGGGGTGTCAGACCCTCTACTGCAGCAGTCGGCCGGATTCGACCGGTCAACTCTTCAACTATTAAGGGTATCAAGCCCTTCATCCCGACAACCAGCCGTGCTTACTCGGCTGCCATGTCAACGGTCGAAGGTGTTAGGCCTTCTGCCCCAGTAATTGGCCGAGTTTTCTCGGTCAATCAAGTCACTGCTGGCGTTGCTCCTGCTCAACGGGGGCAACGCCGTCGCCGTAACGGCACCAATCCTACTGCGGCCACCCTCAGCGGTACTGCTCCTGCTCAACGGGGGCAGCGTCGCCGCCACGATGACGCCAGGCCTAGGGCGGACGTCACCAAGGCTGCTCCTGCTCAACGGGGGCAACGTCGTAGCCGCAAAGGCGCAAAGCCTACAGGGGCCGCATCCCGCTCCGGCAAGACCATGCTTGTCGGAGATTTTCGCATTCGGCTCGATGGGGGAGAGCCGATTCTGCCTAGGGACCGACACGTCCCGACTGTCTCTACCTCCAATCGCTTTGAGCTTCTTCGGCAAGTCCGGGAAGACGGAGCGAAAAAGAAGAAGCCCGCCGTATCGGCGGCAAATCAGGGTCCAGTATGACGGCCCAAACCACTCACTCCCCGACCGCGGTCAGGAGGCAACCCAATTGAGGAGCCTCAGCTCCACTTAAAGAAGATATGGGTCACCAAAGAGGAGGCCCGAATTATAAGGCGTGCAAGAGCAGAGGAGCCCTTCCGCATGTCGGATTTGCAACATCTGTGGAGTCCGACAAGCACTGAGGCCTCGGCCTCTCCGAAGTCTATAACTCAACCCCTACGGGGCAAAAGCGTCGAGGAGCCGGCAAGAAGGTGCGGCCGACCTCCCCGTGGGCTAGTTCCACGCACACGGAGGAGGATCGCTCCCCTCAAGCTTCTACATCCCGAGTTTCTATCATTGACAGACTAGGGATGACGCCCAAGCCGGATCGACAACCACCCAGGAAGAAGCGGGTGGTTCAGGTGACCATTGACACTGTCAAAGTGTTCACCTGTTACGCCACCTCCGGCGACAAGCAGCCCGAGGACACCTCAGGAGACCTCAACCAACCTCTTCAATACTCGAGGAGGTCAAGGTCCGGGTCCCGGGGCTTGGCGCAAACACAACAGGCACCGGCTGTTGGTACATCTCAGCCCTAGCTGGCACAGCAAGAAAAGCGCCAAGAGGACGTTCACAGTGTTGATGGGGACAGCCACCCCCGGCACGAGGAAGATCTGGGGGAAGAGACACACACTCCCGCGTTGGAAGAACTCCGACGCGAGAACCAAGAACTCAAGAACCTCTTGCAAGCGCTATTGTGTGAAAAAGAGGTTTATGTCCCACCTCAAGCTGCGCGAACTGGAGTGGAACAACAACCTCCTCCCATTCCAGTTGCGGCCCATGTCTCCGTCACCGCGGCGAAATTACCATTGGCCGTAGAGTTTGAAGTTCCGCAGCCTGAAGCCAATGCGCGATCATCTGCCACTCCGGCTACAGAAAGGCTCATGGCGCAAAGGCAGATGGTCGAGTGGATCGTGGAGGCGAAGTTTGCCCAACATGGAGAGGGGGTGGTTACCGTTGATTTGTACAGCGTGCCATGTCCCCTCCACCATCAATTCAAGAAGTTTCCACCGGATTGCTCAAAAGGCCCCGAAGCTTTAGAAGTTCAACGGGCAGGGCTCGCCACATGAACACTTGGCCTACTACATGACGGCCATGGGTGAATTGGCACTGGAGGAGGCATATTTGCTGTGGTACTTTGCCACGTCATTGACTGGCACCGCCTTCCAGTGGTACTCCAGGCTAAAGCCCAATTCTGTTGCTGATTAGGCGGATATACAGAAGAAGTTCGTCGACAGTTTCCAGATGGTCGAACGCAAAGTCTCCCTGGCGGAGCTCTGTTCCCTCCGGCAGAAGAAAGGTGAAACAGCGTTGGACATCAAGCGATGGAGGGACGTCAGCATGCGCTGTGATAATCCCCCGACGCCTGAAGACGCAATCACCATCTGCCGTAGGGGTCTCTCGGCAGAAGTCAGTGAAAAGCTTCTGGGCTCAAATATCAGAAGCTTTGACCAGCTAAATATGGTGGTGGCGGAGATTGAAATGTTTTTCGCTGATCACTCGACACAAGCTTCTGCAAAAGGCAAATCCTCCAAAGACCGTCTGACTAGCGGCAAGGAGGTAAATGCTGTGGACTTCTCCCCGACAAATGGAGAAAAGGGGGAAGGAAAATCCAAAGGCAATGGCAAGAAGCCTGATGCCAAGGCAAGCGCGTCTCGGTTTGCGGAGAACATGAAGACGTCTTTTTCCTTCATGAAAGAGCATACTAAAATGCTCTTTGATCTCTGCATGAAGGAGAAGCTCATTACTTTGCCGGATCCACGGAAGCCCGCAGAGGTGGATAAAACAGAGGACCCTACTTATTGTGTGTATCATCGTAGGTTGGGTCACACCGTCGGGGACTGCTATGTCTTTAAGAATATAGCAGAAGAGCTCATTCAAAAGGGCTTGGTAAATATGTTGGGCCATGCAGTCGACCCACCACAGCCTCATGCCTGGAGTCGATCGAACCGGTCGGCTAATGTGGTCTACATGGCGGCGATGGCTTCGAGCTCCAACGCCTCCGAGGCCGGGCCTTCAAATCAGCAGTCCGACATCGGTCCGGGAGCCGCCCCTCCCTCACTCCCTGAATGTTTGGCATTGCGGAAGACTATTCGGAAAATCCGAGGAGAAATCCGGCAATTGTAATCTGAACAAAGGCGCCTACTGCGGTTCCTAGAGAGCATAGATCAGCAACTGGCCACCTTCCCCTTCGGCCCATTTGCCAGGGGATTGGCTCCAGCCCACATACGGGAGGTAGGTGTATTGCCTGCTGGCTCGGCTCCGCTCAGGGGTTGGCTCCCTGAGGAATCTTCAGATTCATCTGAGGGCGACGAGGACTCAGAAGACGATGAGCATACACCCGAAGGCGAGCAGCCCGAGAAGTTATACTCATTCCCTTGGGAGAAGACCCCAAACATCTTCTTCGCATGCCAGCGGGCGGGACTGATCAGCCCGTCACCCATGGAGCAGACACCAGGTGCTGCGTTTCATCAGGGCTATTGCCCCTACCATGAGGTGATAGGCCATATCATCCACAACTGTGAATCGTTCAAGGACCTCGTTGAGGACTTAATCAGGCGAGGAAAGGTTAATATGGGTGAATTCCTGGTCAATCCACCGCAACCGCACGCACGGGAGAATTTTCATTTCTCCGTCAATGTCATACATGCTTCAACCGCTTTCCAGCTCCCGGAGCCACAAGAGGAGGGAGTCAGTTCCCAGCCACCAAAATCCACACTGTGGTATCCAGGGTGGCGACCCTCTCATTAGTGTTCTTTCCCCAAGGAGAACACTGAAAAGATCTTTGACAAGCTCCTGGAAGATGGTCGGGTGATGACACATGATCCGCCGCCCTACTATAATGAGACGGCCAAGATTCACCCCCGCTACTGAAAATATCATGCTAGGGTGTCTCACCCCACCCGGCAATGCCCGGAAGTGCAAGATTGCATTGAGGTTCTCATCCAAAGAGGGGAGATCGATGTTCAAGGGAACTCTATGACAATGCGGCGTCTTAAAGAGGCCGTCAAGAAGAGTCTCCAACAAGCTCGGCAAGAGGCTGAGACCTTCTCTCAACTAGCCCGACCGAGTGAGTCTACGGACAGCGGCAAACCTCGACCAGACTCCAAAGGCATGGCTACGTGCGAGGGGCCTAAGGCCAGAGCCCAAGAAGCCAAGCCGTGGGAGAAGGCTCCAAACCCCTCTCTGGGGCAAGTCAACCCGGCATCCTCATAAGGGGAAATCCTCCGCCAGACGACAAAGGCAAGGCAAAGGTGAGGGAGCCTCCGGCCAAAGCTCCTATCAAGCCAGCTCGGCCGCCAATTGCAGAAAGGCCTCAACATCTTGAGCTCGCGAAGCTGCCAGTCAAAGCAGAATCGGCGAAACTACAAAGCCCCCAAGGGCCCCACTGTGGACTGGCAGAGTTTCAGGAGTTGCCTCTCGAAATAATTGCTCAGGCAATCAATGCCACCTTCCAGGTTCAGCCGGAGGAGGCCAATTGGACTAAGGTCACCCCCAGAAAGAGCCGTGGCACTAAAGCTCCCAAGGAGCCAACCCGGAGTAAAAAGTAAAATTCTGAGGGCAAACAAGTCCCACCTCCAAAGCAAAGTTCTCTCTCTTCTCAAGAGGCGGCACGCCAAAAGAAACAAGAGAAGAATCGCGGGAAGAATTTGAAGAGGAGGTTGAAGAAGCAAGTTGAGCAAGGAGCAGCTATGGAGGCCCCTAAGGAGCCAACTCCCCTGCAGCGGCTACAAAAGCTCATAGATGAGCTGGAGGAGTACACTCCCCCTCGTCCCAGCAGGGTTGTCACTCTAGACAAATACATTCCCTGGGATAAGTTTGGGCGTAAAGCCCGGCTTCTACAATGGCTCAAAGATATGCCTCACCGTCTCGAAGAGGGTGAAGAGTTCCCAATCCCGGAAGAGCTCTCCTTATTCTATAAAGATGAGGAGCTCACTGTTGAGATACTCGAGGAAATGCTGCAAGAGCTCTCCTGCAACATGGTGGCGATCCCGCCACTCGACAACATCAACGCACCTTCGGCTGATAACATCGGAGGCAAGGCTCCTGTGGCAACATATCGACGTCGCTCGGCGAGAAATAGCCGAGGTCGTGGCCGAGGACGAGGACGTGAAGGTCCCCTAACTCTTGACCGGGTCATAATGTTCAGAGGGGAGAAACCGGGTACTGTCCCAGAAACCCAAGTCCGGGGAATCCCTTTTATCCTCAGCCCCTTAGAGGGTTCAGGCCCCGTCTCAGCGGCTAACCCGGGTGGCGTCCCTTTTATAATCGCCTCTTCTGATGAAGAAGAGGAGTCAACTGTTGAGTCTCCTTGAATGATTTTGATGATAACAAAACTCAAAGTGAAGGATTTATCTCGGCCCGTGTCAAAGGTTTCAATATACGAGTCAAGGGGGTTCAAGTTTGAGTTCATATATTCTGTAGAAAACTCATAAGTTTTATTTGAATCAATGTGTTTCAAACCTAGTTAATTATGTCAAAACAAACCCCAAAATGCATGTAACAATCATTCACTTAAAGCCATTGTCACTTTGATCAATTTCTCTGGACTAACAATTCAATTTTGGTAGGACTGGGCCTTTTCGGTCGACCAACAACCTTGGGCCAGTCGACCAGAATTTCCAGAGACGAAGAATTCCAAAATTTACAGGTTACGGTCGACCAGTGGGTAGTGGCCGGTCGACCAGAATTTTCAGAAACGAAAAACTCCAGTTTTTACAAGTTTCGGTCGACCGCCCCTATATTTCCGGTCGACCGGAATCCCCGAGACAGCCCTTTTTGACTTTCTGGTTCAAGCTCGAGAAGAGGGTGTTTCTCCCATTTGTTTAAGCCCATTGGTCTCAGTCAAGGAGTGATTTGTGGATCTGGTCTGGGGACTTGTCTCCTGACCTTCCAAGATCTATAAAAGATCTCATTGGGGTCATAAACCCTAAGGCTTGTCAAGGAATAACAAGGGGAGGCCATCAAGGAAGAGGGTGCTGGTACTGTTCACATGAACAGTGATTCGTGAGAAACTCTTCATCCAGGAGCTGAAGTTTTCAAGTGCAAATCTGCATCCAAATCAAGTGGAGATCAAGCTGGGAGCAAGTTTCATCCTTTACTACCTTTATCCATTAAGGGGGAGCTTGTCTTGTGTCTTTATTTTTCTGTTCTTCGTCTTCCATTCGTGTTTGAGCTGAGTTGTATCTTCTTGTAATCTTCAATCACTTGTGTGTGTGTGGATCTTGGCAGATCCGTGTGTGTGTGAGTTCTTCGTAGTTCCTCAACGTTCTTGTGTGTCCGTGCTCTTGCACTTTCGTGGGAGTTCTATACTCTGCACGTGTGTGTGTGTGGTGTTGATCTTGTATTTTCCTACAAGATAGTGTGTGAATCCTCACCGTGTGTGAGGGGTGGACGTAGGTTGCCGTCGTTGCATCCGAACCACCTAAAAATCGCTGTCTCTTGAGTGGTTTGATCCATATCTTCTATCTCCATTCTACTTTAGTTCCTTTCCATATTGTATTATCATCTAGTTTCAGTTTTCAGATCTAAATTCATTAACCTTTTACGGGAGATCTCTGGTATATCTAAAGGCAAATTCTGATTGACAAGGTCTGTCCTGTCGAGAAGAAAATACCTTGTGTGAGAGAATCTTCGGATTCCTGAACTCCACCTAGTACCAAAGAACTTATGTATGGGTTGATTTATCCAGATTCATTTTGTATTCCATTGATCTCTACCTGTTGGTTGCCTGCTCTTAAGACGTGTTTTATTTGTTTGTATAAGTTCTGAAAATTTTTAATACCCAATTCACCCCCCCTCTTGGGTGCCATTTAATCACGGGACTTCAATTGGTATCAGAGCAAGGCTCTATCTTTCACAAGATCTAACGAGCTAGAGTAAGATCCGGTTAAATAGCAAACAAGGGTATGATGCCCGAGGGTCACTCCGTCAACCGTCCTCCCTTCTTTGATGGTTCAAACTACTCCTATTGGAAAAACAGAATGCATGTTTTTCTAAGGGCTCAAGAGTACGAAGTTTGGAGAGTTGTGGACAAGGGTCCTTACAAACTCGGGGATGATGAAGAAAAATGGACATCCGATGAAATAAAGAAATGCACTGTTAATTTCAATGCCTTGAATATTATGCAATGTGCGATACTGTTTCCATGTGCAGCTTGGCTAAAGAAATGTGGGACAAACTACGGCTCATATATGAAGGAACGTCCGAGGTCAAGGAGACCAAGGCCAATCTTCTGGTCCGAGATTATGAGCTCTTCAAGATGAAGCCTGAAGAGACAATTTCAGAGATGTTCGCAAGGCTAACTCAGATCACGAATGGTTTCAAAAGCCTTGGGAAAGATTATACTAACTCAGAGCTCGTAAGAAAAGTTTTGAGATCTCTCCCTCCTGCATGGCATACCAAGGCCACCGTCATCGAAGACTCCAAGAATCTGTCCACACTTACTCTCGATGAACTCATAGGGTCACTCATGACCTATGAGATAAATATGAAGAGGACAGCCGAGGAAGATATCAAGAAGAAGAAGGTGATTGGATTGAGAGCTCATCAATCCGATGATGACTCTCAAGAAGAAGAATCCAGTGACGGGAGCAACGAAGAAGAAGAATTGGCTATGATCACTCGCCAAGTGAAAAGATTTCTGTGAAAGAAGAGAAACTTCCAAGGCAACTTCAGAAAAGGGCAAAGGAAGCTCACTCAAACCAAAGGTGACTCGAGCAAGCCGAATAGCATCATATGCTACGAATGCAAGAAGCCTGGGCACATGAGAGGAGAGTGCCCAGATCTAAAGAGAAAATTCAAGAAGGACAAGAAGCCCAAAGTCATGGTCGTCACATGGAGCGACGAAGAGGACGAACCGTCCGACGAGGAGATTCAAGAACTGGAGGAGAGCTTGTGTCTCATGGCACATGAAGATGAGACTCCGGAGGTAAACTCTGACCCTGATTTCATTTCAAATGAACAATGAGAATCTGAATATGAGAAACTGTACTTGAAATATAAGAAAATCAGGTCTGAAAATAAAGATCTCAAGAAAAAGATTGATGAGGATATCTTTTTTAAATTTGAGAAACTGGAACAAGAGTGTTTTGAATTAACTGAAGAAAAAGAAAGTTTGCTGCAAACAATTTCAGATATTGAAAGAACCAAAGAAGAAATTTCATGTAAAATGTCTGAAATTGAAAAAGTGTGTGAAGGACTGAAAAAGGAAGGAGAAGTTCTGAAATCTACAAATTCAGAACTTGAAAGGAGAAATGAGATTTTGGGTGAAGAAGTGGTTGAACTTCAGTCCACCTTGTCTAGGTTTGTTAAAGGGAAACAAAACCTGGATAACTTGTTGGGGGTTAAGGTTAACTTCCAAAAGAAAGGTTTGGGGTATAGTCCTCAAAACAAAAAATCTTTTGAACGTAAGATCACCACATCCCATGTGCAAGAAAAAGGAAATGATTGTGCGTCATATTCATACTCTAAGCCAATACATGTTCAATCAAAACCACGTCAATTTCCAAGAAGGTCTTCAAATGTAAATTGCTTTCATTGTGGTCGTTTTGGACATGTTATTGCTCATTGTTGGTTTAGACAAAACTCACCAGGAAATCATGCATTTTGGATCAAGAAAAGATATGCACAGAATTGGACTAACTCTCATGGACCCAAACTAGTTTGGATACCAAAAACAATTGCATGAGAATTTTTCTTTCTTGCAGATATGTCTTGAAGTCAGGGGGAGTAAATGGTACTTGGATAGCGGCTGTTCAAGGCATATGACATGGGACAAGAATGTGTTCTCTACACTGCAAGACAAGGATGGAGGCTCAGTTGTCTTCGGAGGCAAGGACAAAGGTAAAATCATTGGGATTGGCAACATAGGTAAGAATTCTGAAATTCTTATTGAAGATGTGTTTTTGGTGAAAGGTCTAAATCACAATATGTTGAGCATAAGTCAATTGTGCGATAAGGGTTTTAAAATTGTTTTTGATGAAGCCCACTGCATTGTCTTGAACAAGAACACAAATGAGGTTAAATTTATTGGAAAAAGGAATAACAATATCTATACTGCCGATATTAATAATGTTTCTTGTGATGATTTTTGCTTGGTAGCAAACAATCATGAAAATGCATGGTTATGGCACCGAAGATTAAGTCATGCTAGTTTTGGAGTAATCTCCAAGTTGTCTAGACATGATTTGGTGAATGGATTGCCAAAATTAAAATTTGAAAGTGATAAAATATGTGAAGCTTGCACAAAAGGCAAGCAAACACGAATTTCCTTCAAAAATAAAAATATTATTTCTACCACTAGACCTCTGGAATTACTGCACCTTGATCTCTTTGATCCAACTAGGACTTCCAGCCTAGGAGGAAAATCTTATGATTTTGTGATTGTTGATGACTATTCCAGGTTCACTTGGGTGCTCTTTTTAGCCAATAAAAATGATGCCGTGACGGAATTTCAAGTCTTTTGCAGGAAAGTTCAGAATGATAGAGGTTATCTTATCACTACCATTCAAAGTGACCACGGTGGAGAGTTTGAGAATCTTGATTTCAGCAAGTTCTGTGAAGAGCAAGGATACACGCACAATTTTTTATCACCAAGGACGCCTCAACAGAATGGAGTGGTGGAGAGGAAAAACAGAACACTGATAGACATGGCGCGGACCATGTTAAATGAGAACTCCCTACCCAAATACTTTTGGGCTGAGGCAGTAAGTACAGCATGCTACATCATCAACAGGGCAATGGTAAGGCCTATCTTAAAGAAAACTCCTTATGAGCTATACAAGGGTAAGAAATCAAACATCTCTCATCTTAAACCCTTTGGATGCTCATGTTTCATCCTGAACAATGGTAAGACTAATATAGGAAAGTTTGATGAGAAAAGTGACAAAGGAATTTTCCTAGGTTATGCACTTTACTCTAGAGCCTACCGATTGTTCAATAAGAGGACTTTGGTTGTTGAAGAAAGCCCTCATGTAATTTTTGATGAATCTGAATTAAAACTAACAAACCATTCTGTTCAATTTATGAATGCAGATGAGGATTCCAAAAGTCCGAATGATGTCAAGGCCAAGAATGAGCCAACTGAAGATGGATCCAGCAAGAGTGAAGAAGATGAGGACCCCTCAATTGAAACACTTCAAGAGCAGCAAGTGCAACACCCGGATTTGCCAAGATCATCCACTCTTCTGAAAGATCACCCCGCTGAAAACATCATAGGTAATCCTGAAGATGGGGTAAGAACTAGATCCTCTCTAAGGCAGGTAGAAGAGGATGATTTAATTGCCTTAATTTCACAAGAGGATCCTAAGGATATTCATGATGTCTTGCAAAATGAATCTTGGATCCAGGCTATGCATGAAGAGCTGCACCAGTTTGAAAGAAGCGAAGTGTGGACTCTTGTGCCACGTTCTAGAAATCAACCCGTAATAGGAACCTGATGGGTTTTTAGAAACAAGCTGAATGATACGGGTGTGGTTGTTAGGAATAAGGCCCGGCTGGTAGCCAAAGGGTATAGCCAGGAGATGGGGATTGATTTTGATGAGTCTTTTGCCCCTGTTGCTAGACTAGAAGCAGTCCGGATTTTATTGTCGTTTGCTTGCTCATTGAACTTCAAACTGTTTCAAATGGATGTTAAATCTGCCTTTCTTAATGGATATATCAAAGAGGATGTTTTTGTAGAACAACCTCCAGGTTTTGAAGATTCTAAGCACCCACGACATGTGTACAAGCTCCAGAAGGCATTGTACGGGCTCAAGCAGGCACCAAGGGCATGGTATGAAAGGCTTACTTCATTTCTGACTGAAAATGGGTTCAAAAGAGGTAAGGTTGATCAAACACTCTTCACAAAGAAATCAGGTAAAGATATATTGGTAGTTCAAGTGTATGTTGATGACATATTTTTTGAGCTACTAACAATGCTTTATGTGATGAATTTGCAATAATAATGCAAGGAGAGTTTGAAATGAGTCTAATGGGTGAACTAACCTTCTTTCTTGGATTGCAGGTAAAACAAATGTCTGAAGGCATCTTCATAAACCAAGCCAAGTATACAATGGAGCTGTTGAAGAAATACGGGATGGCAGAAGCAAAACCCATATCAACTCCGATGGGCACAACCACGAAGTTGGACAAAAATGAAAATGGTAAAACAGTAGATCCTACACTGTTTCGAGGTATGATCGGATCACTACTGTATTTGACAGCATGTCGCCCTGATATTCAGTATAGTGTATGTCTATGTGCTCGCTTTCAATCATGTCCAAAAGAATCACATCTGATGGCTGTTAAACGGATCTTTCGGTATTTGATTGGCACACTAGACTTTGGCTTGTGGTTTCCGATTGGCAGTTCATTTGATTTGATTGCATATACCGATGCTGATTATGCTGGTTGCATTGTTGATCGGAAAAGTACTAGCGGATACTGTCAGTTTCTTGGTGGTTGTCTAGTTTCATGGGCCTCCAAGAAACAACATTCAGTAGCTCTCTCAACGGCCGAGGCTGAGTATGTAGTCGGCGGAAGTTGTGGAGCCCAAGTACTTTGGATCAAAAATCAATTGCTTGATTTGGATATTGAAATAAAATGTGTTCCAATTTTGTGTGACAATACAAGTGCAATTAGTCTATCTAAAAATTCCGTTCAACATTCTAGGACCAAGCATATAGACATTCGACACCATTTCTTGAGAGATCATGTAGGCAAGGGGTTTTTTGAGCTGCATTTTATTGATACTCATAATCAACTGGCTGATATCTTCACCAAGTCTTTAAACCAGGAGCAATTCAACAAGATTAGAAGGAAACTCGGCATGTGCAAGGGTGAAGGCATACACATTTAGGTCTGCATTAGGATGAGTGTTGCATACCAGCAGCATAAAGGGTAGATAGTGTGCATGCATCACCATGTTGTGTGTTTTTGCTCTTATCTGTGTGATATCATCTTGCATGTGTGTTTATATATTTTTATCTATATACCCCTCCTTGAAAAATTCTAATACCCAATACTCCTTGACAAATAATTGTGGACAAATGACCTAGGGACACTAGGCAGTAACTGAGGGGGAGCTTTCTGAAAAACCTCGTTGATTCATCTGAAGTCATTTTCTGTATTTCTCCCCAAAGAAGCAAAAAAAAGAAAAGAAAAAGAAAATATACACAAAAAAAGGAAGGAAGGAAAAAGAAACAAAGAAGGGGGTTGAATACCACATGTGAAGGGAGCTCAAATAAGGCAGGACATATGGAGGTCTTCAGTTAACACAATTTTTTTTTTTTTTTGGGCCAATCGACCATTCCGGTCGATCGGCCCACCCGATCCGGTCGACCGAAACCGGCAACCGGTCCAACCGGGTCCCGACCGGCCCCCTTACTTGAGGGGCTTTCTACTCTCCTTCTCTCATTCTATCCCACTCCTTCTCTCTCCCTTACATTCCCTAAACCCTAGAACACAAACCCCCACCTCTCAAGCCTTCAAACCTCACCATTCCTCCATCCGTACAATCTCCGTCGGATTCGTCACCACTCCGGGACGCGATCTCCGCGGATGTTCGTGCTGCCACCAAGCTGCCTCCTCGATTCCAGAGCGTGGGGAACGATCTTCCAGGGCTCCAGGAGTGCTCCTTAGTCCATTTCCATCTCAAGGGTAGAGTCCCTTCTCCTCGAAGGTTTTCACAGCCGGTTTCCTCGTCTAAGATGCCGCCTAGACGGAGCTCTCGGTGTTCCACTCAAGGGGAAGCCAGCAGTCTGAGACGGGAGGCCCCGGCTCGTCCACAGCGGGCACCGGAACCTCCTCGTGCACCCCGTCTGCCTCTCCGGCCCATCATCAACCCTCGCCTGGTTGATTTTCAGGAGGTGACTGAAATTTTACCAGATTTGTTTGCATTCTTTGCGATTCAAGACGGGTGGAATGATTTTGTCTCCAGATACACTAGGTACTATCCAAACGTAGTCCAGCAATTCTTTGGGAATCTCGTTGAGAGAAATGGAGAATTATTCACAATTGTTCAAGATATTGAGATACATATCGCACCCGACCTTTTTTGGCGTGCCTTAGGAGTTTCAACCTGGGGTGCCGATATGACTTTTGGACATGGTGAAGTGGAGGATACATTCCTTGCTATGACAAGTTATGATTATGTTCGGGGTGTTAGTGATCACATTCAGTTAAATGCCAATCACTTTCCGCCACTGCAACGTGTTCTACACCACATATTCACTACCTTGATTTATCCAAAAGGTGGTAGTAGAAATGAAGTGACAACGGTTCATCGGTTCCTCTTTTACCATGTCATGAATGGGAACTCTGTGAATATGGGTCGGCTCATGACTACCTTGATTGACTCATGCCGCACCAACTTGGGGCGATCTTTACCTTATGCATCACAGTTGACAGGAGTGTTTATCTATGTTGGGGTAGATTTGGCTGAAGAAAGATCACTTCCGGTTCGCCAAGATGATATCTACAATGAACACAAGATGATATCCGAAACAAAAATACCTCAGGAACATGCTTGTTGGTTGGAACAAAAATACTTTGGGCAATGTACATATGAATCTTGTTGCTTCTGAAGATCAGGTTCTCAAGGCTAAACACTCTTATGATCTGGACCCATCAACTGCTAATCTTGCTGCCCTGAACAGAGCTAAGACTGTTCTTTCCAACAGTCTGCTTCAACAAGAAGTTTTTTGGAGACAGAAATCCAGAATAAAATGGTTACAGGAGGGTGACAAAAATACAAAATTCTTCCATATGACCACCATGGCAAATAGAAGGAAGAATACTATCTCACAGTTTAATTCTTCTGAAGGTAATCTGACTTCAGATCATGAACAAATGAAGGCCATTGCAGCTAACCATTTTAAACAGGCTTTCACTTCACAAAACCATCACATTGATGTATCTATTCTCAACTGCATTCCTTCTCTGATTTCTTTGTCTGATAATGAGTCCCTGTGTGCTACTCCATCTGAATCAGAAGTTAAAGATGCTGTGTTCAAGATGTCCCCGGATAGTGCACCTGGGCCTGATGGGTTTTCAGGTGCCTTCTATCAGAGTGCTTGGTCCATCATTGCAAAAGATATTGTGGCAGCTGTTCAGTTTGTTTTCAACACAAAATGCCCACTACCTAGAAGTGTCACCTCGACTCTCATTGCTCTTATTCCAAAAAGGAATAATGCAACAGACATCTCTGATTTTAGACCAGTTAGCTTGTGCAACTTTTTCTTCAAGATTATCTCCACTATACTCAATAACAGACTGGCGGGCATTCTTCCTAAGATCATATCTAGTCAGCAGTCAGCCTTTGTGAAGGGGAGAAATATTGTTGAGAACATTGCTTTGGCCCAAGAAATGGTGCAGGAACTTGGTAGGAAAACTAGAGGGAATAATGTTATTTTCAAACTTGATATGGCCAAGGCCTATGATAGAATAGAATGGGATTTCCTCTATGCAGTGTTGTATAGATTTGGATTCAGTTTAGAATTTATCTCTCTCATTGAAATCTTAATCAACAATTGCTGGTTTTCAATCTTATTGAATGGGGATACTGTTGGATTCTTTAAATCTTCTAGGGGAATCCGTCAAGGGGACCCCATTGCTCCCTCCTTGTTTATTATTGCAGAGGAAGCTCTCAACAGATTCTTGCATGATGCATATACTTCTGGTAAAGTTGAATGGTTCATAGGCCCAAGGGGCTGTCCCACTATTTCTCACCTACTTTTTGCTAATGATACTCTTATTTTTAGCAAAGCCACTTTAGCCTCAATCAGGAATTTATTTCAGCTTCTAAAGATTTATGAGCAGGCTTCAGGACAGCTGATCAGCATTGGCAAGAGTGGATTTTTCATCCACCCTAATGTAAAAGATTCTGTTTCCAATAAAATTCAGGAAATCACTGGTTTCTCTAGGCACCCATTTCCCCATAAATACTTGGGATTCCCTCTGATTCTTGGCAGGAGGAAAAAAATCCATTTTGCTGGCATTCTTTCCTCTATTCAGAAGCGTATTCATGGTTGGTTGGCCAAGTATTTATCTCAGGGAGCCAAGCTGTGTTTAATTAAGCATGTTCTGACTACTATCCCAATCTATTTTCTGGCTTCCTCAACTCTCCATAAGGGCACTCATCAGTCTTTGGAGAAAAGTTTTGCTACTTTCTTTTAGGGTTCATCAAACCATGGAAACAAGAGGCATTGGAAATCTTGGTCTTCAATCTGCAAACCAATCTCCCAAGGTGGTCTAGGTATCATGTCTCTTCGGCATATGGAGATTGCAATGGGAGTCAAAATGCTCTGGAGAGCCCTGCATTCTGATTCTCTATGGGCTGTTTACTTTAGAGCAAAATATATTCGTGGATGTCACCTCTCTACTGTCCAATTCAGAAACATGATAGGTTTTGCCAGGAAAAGTTGGTAACAAGCTAAAGATTTAATTCTCAAGCACAAATTAATTATTTTGGGGGATGGTACCACCACCAATTTTTGGAATGACATTTGGATTGGCAACCAACCCATATCCTCATATGTCCCTGCTGATTCTATTCAGAATTCTAATATGTCAGTTAAGGATTACTACTCTCAGCCTAATACTGCTATTTGTACAATGCCTTGACAGCTTCCTTCCATCCGACATCAGGTCTGTCATTCAGAATGTCAGCCTTTCTCAGGACAAGGACAAAGAAATTTGGAGTTTATCTTCCTATGGTGACTGCACAGTGTCTTCGGTCTGCAAGAATGCTCTTTCTAATCCCTATCAGAATTGCACTAAATGGAATAACATATGGTTTAAGTGGCTGCCACCCAAAATCTCCATTCATCTATGGAAGCTTATGCATCAATGTATCCCCACTGATGACAGAATTAAGGATGTTGGCATTCCCATCTGCTCCAAATGTCATTGCTCTTACAGTCTAGCTGAAGAAGATTCCAACCACTTATTCACCTCCAGTGAAGTTGCTTCCTACATTTGGTCTTCTCTCCAAGCCAAGGGGATTCCTATTCATAGTAACACTACCAACAGACTCATCTCCAACACTATTCAGAAGCTCAGCCGCAGTTCCAAATTTGATTGTTTCACTCTTTCCTTGCTTGGATATGGTTTGTGGGAGCTATGGAACACAAGAAAGGCTGCCAAATATGATGGGAAAAGGTGTCTAAACATGGTATTCTATACAAAACCATTGCTCAAGCCATGGAAGTCACGTCCTTTTCTGATCTTAAGGAAAACTCACACAGTAATCGACAAATATTAGGAAATTTTGGCTTCCAGATTGCTGACAGTGGCTGTCCACTTATTAAAATCATCAAATGGGTTTGTCCCCCATGGCCTTTCAATAAATTAAACACAGATGGAGCTTGCAAATCCACAGGCAATTCGGGTGGTGGTGAGGTTATTCGGGACCCTAATGGCAATGTTCTATTAGCTTTTTTGCACTTCTATGGCAATTCCAATAGTCTCATTGCAGAAGCTAGAGCTCTCAGTGATGGTCTTAAATACCTTCATACTATATCTGATCGACCTGCATACATTGAATGTGATTCCAAGGTACTAATTCAAAGCATCAACCGGGAAATCCCCTGTCCTTGGATTATTCTCACTTATGTTAGGGACATCTGGCGCACCATCTCCACAGATGATACATTATCACACATTTACAGAGAAGCAAATACTGTTGCTGATACTTTGGCATCGTTAGCCTGTAGCACCAAGTGCAATTCTTTTTTTGTTCGCCAAGAGCTACCTAATATTGTCAAAGGTGCTGCTCGATTGGATAAGCTAGGAATGCCTAGCCTTCGCATTATGTAACTATTTTATTCATTTTGCTATCAATAAAATTTACCTCCTAGGTTTGGGTGGTGGAGTGGTTTTCTCCTTTCCTCTGGAAAGGGGTGCATTCTTCTACTCAACTCTAGGCAGGGTTTTCGCAAAAAAAAAAAAAACAGAAGATTTTCTTCAATCTTGGATATTACTGGGGTGAAGATGGTGAGCTTACCAGGGATATTCCCACTTATGCAGAACTACTTACAAATGAGGAAGAACCACAACAACTGCAGGATCATGGGGATGCACCCCCTCCCGTTCAGGCGGAGGATCAGCCTCCCCCACCTTCACCACACCGTATGGATCAGGAGTTGCCACCTCCTCCACAGTTTGTTCACGGGGAGTCCTCTACTCAGGGTGCTGGTCATCCTACTTGGGGGGACTATGAGGCTCTTGATAGATGTGTCTTAGGCATGGAAACCCGGCTCTACTCATCCCTTGATCGGCTGGACACCTTCATGGACACTATGACTGGACGAATGGAATCTTTCACCTATGCTCTGGATGACATTTCTACCCACATGGCCACTCTCTATGCCAGCCACGAAGATAACCGAGAAGCCTTCCGGATGAACAATAGTGCACTTTTTAGTATCCGTAGGTAGCTTCTTCATCATGATGAAATCCTGCATGGAATTGAGGACCGTCTTCCTCCTGCTCCTGCTGCCGGTGCTTCTGGTGATGATGCTCGCGAGGGGACTCCGGATCACCCTGCTCCTTAGCTGTCCTTGTGTTTCTATAGTGTCATTTCTGTCCACTAGTCCTGTAACCCGCTCCCCATTTTGCTGATGCCAAAGGGGGAGAAGTAGTTATGTCAGGTCCTATCTATATGTTATGCATTTTGTTTGTTTGCTTGCATTGCATGCTTGAGTCCTTGTGAGTCATGTTGCATCTTGTTAGCTTGCATTTTGTGTCTTGCATTCTGTGCGTCTTGTTGGCAATCCTTGCAGAATATCAACCCTTGTATCAGATGCTTGAACTGAAATGAAATGATGTAATGCACTTGGTTTTGACCACCTACTGGATCTACTCGTTCTATTTCATATCGAAATCTGGGCATATATGAATGATTCAAATGAATTGTTTCTTGGTTGACTCGTCTACGCTTTCTCTACTCGTGTTTTGTCATCATCAAAAAGGGGGAGATTGTTGAGTCTCCTTGAATGATTTTGATGATAACAAAACTTAGAGTGAAGGATTTATCTCGGCCCGTGTCAAAGGTTTCAATATACGAGTCAAGGGGGTTCAAGTTTGAGTTCATATATTCTGTGGAAAACTCATAAGTTTTATTTGAATCAATGTGTTTCAAACCTAGTTAATTATGTCAAAACAAACCCCAAAATGCATGTAACAATCATTCACTTAAAGCCATTGTCACTTTGATCAATTTCTCTAGACTAACAATTCAATTTTGGCAGGACTGGGCCTTTTCGGTCGACCAACAACCTAGGGCCGGTCGACCATAATTTCCAGAGACGAAGAATTCCAAAATTTACAGGTTTCGGTCGACCAGTGGGTAGTGGCCGGTCGACCAGAATTTCCAGAAACGAAAAACTCCAGTTTTTACAGGTTTCGGTCGACCGCCCCTATATTTCCGGTCGACCGGAATCCCCGAGGCAGCCCTTTTTGACTTTCTGGTTCAAGCTCGAGAAGAGGGTGTTTCTCCCATTTGTTTAAGCCCATTGGTCTCAGTCAAGGAGTGATTTGTGGATCTGGTCTGGGGACTTGTCTCCTGACCTTCCAAGATCTATAAAAGATCTCATTGGGGTCATAAACCCTAAGACTTGTCAAGGAAGAACAAGGGGAGGCTATCATGGAAGAGGGTGCTGGTACTGTTCACGTGAACAGTGATTCGTGGGAAACTCTTCATCCAGGAGCTGAAGTTTTCAAGTGCAAATCTGTATCCAAATCAAGTGGAGATCAAGCTGGGCAAGCTTCATCCTATACTACCTTCATCCATTAAGGGGGAGCTTGTCTTGTGTCTTTATTTTTCTGTTCTTCGTCTTCCATTCGTGTTTGAGCTGAGTTGTATCTTCTTGTAATCTTCAATCACTTGTGTGTGTGTGGATCATAGTTGTCAAGGCGCCCGCCTAGGCGCCGCTTAAGCGGCGCCTAGGCGGGAAGGCGGTTTCGCGAAGCCTAGGCGCCCCCACGCCTTTTTGGGCTTGAAAAAGGTGCCGCCTAGCTTCGTCTCCCTCTTCTCCCCTGTTATAAATAGAAATTTTCTTTTATTAACCCCTACAAGGGGCGTTGTCCCCTTGACCCCCGTGACCTGACCGCGCAGGTCGATCCGCGTGCAAGGGCGCACGGTGGCGCATTCGGGCTCCACACTGTAACACTCTCTCTCTATTTCTCTCTCACACTCACAGTGAGACCCACCCTCTCTCTCTCTCTCCTGTCCCCTCTCTCTGTCTGTCTATCTCTTCTCTCCCCTTGCCCCCTTCTCTCTCTTTCCCCCACCCTTCCTCCTCTCTCTCTCTCTCACACACACACAATTCACAACTCTCTCTCTTAATCCCTCTCTCTATCATGCCTTCTCCCTTTTTCAATTAATGATGGGGTTAATTTGTTAATAAAGTATTTTAAATTTTAATTTGAATTTTGTATGTCTTATTTTTGTTTACAGTGGTCATCTATAGTACTTCCCTAGTTATGTGTTTGTTTACTTTATTATTGATTGTATGTGATAATGGGAGATGTCTTTTTCTTTTCGTATCTGCTTTATATTATATGTATGTTATTTCGAGTATGATTTGCATATTTTTGGGAGAAATTGGCAAACATCAGGTTAGTATTTTATTTATTCTTAAAGTCCAATTTTTATTGTTAATTTTATCTCAAAATAAATTTTGATATTTTATTGCAATGTCATTTCTATTAATTTTTATTTCTATGTTCATACTAGTGTTATTTCCCATATTTGTAATAATCATGATTAATTTATATATAAAAAATTGATGTCTAAGCGTCGCTTAGACAGGCGCCTAAGCGCTTAGGCACTCGAGGATCTCAAGCTCGCCTTGTCGTCTTGACAACTATGGTATGGATCTTGACAGATCCGTGTGTGTGTGAGTTCTTCGTAGTTCCTCAACGTTCTTGTGTGTCCGTGCTCTTGCACTTTCGTAGGAGTTCTATACTCTTCACGTGTGTGTGGTGTTGATCTTGTATTTTCCTACAAGATAGTGTGTGAATCCTCACCGTGTGTGAGGGGTGGACGTAGGTTGCCGTCGTTGCATCCGAACCACCTAAAAATCGCTATCTCTTGAGTGGTTTGTTCCATATCTTCTATCTCCATTCTACTTTAGTTCCTTTCCATATTGTATTATCATCTAGTTTCCGTTTTCAGATCTAGATTCATTAACCTTTTACGGGAGATCTCTGGTATATCTAAAGGCAAATTCTGATCGACAAGGTCTGTCCTGTCGAGAAGAAAATACCTTGTGTGAGAGAATCTTCGGATTCCCGAACTCCACCTAGTACCAAAGAACTTCTGTAGGGGTTGATTTATCCAGATTCATTTTGTATTCCATTGATCTCTACCTGTTGGTTGCCTGCTCTTAAGACGTGTTTTATTTGTTTGTATAAGTTCTGAAAATTTTTAATACCCAATTCACCCCCCCTCTTGGGTGCCATTTAATCACGGGACTTCATCAACCAAGTCGCCAGTGCGCGAGGAGGCGTCGGACCAGACTGGCCCCTCCAACATGGTCGAGCTCGCAAGCCCAGCAGGTCCTTCTAATGAAGACCAACATGATGAGCCTTTGCCACCCCCGGAGGAGTCTCTGGCTCCGCTGTTCCAAGAAAATGCAGACGGTCAGAATGAGGAGCGTCCTTCTAAACGGGAGAAGCCTCGCCAGGCATCGAAGACTCTGGCGGAAATCATCCCGCCTGTTGTGTACCTATGGTCATTTGAGTCATCCTGTGGTCACTTGGGTCATTCGACATCATCCTATGGTCATATGAGTTCTGTGGTATTCTTGGTTTTGATAATGGCTAAACACTATTAGTCATTGATACTTTCCACTCTCATGTGACTGACACACGCGATGTTTTGTTCATGACTGATACGAAGGAATTCAGTGGAAATGGCAAAGGGGAAAGCTCAATGTTGCGCCCTCGCACGCGGATCGACCTGCCCGGTCAGGTCGCGGGGGTCAAGGGGGCAGCGCCCCTTGCGGGGGTTTCCGGGGGCGGAGCCCCCGGAACAAAAATTTGATTGAAGACTCAGTAATAAAACTTCAAGACAGTCAAAGTTGTTGCCACAGACATGAACGGACTGCTAAAGGATTCAAGCGATGGAGCTAAAGCGGTTAACGGACCGACCCGGGATGAACCGGGTTCTGCCCAGCTGGCAGTCGACCGCCAGCACAGGGGCGGTTGACCGCCCCAGCCAGAGATTCCCAGACTGCACGAGTTTCAGCTGGCGGTCGACTGCCAGCCAGCAGCGGTCGACCGAAAATCCCAGGGACCATCCGGTTGCAAGTTTCTCAGTAGCGGTCGACCGCCAGAAGCTGTAGGTCGACCACCAGCCTCGATGCAGCCATGTTTGACTTCGAATTCCACCTCGTGGCCAGCCCCTTTCCATGTATTTGTTTAATCAAAACTCACCTAATCTCTCATGATTTGTGGATCTGGTCTGGGGGGTGTCCAAGGACCATTCCAAGGGTTATAAAACCAACACATGAGGGGTTAGAAACCCTAATGCTTCAAGGCTTCAAGGGAGATCAAGGGAGGTCATTTTCGAGGTAATGTAGCACCTCCGTGAACAGTGTTTCGGGAGCAAGTTCTTCATCCATCCAAGGTGATTCAAGTCCAGATCTGAAGCCATCTAAACCTCCAAGGAAGAAGCAATCAAGGCTATCAAGGGTGATCTAAACAGCATCATTCTTCTTCTTCATCAACTCAAGAAGATCAAAAGGAAGATCAAAGCTACATCAAACACTCTCTCCATCAACTCAAGGTGATTCAAGTTCATATCTCAATCCAGCAACCTTCAAGGAAGAGAAGAAGCAAGAAAGGCTAATAAGGGAGATCAAAGGAGGCTGCAAAGGTGTGTTCAAGGGAGAGGAGTTCGAGTACTGTAACTGTGAACAGTACTTCGGGAAGAAGCTCTTCATCAAATCTCCAAGTGATTCATGCTACTTCAAAAGAAGATTCAAGCCCCAGCAATCTCAGACAAGATCCTTTCTCTTTGAGCATATTTCATATCTTGTTTGAGTGTTTTCATATCTTATTCGTTTTCCATTTCATTCAAACATTTGGAACTGAAGATCGTCCCTACCGGTGGTTAGTAGGAAGGCAATCGGAAGTTGTCCGATCTACAGTGTTGACGTCCCTACCGGTGGTTAGTAGGAAGGTAATCGGAGGTCTTTCCGATTTGCGGTTCAGTGCGTGGCATTAGTGGAGTCTCACCGGATTTGGTGAGGGGTGGACGTAGGACTGGGGATTCAGTCCGAACCACCTTAAAATATTGTGTGTTGTGGTTTGCTTGTGCGATTGCTTTGTGTTAGATGCATGCTTAGGTTCAATATCTATATTGCTTAATCATCTTGCTAAGCAAATCACTGTGTTCTTCGTTTAGCTAGTTATATTCCGTTGCTATTATCATTATCTAGCTATATAGAGGGTTGCATTACGAAAAGGGGGGCAGATCTATTCACCCCTCCCCTCTAGATCCGCTGACCACTACTCAACACCGCCGTTTGACAAGACCCGTGCTCGGGCGGACCGCAAAATCATTCATCACATGAAGCGGTTTCCAACAAATGTTACTATTTGGGAAGCCGTCGCTTGGAGCAAGGATCTCAGGGAGGCTCTTATTAAGATACTTCAAGACCCGGAGGCCTATGAAGCCCATGTTGTAGAGCTGCAAGCCCAGGCATATGAGGTATTTACAACCAACATCTCCTTCACGGACAAAGACATGTTGCTGTCCTCTCCGTGCCACAATCGCCCCTTATATATGCGGGGGACGATCAACGGGCATGATGTGAATCGAATTTTGGTCGATGCTGGAGCGGCCATCAACATCACACCTTTGAAGACTTTCAAGTCTTTATACTTGGCCCCTTACTTGCAGAAAGTGAACGCGGTCAAGATTTCGGGATTCAATCAGAATTCCGAGGAGGCGCTTGGTCGGGTTGAAGTCAAGCTTGCCTTAGGCGATTTTGTCACCCAGGCGACATTCTATATTATCAACGCCTACACATCATACAAGGTGCTGCTTGGGAGACCCTGGCTCCATGAAAATTGGGTCGTCCCGTCAACTCTGCATCAATGTATTAAATATGTCAAGGGAGGGGAGCAACATACTGTCTTCGCAGATCAGGCTCCGTTCCACCTCAATGAGTGCCACCTGGCCGATGCTTCCCTATATTTTGGGGAGTCCACTCTGACAATCCCCGAGTCTTTAAAAGACAAAGGGAAGCAAAAGGTGAACTATGAAGCTGAGGAAGGGCAGTTGTTCACTGTCAATCAAGACATGGTAAAATTGCATAGGCTAAGCCTCCAGGCTGCCTCCAAGCCGACCCAGCCGGAGAGGCGAAGTGTTGACTTTGAAGCCAATCTCATTAGCAGGTAATTGACCGAAGCATCTCCTTACCGCCCAAGTGCCTTCAACTCTCGTCCCAACGGGAAGAGTATGAGGTGGAGCAGTTGAAGACCTTCACAGTCTCCTATCAACGGAGAAGAAGACGTAACAAGGGCAAGGGGGACAAGCCGATCATCTTTTACAAAGGTGACTTAGTCCCACCGGGCCCTCCTGAAGATGACTTCGGCTGGGATACTCCTGCCGATGTGGCGCTAGAGCCAGTCCAGGAGATGGACGATATGTCGAAATACATCAAGGAAATGTGCAAAAAGCAGCACATCCCACAAGCCCAGGACCCTGCACGAGTGGCATATATCCATCAGCTGTGGAACCCTCCGCAGGTTCGTGGGCAACCTCCCTTCTCCCGCAAAGACACGCGGGGACTCGGCTACGATCAGGAGAGGGACTTCGAGGTCTATTATGCAGTCAATGCCATAGGACTACTACCTCCTCATTACGGGCAAGCTGAAGTTGAGCCCAAGATTGATGACTCTGTAAGGGAGTCCGGTGAGACGTCAAGCACACCATCACCTTCATCGGAAGTCAACAATGACCACCCCTCAGAGGAAGGAGCAGCTCAGTCTGCTAACCATCAACAAGACGAAGCGAGTCCCTCGACTTCAAGCCAAAGCAAGAATGCTTCGAAGAGTTTGAAACCTATGAAGCAAACAATGATGACGAGGGAGACTTTGTCGACCTCCAACCAGCTCCACCGGAGCTCGAAGATGGTGGCCAAGAGACTGTGGACGAGTTGATCGAGATCAATCTCGGAAGCAAAGAAGACTACCGGCCAACCTTCATAAGTGCTCCCTAGAAGAGTTCAAGGATTGTTTCGCTTGGACTTACAAAGAAATGCCCGGGCTCGACCCTTCTGTGGCTGAACACGAACTGGCAATACTTTCAACAGTCAAGCCAGTCAAGCAAGCCCAAAGGCGTATGCGCCACGAGCTGGAACTAAAGGTCAATGCTGAGGTTGACAAGATGCTCAATGTGGACTTCATAGAGCCTTGCATGTACCCTGTATGGCTCGCTTATATAGTCCCCGTCAAGAAGAAGAACGGCCAAGGGTCTGCATCGACTTCAGGGATTTGAATAAAGCATGTCCGAAGGATGACTTCCCTGTCCCAATCACTGAGACAATGGTTGATATGACCACTGGTCACGAAGCCTTGTCCTTTATGGACGGGTCGTCGGGCTATAATCAATTCCGCATGGCCTCAAAGACAAAGACCATACGGCGTTCCGGTCTCCTAAGGGGATCTTCAACTATAAAAGGATGCCGTTTGGCCTGAAGGATGCCGGCGCAACCTACCAAAGGGCAATGACCAAGATCTTCGACGAGATGCTGCATGACCTCGTCGAATGCTACGCCGATGACTTGGTCGTCAAGACAAAAAGGCGAGAGGATCATCTGGTCGACCTACGTCGAGTCTTCGAAAGGCTTCGACAGTATCAGCTCAAAATGAATCCCATGAAGTGCGTCTTCGGCGTCTCCAGTGGCAAATTCCTTGGCTTTATCGTCAGGTACCGAGGCATAGAAATTGATCCCGACAAAATCAAGGCCATAAGAGGACTGCCTCCGCCTAAAAACTTGACAGATCTCAGATCTCTTCAAGGAAGACTCGCCTATATTAGGCGGTTTATTTCTAACTTTTCTGGAAGATGCCTACCTTTCGGCAAATTGATGAAGAAAGGAGCACCCTTTATATGGGACGAAGACTGTCAAAAGGCCTTCGAGCAAATCAAGGAGTATCTATTGACTCCTCCAGTCTTAGGGGCACCTGTCAGAGGGAAGCCCCTTGTCCTATATATTGCGGCCATGGATGCCTCTTTGGGGGCTCTACTAGCCCAGATCAATGACGAGGGTAAAGAGCAGCCATTGTACTACCTCAGCCGAAAATTGATCGGGCCTGAGCATCGGTATGCTCCTATGGAAAAGGTGTGCCTGGCTCTAGTGTTTGCCTTCAAGAAGCTCAGGCACTACCTCCTAACTCATCGGGTGGAACTCATCTCAAAGTGTGATCCGCTGAAATTCTTGCTCAGTCAGCCTGTCCTCTCTGGTAGGCTCGGCAAGTGGGCACTTATCCTCATGGAGTTCGACATCACCTTTGTCCCGCGTAAGGCGATCAAGGGGCAAGGAATGGCGGAGTTCTTAGCAGCGCACCCCGTGCCAGAAGATTCACCACTCAACTTTGAACTGCCCGATGAAGAGGTGCTGGTACCTTCTCAAGAAACTGGGGAACATTATGAAAACGTCCCACCACAAATGGAGCCAGGCGTCCTCACCCTCGACCTCCCATATTGGGAGTTGTATTTTGATGGTGCTTCCCGGACAATCAAAAGGGCCGGCGGCCTCATAGACTATGTCTCGGGCGCGGGGGTAGTCTTTGTATCTCCACAAGGCGGCATCCTCCATAATTCCTGCACTCTCATGAAGTCGCTGACCAATAATGAGGCAGAGTATGAAGTGCTGATTATTGGGCTTCAACTGGCACTAGAGATGGACATCAAGTGCATCAAAGTCTACGGAGATTCTCAGCTCGTCATCCGATAAGTGTTGGGCGTCTATGACGTCCTGAAGAAGGTGCTTATCCCCTATCATGCAGTCGTCTCAAGGCTCAAGGAAAAATTTCGACCTATTCGAAATAGGCCATGTCCCAAGAGGTAGTAACTCCCAGGCTGACGCTTTGGCAAAGTTGGCAGCAGCCTTGAAACTCCCACCTGAGGGAGAGTTGAATATTATTGTCAAACACCGAAGGCTCATGCCAAGTGTGCTCGACGAAGAGTCTGGCCTCACTGTCTACGAGATCGACAACATTCAAGAGGAGAATGCTCCCGAAGAAGAGGATTGGCGCGAGCCTATCATAAAGATACAGAGTGGCTAGCTCCCTCCCGATCGGGCTCAGAGGGTGCAACTGTTACGCAGGACAACATCCTACCAGCTGATTGACGGTCTACTTTTCAGGCTCGTCCATGAAAAGGACCGGTCGGTCCTCTTACGCTGCCTTTCATCCAAGTAAGCAAAGACTGTCATGCACGAGGTCCACTCCGGATTGTGCAGGGCTCATCAAGCAGGAGCTAAGATGAAGAACAGCATTAAGCTCAAGGGGTTCTATTGGCCCACTATGTACGAAGATTGCAACCAGTGTGCTCGTACATGCCACCAATGCCAAGCATTTGGGCCAGTGCCTCGGAAACCGCCCAATCCGCTCCATCCAACAGCGCCTACTTGGCCATTCGCGGAGTGAGGCATGGACATTGTGGGACCATTCCCGCCATCATCTCAAGGCCACAAGTTCATACTGGCCGCCACTGATTACTTCTCCAGATGGGCAGAAGTGTTGGAACCTTGGTTTTGATGATGACACTCTATGAATTATGTTGGGACTGAACTGCATAAGAATCTTCACATTGAACAAACCATTCATTTGTCTAAGTGTCAAAACTCAGGTCGATGCATATATAGGCACTTAGTCATTAAGGTCGATGCATGTTCAGGTTGTAATTAGATAAGGTTGATGCACATTTACACTCTCTTCACATCTGGTCAGTGCACTCTTCTACATTACGTCTGTAAGGTCCATGCACGTTTTAGGGTTAAGTCCAACAGGTCAGTGCACATTCTCATTCTACGTATGTTACGTTGGTGCATGTACATGTCTTAATCCACATAAGGTCGAGACATGTTTTCGCATAGTCACACAGGTCGGTGCATATATTCACCAGTTGTATATCAGGTCGATGTACATTGCATCTTGCGTAAAGTAAGGTTGATGCACATTGCATCTGATGTAAGGCAAGGTCAATGCACATTTCTTAATGTGCATATCTAAGTTCCGTGCACATGCAGCACTTAGAGTCTGAGCACATATAGGTCTGTGTATATCTAAGGTCCGTGCACATGTAACACTTAGAGTCTGAGCACATATTGGTCTGTGCACATGCATAATCTGAGGTCTGTGCACATGCAGAGTATAGGTCGGTGCACATGTAAAGTCTTTGCATATGAAGAGTCTTGGTCTGTGCACATGCTTAGTCTAAGGTCTACGCACATATAGGTCTGTGCTTATCTAGGGTCAGTGCACATGAAGCATCTAGGTCGATGCACACGTAGAAACTAGGGTCGATGCACATGTAGATTCAGGTCACCAAGTCTGTGCATCAAGTCCATACTTAAAGCATTTGCATAATCACACATTTCTTTGGCCTGAGTACCTGATTTCTCTAAATATTGTCTAAGTATGCATTTTAATGAAACAAGTGTTTGACGAAATGTCTTTTTCCTTATTGACAGGATTCAGTCAAATATTAAGTGGACTGAGAGTAGCAGAGACTCATGTGGGCACGTGATCCAAGATTCAAGTTAATGAAACACGTGATCCAAGGCGACTTGCTCTTCAAGAATACTCAGCCACGTGGCCTCATCCCAACGACCAGATCTGACACGTGGAATCACTAAAGCCACCTGTCTGTAAAAGAGTCATTGGCGGGAGTCTTCCCTCCACGCGTTGGAGCGAAACTATGCGGGGTCCACATCATCTGTTCTCTGCTATATAAAGGGAAAAATCCCTGAGAAGAAAAATGAGATAGATATATACACAGGAGGAAGATAACAAATAGAAAAACTGAGAGAGACAGCAGGAGAGAAGCGGCGAAGTGAATTGCAGGAGAAAAAAAACAGAGAAGGCTGAGGCATTTGAAGAAGAAGAGATTCGAGAGCCGTGAGAAGCGTCTGAGAGAAAAGTGAAGAGTGTGAGAGCTAGTTGTAGATAAAAGGAGAAGCTTCAAAAAACAGAGTATCGTAGAGGAGGAGAAGTTGAGAAACGATTTCTATATCAGATCTAGAATCGTATGCTCATCTTTGAGCTACAGTGATTCTATTGTTACATATGATTTTCATTTTCAGTCATTTGTTTTGTTTTCATATCATTGTCTTTCAAGTTGTAAGTCAGCGGAGCAAGCTGTGATGTTCAGCGGCGAGGATTTGTTCCTCGGACAGCAAGCTGTGGTGCTCAGCTGTTAGCAAGCTGTGAGGCTCAACGGATCAAGCTGTTAGTCAGCGGTTGTAGGGATTCGTCCCCGAAGCTGTGGATCAGTAGTCAAGCTGTGTGTCAGCAGAGGCCACACTCAGGTTTGAGTGTGGGGTGGATGTAGGTCTCAAGGTTGAGACTGAACCACCTAAAATCCTTGTCCCGTATGTGATTGATTATCTGTCTATTAATCTGTGTAGATGCATGATTAGGACCACTAACTGTTTGGTTTTAAATCTGAATGCTAATTTCACTCTTATGATCAGAGTGGTTTATCAACCAATTGGTATATCAAAAGGCGTGTCAGGAAAGATAGGTTAGGCCTATCTGGAATGTCACCTCTTGCGTGAGGGGATCGCTCTTACGTGAGGGGATCGCTCTTGCGTGAGGGGATCTTAGATCAAACCTTCGCCTAGTACTTTAAGTTGTTGATTGGATGCTTTCCTCATTCGAGTGACAATTGCTAACTATGTAGTCTGAGACGTGAGGCGAGCGAGGCGACCAGTGGGTCGCCTCACACCTCAAAGGCCTAGGCGATGGCCTAGGCGTTTGAGGCGAGATATTATTAAAAAATTAAAATTAAAATTATATGTCAAAATATCACAAAAATATAGTTTTTTGAACAGTAAATATCATAAAACTGCATATACACTAAACAAGAAAAACAACTAACAAGTGCAATATTATAACAAAAAAAAATAGTTAAACAAAAACTAGTGAGAGAGGGGATTAGCCCCTCTACCATTTTAACTGTGCATGCGTAGACTAACAGAGAGACAGGGCGAGAGACAAAGAGTTGAGAGAGAGAACAGAGAGAGTGAGAGAACACTCAGAACAGAGAGTGAGAGAGTGGAGAGACAGAGAGTGAGAGATCAGAGAGAGTGAGAGTGGAGAGACAGAGAGAGAGAGAGAGAGTGAGAGTGAGAGTGAGAGTGAGAGATCGGAGAGAGTGAGAGATCGGAGAGACACGGCGGGAAGGAGTTACCGGACGGATGCCGCTCGCCGGACGCCGGACGTCGGACGCCGGATGCAGCTCGCCGCTGATGCTCGTGGAGAGATAAAGAGTGGATGGATGCCGCAGTCCGCTCGCCGGACGCCGCAGTCCGCTCGCCGCTGCCGCTCGTGGAGAGAGAGAGTGGACGGATGTCGCTCGCCGGACGCCGCTCACCGCTGGCCGGACGCCGATTGCCGCTGCCGCTCGCCTCTGCCGCTCAGCTGCTGTCGCCGTTGGAGGGGGAATGAGGGAACGATCGGTTGAAGACGGTGCAAAACCCTCGCGGGTTTAAAAGATCCGGCTCGGCATTTTTAACGGGTATTAGGACCCGATACGTGGATCCGAGGCTCCGAGCAGGCTGTCGGGCGAGCAGGCGGGCGGGCGAGCGGCCGAAGCGCGCCGAGGCGGGCAAATCGCGGCGAGGCGGGCGAGGCGCGTGAGG
This sequence comes from Amorphophallus konjac, assembly GCA_022559845.1. Lineage (NCBI taxonomy): Eukaryota > Viridiplantae > Streptophyta > Magnoliopsida > Alismatales > Araceae > Amorphophallus > Amorphophallus konjac. The sequence goes on from JAHNEJ010002267.1 coordinate 77,573, forward strand.
CGCTCGCGAGGCATTTGCCTCGGCGAGCCGCGACGACGCGAGGCGTCCGGTCGTCGCCTCGCGCCGCCTCACCGCCTAGGCGAGCGCCTAGGCGCGCTTTCGACTACACAGATTGCTAGTGTTTACACTGTGTGTAGAACGTTGCTTTGGTTTTAGATCAGTAAGAGTAGATTTAATTTTTTAAATGCCGCAAAAAGTTTCACTGGGAGTCTGGGATCCATTCACCCCCCTCTGGATCTCATTTGTGCAATCAGAGAGGATCACCAATATCCCATCAAGAAGCCGTTCCGCTACGAGAAGTTACAGGGGAGATAGTTGCCCGCTTTGTGAGGCACTACATTATATACAGATTCGGCACCCCTAGTCGGATTATATCCGATAATGGCACGTCATTCAAGAACAAGACTATTTATGCTTTGGCATCTAACTTCCATATTGACTGGAGGACGTCATCCGTCTACAATCCCCAAGCCAACGGGTTGGTCGAGGCCTTCAACAAGACCCTTTGTAAGCTGCTGTCTAAGATAGTAAGTGGCCGCAAACGGGATTGGGGCGAGAAGGTCCACGAAGTCCTATGGGCCTATCGAACTATTTATAAAACCCCTACGGGTTGTTCCCCATTCTCTTTGGTTTATGGAGCCGAAGTAGTGATCCCCGTGGAGATCGAGCTGGCATCCTATCGCGTTGCTGTGCACGCTGGACTATCGGGCCAAGACCAATCTGAAATAGAAAGAAGGCTTGAGGAATTGTCCAACCTTGAAGGTGAAAGACTCAAATCCTACAAGCACTTACAGGTGTATCAAGCCCTCGTGACACGTGCCTATGATAAGTTGGTCAAGCAAAGGGCGTTCAAGAAAGGTGACCTCGTCATGATCAAGGAAAAGGAGGTTCTAGTCAGAAGATCCAGCGGTAAACTCCAACCCAATTGGCGGGGACCTTACATCATTCAAAAGGTCTACGAAGGAGAGGCCTATACGGTCACCGATCATAAGGGAAATAATCCTTTCCCTCCTCTCAATGGCAAACACATGAAGTTCTATCATGCGCCACTGCAAGAGTTTCTACAGCAGTCCTCACAGGACATACCTCTCCCCAGCGAAGGTTCAAGCTAAAAAAAATGGGGTTAAAATTAAATATTGATACCTCGGCGGACTCAGTTGACCTGCAAGGGTCGGCTGAGGGCAAAAAGGCCATAGACCCGGCTGAGGTGAAAATCTGAAAGGGCGTCTCAGGCAAAAATGGGCAATCCCTCGATGTGAAAACCCGCAAGGGCGCATCGGAAAAAGTTAAAAGGGGCCAGCCTCGGCGAAAACTCGAAAGGGCGGTGAGGTTGGTAATGTGAAAAAAAAACAACAATTCTCTTTCACCATGCTTTACGGGTGGTTCTAAGTCAACGACTTCACCCTATAATGGCGACAGCATTATACTAATGCCTCAGCCATACCTCCCACGTCATCCTGCGACACCTAGTCCCACCAAGGCGTCCCGACATTGTCATACTCTATCCCATCGGGATTACCCATGTTTTGGACTCCCCAGGTTTGGACCCCGTGTCTCTCCGGGCTATCCAATCTGTCCTTCTAAACCCGTTGGGCTCGGCCCCCGCATGCCCCTTTTGGGCGGCCGACCCATTTCGCCTATCGGCTTCTGGTTAAGCTCATGTCTCTCTTTCGGGCAGTTAAACCCACTTATCCTTTGTGTCCCACTGGGTTTGGCCTATGTACGCCCCTCTCCGGCAGCCAACCCATCTCAGGCTTATTGGCTTTCGGGTTTGACTCTCATGCCCCCTTCGGGCTGTCAAATCCATCATTTCTTTCTTCTGGGTTCGGCCTATGCATGTCCCTCTCGGGCTGTCAATCCATCTCGTCTTTCGGCGTTCGGATTTGACTCTCACATCCCACTAGGGCTGTCAAATCCACCTTTCTCTTCGCTTGGGTTTGGCCTCAGTATGCCCTCCTGGGCTGCCAACCCATCACTCTGCCTATCGGCTTTCGGGTTTGACTCTCATGCCCCCTTCGGGCTGTCAAATCCATCCTTTTAATCTCATCGGGTCTGGCCTCAGCATGCCCTCTCGGGCTGCCAACCCATCATGCCTTTCGGCACATTTTACCTTCCTGGGTTTGGCCCCAGTATGCCCTCTCGGGCTGCCAACCCATCATGCCTTTCGACTCATTTTACCCTTGTGGGATTGGCCTCAGCATGCCCTCTCGGGCTACCAATCCGTCATGCCTTTCGGCTCATTTTACCTTCTTGGGTTTGGCCTCAGTGTGCCCTCTCGGGCTGCCAACTCATCATGTCTTTCGGCTCATTTTACCTTCTAGTGATTGGCCTCAGTACGCCCTCTCGGGCTGCCAACCTACCTCACCTTTCGGCTCATTTTACCTTCTAGGGTTTGGTCTCAGTATGCCCTCTCGGGCTGCCAACTCCATCTCGCCCATCGGCTTTCGGGTTTGACTCTCACGTCCCACTAGGGCTGTCAAATCCATCCTTTCCGTCTTCTGGGTCTGGCCTATGCATGCCCCTTTCGGGCTGTCAACCCATCCCGCCTCTTGGCCTTCAGACTTGAATCATATATCCCACCGAAATTGCCAAGTTCATTCTTTTGGCCCCACGGGCTTGGCCTATGCATGCCTTCCTCAGGCTGCCAGCCCTATTTGCCGATCGGCTTGCGGATTTGATTTATATGTCCCACCCAGGCTATCAAATCCCTCCTTTCATCCTTTCGGGTCTGGCCTCAGTATACCATTTCAGGCTGCCAACCCATCTTGCCTATCGGCTTCCAGGTTTAACCCGCATGTCCCATTCGGACCCTTGAACCTACTCCTTTGCTGTCCCAACCGGGCTTGCCAACCCGTTCAACCTTCGGCTCTTGGATTTGGCTAATTACGTCCTACTAGGGCAATCGAATCCACCCATTTGTCCCACCTATGCGGCACACACGTCTCTACGGGAGTGTCACTTTCTCCTTGCCTTTTGGCATTTTAGGTTCAAAAAAAAAATGGGGCTAAAAATATTAGTGCCCCAGCGGACTTGGTTGTCTCCGTTAGAGGAGCAATCAAGGGCAAAAGGCTTTGACCCGGCTAAGGTGAAAATTCGAAAGGGCGCCTTAGACAAAAATGGGTACCCCTCAGTGTGAAAACCCACAAGGGCACGCTGGAAAAAGCTAAAGGGGGCCAGTCCTGGCGAAAACCCGAAAGGGCGATAGGGCTGGTAAAGTGAAAAACAAAAAAAGAGCATACATGCAAAAGGACGGAAACAAAAGCTACTAAGCTCTGTCCTTTATTCATCAATATCGTCAAAGAAGGGAGCCCGGGACAAGCCCTCGGGGTAACCAAGACAAGCATGGGCAAAATATAAGAGCCCTGCACACAAGTACAAAAGGGCGCCAAGGCCTATCAAGCATCAGACTCGCTCTGCCTCAGGTCAGCAAGGCGAGTCTCACTCTGAAGAGCTTCCTCTTGGAGTCCCTCAAGCCTACGGCGAAGAGTCTACACCGGCACACGCAAGACTGCGCTCCTCGGTCTCCCGGACCTCTTGCAAATGTTCCTCCACTCTTCGGGAGGTCATCTGCTCGCGCTCGTGAACGTCTTCGATCTGGGCACCCACCTCAGCCTGGGCCGCCTGAAGTTTGCAAAGTTGCTCCTCCTGCTGAACCATCAGCTGAGTCCTCCGCCTCCGCTCCTGAATAGCGCGAAAGCGGGCGAACTCCTCCCATAAAGACGCAAGCTCAGTTATCCAGGCGTCCTGAGGGAGACCAAATGCATGTATCTAGCAATGCTACACCAAGTTGAGGACCATTCGGCCACTCCATCCCAAGGGCCAGGAAACTCTGAAGCAGCTTTGAAGTCTTACTAGCTGAAGCTAAAACAAAGAAAGGAGTTGCCTCAGCCCGTGTACGGCCGACATCTACCTAGACCAACATGCCCTAAGGGCTAGTCTACATCAACCTTGGCTATCACAAGTCAGCGGTTCGCCAACTTCAACCTTCGGCCACACACCTCAGTGGTTAGCCGACGCATCTTTGGCGTCACCTCAACGATTAGCCAGCTCCAACATTCGGCTACATACCTCAGCAGTTAGTCGACACGTCTTCAGTGACACCTCAGCGGTCAGCCGGCACAACGACTTTTGGCCAACACACCTCCAAGAGTCGGCCAATGTCAGTTTCCAGCTATCACAACTCAACAGTCAATCAACGACGACTTAGATGGTCAAGCCTCTCCGAGGTAGGCCTACATCAACTATAGGCCAACAAGTCTCTCAAAAGCAGGCCTACATCAACTCCGGGCCAACAAGCCTCGTCGAGACAGGTCCGCATCAACTATAGGCCAACAAGTCTCTTAGAAGCAGGCCTACATCAACTCCGGGCCAACAAGTCTCGTCGAGGCAGGGCCACATCAACTCGAGGCCAACAAGCCTCACCAAAGTAGGTCTACATCAACTTCAGGCCGACAAGCCTCGCCGAGGCAGGTCTACATCAACTACAGGTCAGCAAGCCACTCCGAGGCAGGCCTACATCAACTTTGGACCAATATGCCCTAAAGGCCGGTCCGCATCAACTTTGGCTAATGCACCCCCAAAGATTGGCCAGCATCCAATTTTAGGCCAATACGTCCTAGGGGATGGTATACATTAGCTTTGGCCAATATACCCTAAGGGTTGGTCAACATCAACTTCAGGTCAAAGTGCCTCGCCGAGTTAGGCCTATATTACTTCTTGACCGGTGGGTCTCACTGAGACAAGCCTGCATTAACTCTCAGCTTTTTGGAAAGCATCGAAGCAGTGAGGTGCAGTTCTACAGAGGGCACGGACCGTCCGCCTCTGCCCCGGCTTTTACGAACGTTCCGTGGGGGGAATTTGTTGGAAGCAAATTTTGCTTGCAAAAACACCTCCCGTCAACACTCATCCGGGGTGAAAAGAACCCGTCTGGGGTGAAAAGAACCCGTCCGGGGTGAAAAGAATCCGTCTGGGTGACATGGAACCTGCCCGGGGTGGAGTTCTGCCAGGAAGGACCTCTCCAACAGCAGCGGCAGCGCAACAGGACCTCCCCGGGGTGACACAGACCCGTCCGGGGTCGGGGGGACCCGTACGGGATCGCCCGACCCCGGGCGGCCTCGCACGCAGGTGGGCAGGGCCTCCCGGGGTCAAACCACCCCGGGCAGGACCTGTCCCGGGTTGTTTCACCCCGGGAGGGACCTGCCCGGGGTCATTCGACCTGGGCAGACCCGCCCGGGGTCACAACCCCGGGAAGGTCCCGCGCGGACCTGCCCGGGGTCATTTGACCCCGGACGGGTCCGGGGACCTCCCACCCCGGGCCGGTCCCTTTCCCGCGCGCGGAGAACCAAAAGAAAAGAAAAAATGGAGGAAAATGACCTCCCCGGGGTCATTTTTACCCCGTTAACCCGTACGGGTTCAAACACCCTCCTGTTTAACCCGTACGGGTCCAAACGACCCCGGGGAGGTTCCCACTTCTATAAATAGACCTCCAAGGGTCCAGAAGAGGGGAGAGACGAGAGATCCTACAGAGCATTGCCTTGGAGCATCCAACATTCTGAAGTTTGTTTGTTTGTTTGTTCGTTCTGGCCCGCGAGGGGTAAGTCCCCGAGTCTTGTGTATATGCCCGTACGATGGTATTTTTGTCATTATGCCCCTCAGTGGGCCATGTTGTAAGTTTCTACGTTCCGGGACGACTAAATTGCGTGGTTCCATCGGTATAACGGGGGAATTACAAAAATGTCCTCTCCGGGACCCGAGAAACCAGAATGTCCTATATTTTGCAGTTATACCCTGCAACTTTTTTGTAATTGGGGTTACGCCCCTACTTCCCGTGTTAGTGCGGATCCTTGTACAGTCGACAACTCTTGTACTCATCTGGGCCATGAATGCAATCCATGACTTCATGTCTTCTTTATGCATTGACTGGGTAAATTATAGGAAAACCCTAGGCTTCCCAAAATTGCATATATATCGTTCCTTGGGCAAGATTGACACATATGAGCCTTCTATGAAGCCCTTGTCACTCCTTCAGCTCGGGGATGTTGTCAGCTCAGTTCGACACTCAGATGTCACCCCAACCCTAGGTTTATGTAGGGTATAGTAAAATTACCAAAATACCCCTGTGCCTTAGAAATGACCTAGCAACCCCTAAAATCCTTCAGAAAGAGCCTCATCGCCTTGGAAAGTCAGGAACCCGGTCATACTTCTGCTCCAGGCTAGAAATTACCAAAATACCACTGGCCCGGGAAAATTACCAAAATACCCCTGGCCCGGGAAAATTATCAAAATATTCTCGGGGTCTAGAAAATCTCCCTCTACTTCAAAAATGCCTACGGCTTTCGCACAATTTGCGTTCATACTCCTAAATCTTAGGGCTTTGCCTGGCCTTTGATGAAGCCCTAACCCTATCGAATGTTGGTGGTAAATGAGTGGTTATGGAGAGTCTCTAGAGTGAGTCTGCCCTCCACATCAGAACCTAAGGAGAGGACTTTGGGATTTCTTTGACAGTCAAACAAAGGTGTTCGGACGTTAGGCTGATGTAAATCAACACTGACTACGGTCAGTGGGGAGAGGTCCATCACTCGAACTCAAATCGTCTGATACAATGCGCACCCACGGAATAACCCTCTATACATAGAGGAATGTCTCTTTTCAAAAAGGACATCCAAAATATTTTATTTTTCCTACGTGAAAAATTCCGTGGTCCGCAGCTTCAAAGTCATCAAGGTTTTTGAGTTTTCTTCGGGCCAGCATTGACATATCTGTGCTGGTTTGATGAGTTCTGACTGGAAAAAAATTCTCTCAAAATGAGATTTCTAAGATGTTGCACTTCTTGTTCTATAATTTCCGTTTGATTTTCTGGAGGTAGGTATGCCCACCAATGTTCTGCCTTTCTCGTGAAGGCTAAATATAACACATCAAAGAGCTGTTGGTTTGACGTTTTGCTAGTCTACTGTGCCATATATGTTTTTTGTATCCATATGCGGACTATATCTTCTATGTCATCGATAGGAGCTGTATCTAAGGATAGGATGGGAATATCTATTCCTAGGACGATAACATGATCTGCAAAACGATGACTGGGGCCTCCATCTTTGGGTAGTTTTGACTTCATCATATTGAGACCGGGTGTTCGTTTACTTGCATCTAACATCTTACTTGGATCTTTAGGAAGAACAATAGATTTGGAGAATTCAAGCTCTTTGAAAGTATTGAAATCCACAGCAAGGTTCCTCAGTAGTCGAAGATTTGACTCATGGGATGTGAGAGCTTTTTGTTCAGTTTGTGTATGAATTACTCTCTGTTTCACTAAACATTCTTTGAGAGCATCCAAGTTTGCTTGTATCTGGTGCAGCTGATTTTCTACTGCCAGTAAATGTTTTTCTGCAAAGGTTGTCCAATGGATGAGGTAATTCAGTTGTCGTGTTTCATCCCTTTGTGTTTGCACAAAGTCTGCCTTATGGAGCAAAAGATAGCTGACGTCTGCCCTTAATTCTACTTTCTCCTTTTGAAGTTGTTCTGGAGTAGTAGTTTTGTAAGTCATCTTTGGAGGTCATTTTCCATCTGTAGTGAGAATATAACTCGGTTCTTAGTTGAAGTGCCAAGGTTTGATTGAATCATTCAGATAGCTACAGAATCCCTATTGGGAGAGTTTGTGACTGAATTTGGGTTTTGAATGACTGGGCATATAGGTGGTAATTCCGAAGTGGAGGCAGAAATGGAAACCGAAGAATTTCGGGACAAGGATTTAGGGGTAGGGAGAAGTTGGATGGTAGAGAAGCGAAGGGTATGTGGTTTAGGAAATTTAGACATCCATCTTTTTTTGTTTTTTCTCAAGAAAATCAGAACTGGAAATAAACTGTTCGATGACTGGATAGCCCTGCACAAATCCTTCAATTTCTAACGTAGGGGCTACTTGCGCAATGTTTTTGTTTAGAAGTCTGGGTTAATGGACACCATATGATTGACGAAAATGGGAGAGAATAGAGTTTGTTAAGTGAAAAATACACCTTGATGCAATCGTGACATATACAGACTGGGGGAGCATCTCAACATCTTTTATCTGTATGCAGACTACAAAAGCACTAGATAAATGTGGATCATCAAGAGACAGAGTGAAGTTGGAGCGAATGACACAAAAACCATCTTTATCAAGATTACCAGTAAACTGACATATTACAACCTTTTTCCAATTCAGATGACATACATCCAACATAGTGACTAGATAAGGTGCATTTAGATTATAAGAGAAGTGGGGATGTGCTAAGACATCAATTTGGTCAACATGCAAGAATTTAGCCTATTTAGACTTCCATAGTTTTATATCATCAGTGGCAAAGAAGGGGAGGAAGACTAGTTTAATACCCGCTTCTTGGACCTGCATGTTCACCTCTACTTTCTTGATGCTATGAACCATTTGAGCCTGAACTTGAGGGAAGTTGTACAGTTCGGTTTTGTTTATTTCTAGAAAGGAGACATTCCCTTCTTGATCAACCCGAGTTTCCTGAGTGAGGATATGTGAATGAATAGTGGATAGAGGAAAGTCTGATGGGTCAACAGAGGAATATCTGGATTGAAGCATATGTTAAGTGTAAAGAATTTTGCAATTTCAAATGCAAAGCGCTATCAGAAATAGATTCATTCTCACCTTGATCGTCTGTAGCCAAGATTGGCACAAGGTAAATCACACCAGGTAATGTTGTTTCTGGAGGAAGAGTTAATGCTGCATTTAATAACTCATTAATTTTGTTTACCTCCTGGGTAAACTGGGCTTCAGTAGTAGGTTCCTCATCATAAATAACAGCCGTTGTGTCAGCTTGGAGGTTGTCTGGGTGTTCTAGCACATTCCTTCATTGATTTATTATCTCTCCCTCTATCTTCTTTGGTCGCGGGACAATATTTTTGTTAAAGGGGAAGGAGAATAATTTAACCATCTTTTCTGAATCATGTGATTGATATTTATATTTTTGATGCCTTGTCTCAATGAGTGACAATACAATAGTTATGTTTTTCCTTTTTTCATCATTATGAATGCAGAAATCTCAATTATTCTTCATGTATGGATAATAAAATGGTTGTGCAAGCAGCCTGCTGCCTAGTCACGTAGCACTCACTACTTTACTCCACTACAAAGCTTTGAGCATTGGTGATCAGAAAAAATATTCTAAGCTCAAAGTGTCAACAATATTATTATGCTTTTAGAAAAATACAAATATCTACCCTCAACTTTTGGAAAATAAACACTTTACTATAAATTTGATGCATTTCTGAAATACGGTAGCATATTTTCGGTAAATTAATGGGATAAAGAAAATGGAAAAGTTTTCATATGTAATGTCTCACAGGTTATTACCATTTGTGTATTTTCACATTATCTGGTAGTTGGATGTTGATGATAACCAAAGTTGCATTTGGCAAACTCTGAGGAGGAAAGGGAACCACATAGCTCATGCCATATGCCGGGTACTCTCATCTCAGCAGCTCCAGATGCCAGATAGTCACATCATAGCAAAACCTCAAGCAGTGATGACACTATAGGGGCCTGGCCTTGTGCCAAGCTTTAGAAGTAGCACCCCAAACTCAGAAGCATCATCTGCCTGGTGGTGCCTATATTTATTTGTAAATATGTAAGGACAGCTAGCCCTGTCTAGGCATTCAGATGGATGCCCATAATTATGATGACCATGTATGGAAGATCTGTATGCAACTTTCCTTCATTGTATTGCCTACAGGCATTTGAGAACTAATGTGATTTCCTGGATGTGTGGATTGTTTGCTGATGGCATTATCTAGAAATCCTTCTGGAAAGAAGTTTTATTTGCCATCTGATTGAAATTAAATATCTGGGTGAATGCTGACACCGGTACTGGAACCACCAATTCCTCACTTTTAGGTGGGGGTTTGGATATAAGAAACATATAAAAGGGGGTTTAGAAAGAATATGATATATATTTTTTATGATGTTTTTTAATTAATAATTGAAGTTAAACTTTTACTTGGTGAACATGCAGACACTTGAAATGTTAGAGAAAAAGGAGAAGGTTCTCTTGAAAAAGGTTGCTGCTGAAGTTGAAAAGGCAAAGGAGTTTACGAGAGCCAAAAATAAAAGGGGTATAGCATATCTTGGATGGTCACGTTATTTCAATTTGGAATTTATTGCATTTCTATTTATCTTATCATCTATGCTACAATGTTTAGTCGTGGTTGTCATTCCTAGTATCATCTTCGCACATGACTGGGCATATGACTGCTTGTATTCCAATGCATCTGAAATATGAACTTATAATTTCTAATTGTTTATCATGACATTTAAACTTTAGACTAGGTTTTTCTCCCATGAATTCTCAAATGCTAGAATGTCATCCATTCAGGGATTTGATTGTGCCATTGAATCAGTGCCACAGTTTCAACACTGTTTCTTATTTTAATGATGGTCCCTGAACTCTTGGTTATGAACATCATCCAGCATGAACAAGCTGCTGTTTGTAGTTATCTTGACTTTCTGCATCATGCATCACCAATTATACTAATAGTAATTGGCATTTGATGGCATTTGATGTATGAGGATTGTTTAGATCACATGTTTCATTTTGTTTCTTCTGGATGATCCTTCTGATGTATAAATGAACCTTTTATTCTTCTATGTTGTGTTGAACAAAGGAAAAAGAAAAAAAGCATCTTGATATCTTCCCATGCCACTGACCAGAAGTGTAAAAGATGTGCATGCGCGTGGTGGGGGGGCTGGTTTGCTTGCAATCCTTGCAAGAACATTTATGGTTTTAAGAATTCATTTGTTTGGATAGGACTTTGGCGACCAATCCAAGTCCTTTTTTCACCTAGAAGAAAGAAACTATGGACTCTAGTAGGAGAGTGACCTTGGCCAGGAATTTTTGAGGGTCAACATTGAGCAGTTGAAGTTTAGCCAGGGTTACCCTGTCTGGAAAATTGGCCATGATTATGTTTCTTCTTGACTTGTAGGCTGCCTCGGTGTTATCTTGAATAGGTCAAAGAGAAGAGATCTCAGAAAAATCTGGTGAGATCAGGAATATGGCCAAAAGCAGTTTCTTCTTTTTTTTTGGGGGGGGGGTGTTGGTGGGTTTTGAAACCCGTGCAAACCGGCTGGTCCAAGTGCATGATACTTGCATGACTTGACTGAACTTTGTGTATTTTGTCCAGGTGTTTTGGGTGTTTCAGATCTTGTCAGGACAGAGAGAGAATCCCAAGAGATTCTCGCAAGATTGTGAATCATGATCTAGATCCTTGATTCCATTGATCACTACAGGAGATATTGTATTAATTCAACCTCATTACCCCTGATTCTATTACTTGGCATCATGTTCTAGACGAATCCAGTTAGTATGACAAGCTGAAACCCTAATCTCCACATTAATAACTATAATTGTGCAGACAGTCTCTTGACTATTCTCCCATGTGCCGGGAAAAAAAAAGCTGACATGTCAATAAGACTCTGGTTGAATCCCTTTGTCACATCCACCTTTTTCCACTTTCTGGTTAAATACGGTGATTCTTCCTTATGGCCAACAATGCTCTTAATTATGTGATCTTCTAGACTATTAGCCGCCTTGAAGATGGGGGGCCTAACTCAAAATCTAGTTGGTGAAATAATTGACTACCTGGGCATCTGTGTTGGAGGCTACCCTGTGTAGCTCCAACAATGTTCAAGCAGGGGGAGGTTGTCACACTTTATGCCTGTTCACAAATTTGCTACCTGTAGAGAATCCAACAGGACCAGGAGGAAAAAAATAAAAGAGACAAAAGAGAGGAGATCGAACTGGAAAGGGGGCTGGCGGCCAAAAAAACTCTCCCAGACTGGCAGCCGCCCTAATCCTCTTCTTAAAAGGTATTAGGTTAGGTTAAGTCAGGGTTAACATGACTAAAATACCCTTGACTTAACCAGACCCAATACTGATACAACAATATAAAAACATAAGATCCAGACGGACCAGACCCAATAAGATCCAGACCCAATAACCAACCCGCAACCCAGCAAGGAAGAAAAAGACAGAAATCAGTTCCAAAACTACCCCTACAACTCTATTTTTCACTACACTCCCCCTCAAGTTGAGCATGGATGTTCAGCATGCACAGCTTGCCAATAACCAGTAAGAACTGCTCTCTTGATAGACCTTTTGTAAAAACATCAGCTAGCTGCTCTCGAGATCTGACATAAGGCAGACACAAGTCTCCTCTGTCCAATTTTTCTCTGATGAAATGTCTATCTATCTCAATATGTTTAGTCCTGTCATGTTGAACGGGATTATTAGCGATATTAATGGCAGCTTTATTGTCACAATAGAGCTTCATGGGCAACTGAGCATCCACACCAAGATCCTTCAACAAAATTTTCAGCCAGGTAAGCTCAGCCACAGCTTGTGCCATGGCTCTATATTCTGCCTCAGCACTTGATCTGGCACAAACAGACTGCTTCTTACTCCTCCAAGTCACCAAATTTCCCCCTAGAAACATACAATATCCAGTGGTAGATCTCCTATCATCTTGTGACCCTGCCCAGTCAGCATCAGAATATCCTTCTAATGTGAGAGCATGACTCTTAGAAAATAGAAGACCTTTTCCTGGGCATGACTTTATATACCTCAGAATTCTATCTATTGCTGCCATATGAGATGTGCGAGGCTCATGCATGAACTGACTAGCCATGCTGACAGCATAGGAAATATCAGGTCTAGTGAGGGATAGGTAGAGGAGTTTCCCCACTAATCTTTGATATCTCCTCTTGTCTTCTTCAGACAAGGCATCGCCATCTGAGATACTCAATCTGTGATTAGCTTCAATAGGAGTATTTGCAGTCCGGCATCCAAGTTTTCCTGTTTCTTTCAGTAAATCCAGAGCATACTTACACTGACAGATATGAATCCCTCTTGCTGACCGTGAAACCTCAATGCCAAGAAAGTATCTCAGCTGCCCCAAATCCTTGATCTCAAACTCCTTGGCCAGATTGTTCTTTAACTTGGCTATTTCAGCCTTGTTGTCTCCGGTAATAATCATGTCATCCACATATACCAGCAAGATGACCACTTTCCCATCTACCCCTTTTGTAAAAAGGGTATGATCAGCATTTCCTTGGACAAAACCATAGTTGACCATGGCAACTCTAAATCGTTCAAACCAAGCTCTAGGCGACTGTTTTAAGCAGGCTTTGTTCAGTTTACACACTTTTCCTCTCGTGATTAATCCTGGGGGTGGCTGCATATACACCTCTTCATCGAGTTCACCATTTAAGAAAGCATTCTTAACATCTAACTGGTGCAAATCCCAGGAATAGTGGGCAGCCAGTGAGAGCACAACTCTAACTGTGTTCAGTTTTACTACCGGAGCAAAAGTTTCTTCGTAATCAATCCCATATGTTTGAGTAAATCCCTTTGCAACAAGTCTCGCTTTAAACCTTTCCACACTCCCATCAGCTTTGAACTTCGTAGTATACACCCACTTTGATCCTACCAATTTCTTTCCTTGAGGAAGATCAACCAACTCCCAAGTACGGTTTCTTTCAAGGGCCTCCATTTCCTTCTTCATAGCCTTTACCCATCTCCAGTCCTTGATAGCCTCAGTGAAGGTTAAAGGATTTGAGCAAGATGAAAGTGCAGCAATGAATTTTTTATAGGATTGGGAAAGTTGTGCGTAGCAGATGTACTTGGAAATAGGATGTTTGGTGCACTCCCGTACGCCTTTTCGAACAGCAATAGGCTTCTCCAGATCAGGGTCATCCTGATCACTTTCAGCTGAAGTGTTTGATTCAACAGGACCAACAGGTTCAGAATTAGAACTCGGGACAGTACCGACATCATAGAATGGGGGATCAGCAGGAGAGCGCCCTACTGCATCAGTACCAATCTTGTGCCTTCGCACATAATATCTTGGAAGGCAACCCAAATCAGTCCTATTAGTGTCAATGTCATTTCTCTCTGTTGTCTGTTGAAATTCTTCAGCTGTGGCATCCTTTCTAGGCGGATCAACATTAGGTATATCATTCAAGGATGTGGTGGTGGTTGTATCAAAAACAATAGGAGATGTCTGAGGTGAAGATGTGACAGACTTCTGAACATTCTCCCCCTCTGGCACAACATGAGAATGATAGTATGGATGGGCCTCAAAAAAGGTGACATCTTTGACCACATATTTCCTTCTTGTTTGCGGATCATAGCACTTATAGCCCTTTTTGGTTGGGGAGTAACCGAGGAAAATACCTCGAATGGCTTTGGCATCAATTTTAGACTTGTTTAGGCCAAAGTCATGAATAAAACACAAACACCCAAAGACCTTCAATGGTAAAGGAAAGAGTGGCTGACGAGGACAAAGAATAGAACATGGTGTCCTGAACTTCAAAACACGAGAAGGCATTCTATTGATGACATATGCAGCAGTAAGTACCGCCTCTGCCCATAATTTTTTTGGAAGGTTTTGGTGTAAGAGGAGTGCCCGAGCTGTCTCAAGTAAGTGGCGGTTTTTTCTTTCGGCCACTCCATTTTGTTGAGTATAAGGGCATGAGGACTCATGTATGATTCCTTCATCCTCAAAAAATATATTTAGATTTTTTTCAAAGTATTCTTTTGCATTGTCTGACCGAAATCTTTTTATTTTTTTCTCAAACTGGTTTTCCACCATGTTTCCAAATACTTGAACCACTCTGGGCACTTCCTCTCTGGACTTCATAGGATATACCCATGTGCAATGAGAGAAGTCATCAATAAATGTAATAAAGTAACGATTCCCATCAATTGAAGGGACAGAAGCAGGACCCCAGACATCTGAGTGAACCAACTCAAAAGGTGCCGAACTTTTATTCATTGAAGAGGGAAATTGGGTTCTACAAAGCTTGGCTAGATGACGAATTTGACATTTAATGGACTGAATGTCCACTTGTTGGAATAGTAAGGGAAACAAATACTTCATAGCTGGAAAAGAAAGGTGTCTTAGACGAAAATGCCACAGCTGTATCTCCTTTATTTGCCTTGAGATGACATCTTTTGCTATAGAGGACTGAAGGGCAGCAACCGTTTTGGACTGAAGCTGGTAGAGGCCACCTGTCTCACACCCACTCCCAATCAGTCGTCCTGTTCTCAAGTCCTGAAACACACAATGAGAAGGGAAAAAAGTAACTAAGCAATTCAATGGTTTTATGAGACTACTCACAGAAAGTAAGTTTAAGGACAGTTTGGGAACATGAAGAGCAGAGGACAGAGTAAGATGATCAGTTATTTCCCTTCCCTGCTACAGTGGCCAAAGTACCGTCGGCAATGGTCACCTTATCCTGGCCTGAGCACAACGTATATGTAGAAAAGAGGCTGGGAGTACCCGTCATGTGATCAGTGGCTCCTGAATCAATAATCCAGGAGTTCCCACTAGGGTTTGAGGCAACGCTGAGTGCTGCCCCGGAGATACCTGGCTGAGTAGTGACAGAGGATGGATTCAACTGGGCCAAGAACTTTTGAAGGTTGGCTACATCCTAAGTGGACAGCCCCACGAAACTTCCTTGAGTAGCTGTTTGTATACTTCCCTCAGCATTTGATTCAGTGGGATGAGTTGTTGTCTTTGTTGCAGTAGCTGTCCCTTTGTTTTGCTGGCCTTTTCTGAATTTTAAAGGCTTCTTTTCTGGATGTAATTCCCAGCAGAAATCTACTGAGTGATTTTGTCGACCGCAGTGTGAACATTTTTTATCCCCTTTGTATGACTCCTTGCGAGTACCTTCCCCCTTCTTTGCACTGCTAACCTTCGAGCTAATTAAAGCTGAATGATCACTGGTAGTAATTCCTCCTGTATTCACTAGCATAGTCTTCCTTCGCCGTTCTTCAGTGATCACCTTCTTGTAGCATTGTTCAAGTGAAGGGATGGCCTCAAAATTTAGAATTTGAGATCGCAGTCCCTCATACTCAGAATCAAGACCATGGAGAAACTTGAGAACCCTTCTATCTTGAATGTGTTTCAGGTACCTTTTGTGATCATCAACAGTGTCCCAATCTTTAATGTCAAATGAGTCTTGTTCTTCCCACAAAGCTCTTAAAGGCACGATAGTATTCACTATTTCACAGACTGAATGTGTACCTTGTTTGGTATCATGGATTGCTACCTCCAAGTCGTATAAATTCACTGGATTAGACTTTTCGCTATACATCTCCTCCAGGATAAGCCACATCTCTCTAGCACTTGATTTTCTCACTATGTATTTCAGCTGTCCATCTGTGACAGAACTAAGGATCCAGGTTCTAACAATGCTATCATTGTATTCCCATTCTTCATACTTTTGATCTTCAGTAGAGGGAGCCTTTACGTTTCCATTTATATAACCCACCTTCTTCTTCGCACTAATAAAAGTCTTGATTGCTGCTGCCCAATCCAAATAGTTTGAATCATTCAACTTCACTGGGGGGAGTTGAATATGGATGTTTTCCCCTAGGTTTTCTCCTTTGGAGGAGACTTCTTGAGTCGTTTCAGACATCGTTACCCTTCAATCAGCCCGTGCTCTGTTCAGATCGGCCAAGAACAGCCAAGAACAGTCTTCAGGAGAGATGTTGGAGAGGGTTTTGATCTGCTGGAGAGGGTTCCGATCTGCTGGAGAGGTGCCAGAGGTGGGCAGCTGCAGTGGAGGATGGATCCGCAGTCTTCTGCACCTCCAGCGAGCAAGAGAAGAAAGCAGGGGATCAGACCACAGGGAGGATGGATCCGCAGGCCTAGGATAAAGCTCCCCCTGCCGGACAATCACCCTTTAGGGTTTTTCTTCTCTCTACCGCTCTGATACCATGTAGAGAATCCAACAGGACCAGAAGGAAAAAAAATAAAAGAGAGAAAAGAGAGGAGATCGAACTGGAAAGGGGGCTGGCGGCCAAAAAAACTCTCCCAGACTGGCAGCCGCCCTAATCCTCTTCTTAAAAGGTATTAGGTTAGGTTAAGTCAGGGTTAACGTGACTAAAATACCCTTGACTTAACCAGACCCAATACTGATACAACAATATAAAAACATAAGATCCAGACGGACCAGACCCAATAAGATCCAGACCCAATAACCAACCCGCAACCCAACAAGGAAGAAAAAGACAAATCAGTTCCAAAACTACCCCTACAACTCTATTTTTCACTACACTACCATCGTATGGCCTTCCTCATGCTAACATTGACAGCATCTGCCATTTTGTAATGCCTTATTAAATTGGAGAGAGATTAAATATGCCAGGAGGCAGGATATACAACACCTTGCTACTACTGTAATCTCTTCCTTTCATAACCATCTACCCTATATTTTCTTTTCCTCCTTACCAAGCCACCATAACTGTTCACTTCTTGCATGGTCGTTTCATTTAGATTTTTCAAATTCCTCAGGCAAATCCTACACTAACGCATTTATTTTCTATTCTCCCTTTGTGCTATGTCAAGAGTCTTATGTAGCATCCAGCATTACCCAGAGACAGAATATCTACATGAAGTAGGTTGGTCTACGACTTGGTACGGCAACATAAAGCACAAATTAGTCTCTTATTTCATAACATTTCATTTTGCTGGCATTCTTCCAAATCTCTGCACAAATCATACATCT
This sequence comes from Amorphophallus konjac, assembly GCA_022559845.1. Taxonomy (NCBI): domain Eukaryota; kingdom Viridiplantae; phylum Streptophyta; class Magnoliopsida; order Alismatales; family Araceae; genus Amorphophallus; species Amorphophallus konjac. Next base: position 95,136 of record JAHNEJ010002267.1, read on the forward strand.
CAACCAGATGATGATAATCCGCCTTCCAAAAAAAAACCAGATGATGACAATCCACTTTAAGCAATTGGAAATGAGGATAAACCACAGAATAGTACCTTCTCGCCTTAAATAGTCCTCGTCGCCTTAAATAGTCCTCGTCAAGGGATATCCCTACCATGATAATCTTTGATGTTAGTTTACTAGTTACATTCAAAGTGAGTGAGCTTTGGTTTGTTTTTCAGCTTATGGAACATGTAACATGTTTTACTCAAAGCTGCAACTGATGTGAAAGACTATGTGGTTAAGAGTGATTTTGTGCATACAGAATGGGGTATGATGTCAAGAGCATTCATATGGAAAATGAATGCGGGGTTCGCCAACTTGTACTGTACTGGTGCGAGTTGGCTGACCCATATCGACCTGCAAACGCCGGGTTGGTGGGTCATCGGCATGGGCATGGGTCGCTGTGGAGGGGACGGCAAAGGGAGAAGGGGGAGGCGGCGGTGGAGGGAGGAGGGGGACGCCGCAGTGGAGGAGGAGACGAGGCCGGCGTAGGAGGGGGAGGCTGTGGCGGAGAGAGAGGAGACTGGCGTAGGAGGGGGAGGCTGTGGTGGAGAGAGAGGAGACTGGCGGAGGAGGGGGCGGCAAGGATGGCAGTGTCGGTTTCGGACTCGGTTTCGGCCGGGTCCGAAACCGATACGACTCGGTTTCGGTATCAGTTTCGGTTTCGGCCGAAACCGGATGAAACCAGTTAAAAAATTTGAAAAATTAATAATCCTGACCAGTTTCGGACCGAAACTGACCAGTTTCGTCCGAAACTATTTAAATAATATTTTTTTAATTGTTTCGGACCTGCTACAGTGTTTTGGTCCGGTTTCGGATCGGTACCGGCCGAAACTGCCAACCATGGAGGGGGGGGCCGAAGGAGTGGGCAGAGGGGAGGGAGGGGCCAAGGGGGAGGCTGCTGCGGTGAGGTTCCTCATTTTTACTATTCATATGAGGAAACACTATTGGGCACTGTTCATTCTTCAGTTTACTATTCATCCAAGAAAACACAATTGGACACTGTTCATTCCTCATTTTAGCATTCATCTGAGAGAGAAACTGTTCATTCCTCATGCAAGCACAAAAAGGGAAGAAAGAAAAAGATAGCAAGTTGGGCCAAGTCAACCGTGGCACGGTGTGTACCATACCGTGCCGTCCGGCAATCGGGTCGCCCCGACCTGGCAGTATGGCGAACTATGAATGAATGTACCACTGACAATAATTTGAGAGTGGGCTGATGTTAAATTAACTACTTAAGTATTGCAGGGGTTGGGGGGGGTTGTGGAGACAAACAAGTGTGATGTGTTTGGGAACAATGTTGAGGGATTTTGGGGATTCCAATCATTGGAATCCTCACCCCCTCACTATCCCTTCCAAAGGTGCACCTGTTCCATCAGCCTTTGCCTTGAGGGATTTTGGGTTTTGTTGAGAGAGGGAGAAAAAGGGGGGCCCTTTCAAAATCCCCAAATGCTCCCCAAAGGTTGCTGATTATCTCTCTCGGGATTTTGAAAAAATCCCCTTCCCTCCAATTGTTTGCAAACACATCCTAAAATGAAGATAATTAATCTCTTCTTTCATGCCAGATAACCAGGGAACACAATTCTTGATGATTTGTGTAGAAGATAGAAGATTCAAAGCGCTACGTGTGTGTGTGGGGGGGGGGGACTGGGACTGAATGCTTTTGCTGATGCTTAAATGTAATGAGGATTGATTGAGTTGCTCAAGATGTTGACAGATTTGATATCATTTCATTTCCAATCTTTTATCATGCAGTTGAACCTCCTGTTCATGTTTATCAGTAATGTGAAAAATGGAATGACTTGAGCATCAGATGTCTTTGATATTCTAGGGTCCAGTTTCCCTCATCCCTTCATGGTGTAAATTTTTACTGTTTTTTTTGTTGCATTTTTTTGTCATAGATAAAATATATCCATGCATTTCTGATTGATGGGCTTCAGAATTAAAATATGTATTCTTCCTCATTACTTGTCAATGTAGCTGCAATACAATGCCTGAAGAGGAAAAAATTATATGAGCAGCAAGTTGAACAGCTCGGGAATTTCCAGTTGCGGATTCATGATCAGGTAACTCAATTACAATCTTTCTAAAGGGCTTCCTCATAACATGTATTTCTTTGTTGAAGGCTAAAGTTTTGTTTTTTTATGTTGGTTGATATTCTATTCTAGATGATAATGCTTGAAGGTGCGAAAGCCACAACAGAAACTGTCGATGCATTGCGAACTGGAGCAGCAGCTATGAAAGCCATGCAAAAGGCAACGTGAGTTGCCAAAATGTTCTATCTAGTTTAATTTTAAACATGATTTAATTTTTTCCTTTTCTCTTTAGTTCCTGGTCTACCTCTTTTTGTTGATTTTAAACTTATTTAGTGTTTCTGCTAACTTTCAATTTACTTGTCATTTAAATGGCTCTGATTTTATGAAATATGAATATCTTACCAAATGCTTCCTTACCCAACCATCTTATGTGCAACAATAGGTATCTTGCTATAAAGCTGAGTACATGTTCATGTCTATTCCCGTCTCTCAACAGTCAGCAACATTAAACATGGAAACTAATGTAATATTTGATTGTTGTTATCACTTGCAGTAACATTGATGATGTTGACAAGACCATGGATGAAATCAATGAACAGACCGAGAACATGAAACAGATACAGGAAGCATTGTCTGCTCCTATTGGCACTGCTGCTGATTTTGATGAAGTATTCTTGCATGACACCTTCCATTTTGAGAATATATATTTCTTTACTTATGGGATTATAATATCGATCCCAACCACTGTGGATTCCAGGATGAGCTGGAGGCTGAACTTGAAGAATTGGAGGGGGCTGAATTGGAGGAGCAGCTTCTGCAACCTGCTACGACTGCACCTGCTGCTCCTGTGCAGGTTCCATCAGGCAGACAACCTGTACGCCCTCCTCCACAGAAAACAGCGGAGGATGACGAACTTGCTGCATTACAAGCTGAGATGGCTCTGTAGTTGGGTACGGTTCTTTCTCATCATGTCTCCGCATATTTGTAGGCCTCTAGATGTCACTGGGAGATCGAAGTGAGATTGGTGGGGAGCTGGTTGACCTAATCTAAAGAGTTCATCTATTTAGTAACTTTGATCACCTAACTAACACTACTATAGAACCAAGATTTGACAAACCGGTATGGTATGCTCCATACCACACGTACCGGATCGTACCAACCGGTGACCGGTACGGCCGGTGCATGGTACGTAACCAGTATGCTACTCATATTATATTAAATATTAAATATTTTATATTTTATTTTATATTTATATTAACTATAGGTAAGTCAGTTAGAGGTGTTTCAAATGTGTGTGATGACTTGGGTTCGAAACGTGCAACACACACGTTTTTTCTTTGCTTTTTACACTGTTCTTTACAATTGAAGTCATTTTTTTTTTCAAAACGTGGAACCCGTCAAGATTCGAACCCAAGACCTCAGTATAAACATCACACCGCTTAACCAAGTGAGTTAACAAATTACATTGCTTTATTTTTACTTATAATATTTATATTAAAATACTTCTTTCATTTCGGTATGCAACGGTACAATAACGTACCGTATCAGACCGTGACTGGTACGACCGGGTCGGCAAACCCTATTTAGAACCATGGTTGCAAATAACTTGCTGAAACTATTATATGTTAGCAGCTTCACTTTGTGAAATATCTTGGTTGCTTTCGCACTTTTTTTTTTTGGGCTTCCGTCACTGGTCATAAACATCATGACATAATGACTTCAACATATTTTTTTGCCTATCACTAGTCATAAAGAGCATGACTATTTAACAAGGAAATAAATAAATATTTTTTCTTTGAAGAAGAAAATGTACATTAGTGATTATTTAAGTAGCATATGCATTATTATTTCTGCAAATTTAAGTTTATCAGACGATTTAGGTTCGGGTATGGACATTTTTCCATTGACCGTAGTCGATGTTTATTTACATCGGCGGAAAGTCCGAATACCCTTAATTAACTGTCAAAGAATCGCTTTTCGACCTCTACAATATTCGTTGTGATAATGGGGGTTTTATCGAACAGATTTGATCAAAGAGATCACCCATTAGAGATACATATTTGCAGGAGAAAACTAAAATTTTCATTCTTTGGATTCATCTTTACAAAATACATGAAATTCCGATTACATAGTCGGGTCATTTGATTTACATTTGGTTTTCATCCCACCACCAGAACAAACCGTTGAATTTGAGTTTCATAGAGATAAAATCTTCTTTTTTGGGATATATTTGCAATTTCTAACCCTTCCGGGGATATTTCTACAGTTTTGGACCCTTCCTTGGTATTTCTACGGTTTCAGACCCTCCCAGGGTATTTATATAATTTTGGATGCTTTTTGAGTTTATTTGAGATTTTGAATCCTTTTTAAGTTTATTTGCAATTTTTCCCTGACTAGGGGTTGACTTGTAACTCCTTGAAAAGTCCAGGGGTATTTGTGTAGTTTGTATCAATGTTATCAGAATCGATCCGGTGCCTGGACCGACCAATGAGCTGGTTCGATTCGAACCGGTTGGACCGTTCAATCGAATCGGTTTGAACCGTGGCGTCATCATAATATTGATACATGGTCTGACCCGATTTTATAGCCTAAGATAATAAGAAATAAGATATAATGATTAAAATAAAAAAGCATGCATGTATAATTATTAGTCATGATTATGCAACTATACAAGTAAAAAAAAAACAATAACATGGTTAAATAAATTGACCTTAAAATTTTGTAATATTTCATTGGTCTTCACTCTTAACTATTGACATCTATGCTCCTTTAACCTTTTAAATTTCAAATATATCTAAAATAAAATAATAAATAATAATAAATCAATAATAATAAGATAATTTTATTCACACATAAATATCATTTTGAATATCCAAATATTTTTATGTTTATTTTTTTTGATTTAAAGGGTGAATCGGGTCGGGCCGATTCTGATCGGTTCACCGGTTGAACCACGGTTTGTCCGGTTTTTTAACATTAGACCGGACCGGCCTTAATCGGACCGGTTCGCGGTCTGACCGGCCGGTCCGGTCCGGTTCTGATACACGACCGGTCCGGTTCTGATAACACTGGGTTGTATAGACCAGGGATATTTTTATAACATCTAAGACTGTATAGGGGTTTTCGTGTAATTTTGGCATGAGGCGTAAGTCCCTCCTTGGTGGAGGCGCATTGGCCAAAGACTCTTGGGAGATTATTTCTCTTTCTTGAGCTCCTCTTGGATTGTGGTCCAACTTCATGCGTCTGTTAGCGAAACACTGGAGATCGACCTGCCCAGTTAGGTCGCAGCGGTCAAGGGGGCAGCGCCCTTAGCGGGAGTTTTTTTGTGGGGGAGAGTCTTCTGGAAGAAAAATTTCTTATAATCCTTCTCCAAGGAGTGGCAAGGGAAATAATCACAAGGGTATCTATGCAGACCTTTTTTTGTAAAAGGGGCAACCCAAGATTTCATCCGGACCAAAGTGCCCATTCTAGGGTTTTAACCGGTCCAAAGTCTCAGTTTGAGAGTTTCAACCACTTTCTCGACAAACTCGAGAGTTTTTACAAGGCCCTTTCTGTAGATGAACAGGACTTGTATATATTTCCCAGGTACATTTTTGACTTTTGCACAATTGTGAGGCTCATATGAGTCCTTTTTATATATGAATTGGGAGTTGGGGGATTATATCATTTTGCCCAAAGAAATTACGTAAATCACATGAAGATCATGTTGTGCACAGACTCGGAAAGGGAAGCTTTATAATGTACCATCACTATGAGCACAAACACAAGCACAACACAAGCACAAACCCTCTCGAAGGATGGGCCTTTAAAAGCACAAGCACAAGCACAAAGATCTTCAGAGTTCTGCCTCTGCGATCTCTCCTCTCTGTGTCGTCTTTGTCCCGCCTGGGGGTCCCACTAGGATATTTATTGAGTCCAAGAGCAGTTATGCGAGGTTGCACCCTTTATCCAGTCCAAAGGGGCCAACCCAGGGTTTTAACCGGTCCAAAGTGGTCATTCTAGTGTTTTAACCGATCCAAACTAATGGAATGGAGGAGTTTACCCGTGTCAAGTACCCCAATTGGCGTTTAACGACCAAGTACTCCACTAGGGGGTTTATCTGGTCCAAATACCCCATTTGGGGGGTTTGTCCGGATCAAACCCTCCCACTTGGGGTATTTATCTGGTCCAAACCCTCAATTGGGGGGTTTATCCGGTCCAAACAGGGTTTTGAGGGAGTGGGGTGGCCGGCCTCTGTTTTGTCTCTTTTTTTCCTTATTTTTTTCATCAAATTTTTTGACTTCAACAATGACGTAATGGCTTGAACACTTCCCTCCCCCCCCCCCCCCCCCCCCCCCCCGAGTTTATAATAACTTCGACGTGAGTGCTGTTTTTTTCTGTGTCGTAAATGAGATGTAAAGCCTTTGTCTTGCATGAAACTCATGAGGTATCTGTCCTGGCAAATTATGCAGTCACTGAATCGTATGAAACAGTACATGAGGTATCTTTATGCCATTTTACCCATGAGGCTGAAAAGGATCGTAAAGCAGAGAATGCTGGAGAAAACCTGTTTCGGATATTTAATTGATTTGTGTAGGATTTCTTCTGCTGTCAGGCCGTTTATCATTCAGCAGTGTCCTCGAGAGGGTGATCGGGTGGTATTTATGTCGTGGCCGTTTCGTCAAGCTCTTTGATAAATTTCTTCTTTTAACTCATGAGGTTGTCTTCCTCCTGCAGGTCCACGGCACTTCAAGGTAGGAGAAACATGTATAAAGTTGGTGCCAAGGAGATTGTTCCTTCTGGGTGAGCGCATTGTGTTTGATACCGTGTAAAAAACCCCACGCTATATAATGGAGGTAGAAAGGACGGACCTCCCTTTATCATATCGAACAGTTGGTGATGGCTGTTAACAGAATGTTTCATCGAGGTCTTCAATTTCTATGATCATGTAAAAATGCTTAGTAATTGAGGTTGTGTACACAGTTTGCAGGGTCATCTATGGTTGATATTTCTTGCATTCAGAACATTTAATAAGAAACAAAAGCAATGCCGAACAACCTGTAGATAAGAGAAGACTTGCACGGACGAGCAATTGCTTGGGTCTTCTCACAAGTAATCCGACTTGATCTGCTTATTCTTGTCGACGCCCGTGGTTCCCTTGCCCACGCTTTTTGTCGGTCCCAAGTGGAGCTATATTGAGAACGTTAGTTTCTTACCCGAGCTTTAAGTGTTTGAGGTTATGTTTATTAAAGTAGGATGGATCAAGCTGCCTTAGGCCCATATATTTTTTCTAATCTTAATGTGTCTTTCCGTGGGAGTTTACCCGCTTATGGGTTCCTTGGGCTTTTATGATTCTTTGTTGTCTTCCCCCGTACGAAGACTATGAGCTTGATAAGTATGAGGTCTGTTACGTTGAACGGTAAGGGGCACCCGTCTCTCTCTATTGTAGAGGTGGTGTTGTGATCGATTGATGCTTCTTCATGTGGTGTAAACATCCGAACTTCAACCGTATGGACATCCACATGTCATTCATTTTTTTTTCAGTTCAAAGTAATCAAAACTAGAACTTAAATGTTTTAAAAACGATGATTTTTTGGAGCTGAAAGATTATGACAGCAAACAGCACATCCAAGCAGCACCTGCGTGTGAGACCAGCAGTTGAGCTGGGTGACTCCTTTCCCGGGCGTTAAAAGAGGGGGGACAATGGAAGGTGTTGGTCTCTGAGTCTCATGGTTACGTCGTGAGCTGAGGAGCAGGAAGAGGGAGACGCATTTGTGTAACTGCAGAAAATTAATACCAATAAACCATCGAAGGATTGATTGTTTTGAGTAGAGGACAGAAAGAAGAAGAGAAAAGGGAATCCCTGAGTTTGTGTACACCGATGAACTGGCTGTAAATCAGGAACTACACCTCTAATTTCCAGACTATAAGCTGCCATAATAATCTGCCAACGGGGCGTAGAAGTGGCGGGTGGGCTCCTCGATGGGTAGGCCAAACATGAAATTGCTCCAGTCCAAGTTGAAATGAGCCTGGCCCAGATTGTACTCGATCCAAAGCCAACTTACATATTCCTGGGATTACTGAACCCAAATTGTAGAGCTGAATTCGTGTTGTGCCAAACTTGTCTGGGCTGCAGTGGCCTTGATATATATATATATATATCTAAAGTGGTGGTGGAGATGAGAAAGAAAATAAAGTGGGATCCACCGGCGTTTTTTTAAAGTACATCCGGGGTTATTACACACCCCGAGTGTGCACTAAGTTTAATTTTATTTTTTATCTTTTAAAAATTTTATGAGTGGGCCTAAGTCACCTTAACTTATAGTGCAAGTCACACTCTCATATCCGATGACTCTAAAAATAAAAAAAAGATTAATTAAAAAATGGGTCAACACTATTCATTTTATCTGAACTTGTTTTAGAGTTTTTTTAGACTGTATGACGGAAGTGTGATTTAAAAATTAAATCTAGTGCACAGCGGGGGTGTGTAATACCGCCCCCCCCCCCCGGTGTGCACCAAGTATTTTTCAATAAAAAAATAGAGAAACTGGTGCTGGCAGAATGACCATGGCTGGGCCATGGGTCAACCGGCCCAGCACTATGCTGGGCTGAAGCCACCCACAGGGCGGACGGAATCCCAGCGTCAGTTGCGGGGCGGTTAAGGTAAGTTTTTTTTTTTCTCCTCTTTTCACACGGTTGGATCAAAATCCAATGGTTTAAACAAAGGTGATAAGAAGATAGGATAATTAATTAGGGTCCCTCGTAGTGTCTAAACTTTATTTTCACCCCCTGTTAGAATTTACCTTAGCCCAAGTTGGCTATATATACATCTCTCCTGGAACAAAGGTATCTGAAGTTGGTGCTGCAATGAAGTACTTCTCTGTCTAAATTTAAATTTTCAGGGCAAAGGTACGGAAGTACCGTATGGTTGAGGTGACAAAGGCTGTAATAACCTAATTATTATTATGTATATGTACCCTTCCTTCAGTCAATCTTATTATTATTATTATGTACCGGAAACTTGGACGGATGTCCCCCATCATACGATCACCGAAATTCTCCGCCCTATTTCACCTGCATAGGATTCCTTTCAGGCAGGCAGGCAGGCAGGCATCCGATGGTTTTACAGCATTCAGGTCATAATTGAGGTCAGTGTAGCTGATCCCATTTTTCTTTCGGATTTTGGTAAACTGGTAGTGGATTGTAATAACAACTGCACGGTCATGAGGCTTAGCTGAGTCCGTACGTGGTGGTGGTCTCTCTCCACCTCTCCCCCCCTCCTCCTTTGAGGAGGTCCAGAGTCATCTCCGATCACAATTTTTTTTTTAAAAAAAAGAACCTATCGAAAAAAAAGGACTTATTAGTTTAAAAAAAATACAAACTAACAAAGTTGGGTCATCGAACAGGATGCCAGATTCTTAAATTAGATCTACCTAATACCCGAATTTTCATCTTGTCCCTGTTTAATTAATTTCACTGTTTCTAGGTGAACCCGTTTAATTAGATGATCCACTCAGAATGAGACTGGGTTAGGCCGAGACACTCATCTGCCAAGTCATGAAAGCCCTCTTTTTCGTCTTGAACGTGTTTTAATTAGTGAGCATTTACTGCTGGGGCACACCCATGCATGCAAGGGATCGATCACTTCCAAATAATGGTAATATTGTTGCGTAGTCCCACTTGGGTTAACTTAGTTAGTAGTACGTGAGTAGATATATATATCCTCACATAATGTTGCCTTCGTCTCCTCAATTAATGACTAGGTTTAATTTGGGGGTTAATTACTTTTATTTGCAAATGGTATCAGAGCAGGTTATGGCTGAGTTTCAGATTATGGCTGCCTTCCTTCCCTACATTTACTTTTTCAACAACATCTTCTGACTGAGATTTGATGGGCATGGTGGGGGACCTGATCGAGAGACGATGGACGTTTCACATCTGAACCACCCTTGGGACCACAGAAACGTGGCACAGCGTACGTAGGAAGGGGGGAGGGGCTAATTAGAAACGGTTTAGGAACATGGAAGACATATCATACCCACACTAATTAATGACTTGGAGATGTCTCTCTCTTCTTCTAGCTACTTAATTATTCTCCTGTGCTGAGTGATCGACGTCCACATCCTTCAATATTGCACTTACCTATTTAATACGTATGGCGCCAGTGATACTGCTCGATCTTGAAAGCTGAAGGTCTGCCCTTTCTCTCTTTTCGTGCGAAGAAAATGGAGAACAGAAAAAACTCAGCTAAACTAATTAACTTAGTTCATATTGACAGTTTCTCCTGTTTTGATCTACTCTCTACTCTGCAGGTTTTCATGGGATGATGAACACAAACTAATGAAGAGAAAAAGAGGACATACCAATTAATTAATGGCATTGAGAAGTCGAAATATATATATATATATATATATATATATAGGAGATTAAACTTCGAATCCCACGATCGATCGATCATATTGCGAAGAAATTAAGAAAGAAAAAAAATCAAGATTAATTAGCAATGTTGTGCATGCTCCATATATATATGTATGGTCGCGCGTACGTGGGAAATGTCAACACTAATGTATATATACATCATGTCAAACATGGCCATACTTAAATTCACATCTGGGAGACGTACATTACAAAATACATATAGAAGTGGGCAACAGTAGTCCCCTTTTCACAAGATAATCTTTTATTAAATCATCACAAAGATTTCCACTCTGTTAATTAACCTATATATTCAAGGAAGCAATTATTTGTTCTTCTCCTTTCGTCTGATCAGTAGGATTTTGAGGGTAAGCGCGGCCTTGGGGAATTATTACCTGCTGAAGAGCAGAACGCTTCTCTACCCACTTGAGCTGCAAATAATATAATTTTGAGTTCTTGACGCATCTGAGGAAGATCACACAGTTGCTCCATTCATCTGACACAGTTAGTTCTTGACCCAGATGAGTAGTGCAAGAAAACTATATATGAAAGAGATCGAGGGAAAAAAGATGATCACAGAAGAAAATAGAAAGAAGTAAAAGCAAAACATATAGAACGTACGGGTAAATGAGTATAGCGCAGCTCCCCTCGATCGCTAGCTAGCTAGCCAGTTTACTTGATAACCAGCACAGACGCTGCGGAAGGCGTCGGCGATGAACCCGTGGACGTCCGGGGAGTTGACGGCCACATAGCAGTACACCAGCTCCTCCATCTCCCTCCAACTCCGGACCCCCACTGCCACAATCATCTCCGCTATGGACTCCTGGAAGTCCCTGAAGGGGTCCAGGGAGCACTTCACCGCGCAGACGCTGTCTGCAAACATATCGTGGACGTCGCCCGGCAAGCTCGCCGAGAAGCTCAGGTCCATGGCCGAGTACCTCACGGTCTTCTTCCTCTTCCTCATGGCTACCTTTCCCTCGGTGTGTGTGTGTGTGTGTGTGTGTGTGTGTGGGCTGTCGAGCTAATTAAGATGGAGTACTTATGGTGGGAGAGTGTTTGTATTGTCCGTGTGCATTTGGTTGTGGATATGCCTTCTGGTGCAGCCAGCTGTGCATCTCTCTCTCTCTCTCTCTCTCTCTGTGTGGGCAGCTTTCCTATGGGGGCGGGCAATGCGGTACTGTGGAGGCATGTGTATGGGGGAAGAAGGTGACTACTGGAGTAATTTCTTGCCCACCACACTTGGCTTTGAGCCGATTGGTGGTTGTATGGTACGGTACCACACTGCGAAGATTCTCCTTTCCCCATGTACGTACCTCGCGCTGAAATTAATGTCTCGTTTTTGGCCCCGTCTTTCCTGTATTTATCATATTTGCCCCCTTTTATCTCCAAAATTGTGAACAACCTGTGAATATTCATCTCCACGTACGGCACTTCACTACGGCACTGTGTACCCTTTTCGTAACTCAATTTGTTACTCTTGTCTCGGTAGGCCAATCATATAATTAATTATATGGTAAAGATGAGATCGGTCCAAAACTCAAATTTAGCGACCAAGAGTATGAAACATAAGTTTAATTTTTCTCATATATATATATATATATATATGGCAAAATGAGTGACACTGTTGCATCGTAATATTTCTCATGTGATGACGCTAAACTTGAATAAAAGTTGAAGAGGTGCCTCAGGGTGCGTATCACACTTTTGAGATTTTTTTGTGAAAAAAAGAGTCCAACCATCCCGAAAAAATATGCAAGCATTAAGTAATACATCTGAAGGAGCTTTGAGTGTGATCTCGGGAGATAACTCTCTGATACTTAAGTCATAGACGCATATATAAGAATGTGAAAGATTAGAAAGAGGGGGATGAGAGTTCTAGAGAGAGAGAGAGTGCTCGGAAAGAACTTCGAGTGCTCGGAGATGTGGCCTAGAGCATGGAGATGGTGACGATCTCTCTGGTGATAGGAGCGCGTCTATGCGGGCGTCTGTAGATGAGTACCAATCTGTCTTCCAAGGTCCATCTAGGACCTTATTTATATCATTCACCTTGACGTCATTTGTTTTCTGACTTAGCGAGGACGTGGTTAGTGAGCAATGAACTTCTTGATCGTGGGGATCGTCCGCTGTCCACTCACCCATTCCCTGAGGAAGCACATCGTGACGGACATCTCGGCGATATAGGTGAGATCCGGCGTCCGTTGAAGATAATTCCCGTAACTCTGATCTCAACGTTCATCCGTTGACAGATTTCATAGTATCTGGAACGCACGTGAGTAGAGATTAAACTCGTGGGCCTGCCAGTCACGAGTGGACCTCAATTGGGCGATGTTCCTGAATTGTGGGCCGATTGGCAATGACCGTAATAAACCTGACAATAAAGAGCCACTCCAGACCTAATGTTACTAGGCCGCATCGGGCCTCGTGATTTTCTCACTCCTCAAGAGTGTTGCGAGAATATTTTCTCCCTCCTCAAGTGTGCCCAAGAGAAAATTTAAAATTTATACCCTTTTTGACCAAAAAAACATATATAATAAGGTCCTTTACCTTGACAATACTAAAAACCATGTATATATGTTATGTTTAATTTCCCAAATGGTCCGAGAGTTAATCAAAGTATGCTTGAGCTAAATGAGCACTAAATTGACCGCACGGACACCGATAAGGAGTTTGTTTTTAGGGGTGCATGTCTTTGTTCATGCATAGCATCAAATATATATTGTGAAAGCTTTCAGGAGAACCTATCCAAACTATCCCACGAATAAATAATTGAGGCCACCTAACCCTTGCAGAAATATTTTCTATATATATATATATATATATATATATATATATATATATATATATATATATATATATATATATATATATATATATATATATAGGTGTTTGTTCATCACGGGATTTGACGTTTCTAATTTTTCTTCTTCTTCTAGGGGAGTAGGTAGCGTGTGGATATATAAGTAATCACATATATATAATTGACGAGAAGGACAAACGATAAATTAAGAGAGCTGCAGACCGTCGCCATCGGCTTCAGGGGAGTCCTCCAGATCTTATCTATCTTTCTACGTGGTCCTGTTACTGCTACTGATGAGTCGAAGTAAATGACTAATGCTCTGTGTAACACCGTATATACCCACCCATGTTAATTAATTTCAACATACCGAGGGTGTTGCATTAATTATTTCTTAAAGTTTTTTTGTTGACGTGACTCTTGCGTCTTAAGTTGTTTTGATACGATATATATAGTTACGTCAACATCTAACGTGACACAATAATTAAATAAAAAAAATTCTATGATAAGAGAGTTTTTTTTTTTTACATTTTTTTAGGGAGGGAGATGATATATTGGGGTACTGAAGCGTGATTTTTTTTTAAAAAAAACATTTTTTTAGGGAGGGAGATGATATATTGGGGTACTGAAACTCACGTCAAAAGATAATTTGACGTGAGCTCCATTCTATTTTTTTTAAAATAAAAAAATTAGTGCACCAGCCTGCATGTTATTAATTAGTAAGGATGCGGACCAAAACATTACTTTAATTAAATACCACAGGGGATTACCGCCGTAGTACAGAAGACACAGTGGTAATAAGTTGGAAACTATTTGCCGACAACGGAACAAACTACGTACGTATTCCCCTTTTCGATCCTCGTCCTCGATCACGCATCTCGTTAACAATTCTGAAGCTTCGTACCTACGATGGTTAATAAAATCATTCTCAAGGGTTATATATTCATCCATGTGCCTACAAAATCGTGCAAAGTTTTTTGACACCGTGCACGCATCCTGAGGGAGGTTATTCTAGTTTGTTTCTTTATGGGGTATATATTTGGCCAGCTGGAGCACTTTTCCTAAACCTGTTTTTTTATATCTTGAAAAACACGTTGTGCTATTTTTTAATTAATTTTTAAAATTGATAAAAATGATAAATATTCTTTTGATAAAGATATCATAATTTTTAAACTTGAGATTTCTAGTGTTTAGCCCTTAAAAAAATTTGAAATTAAAAAAAAATGACTCTTCATCCATCTATATATATATATATTTAGCCAACAACCCTCCTCCCCCACGTTCTTTTGATATCCTCAGTAAAAATTCTCTCCAATTAATAATAATTTAAGGAATAAAGTATTTTAGAGAATATTCTTTTTATTTCCTATTAATTATTTCCTTTTTCCAATTTACCCCTCCGGTTCTCTCTCCCCTTTTCCCATCTTACCCTCCAGTGAGTGACCGGGTGAGGTGGGGGTGTGGGCGGGGTCCCGCGCCAGCATCACGAACCGGGTCACATTGCCGGCGTCGACCTAGATGGCATCAGCCAGGACCTGCAGGCCGTAGAGCTCGACGGCGCAGGCAGAGGCGATGGCGGCGGTGTCCCGGAGGGCGTGGCCGGCCACGAACTCGGCGTCGACGGCATCGCGGGCGACGTTGAGGCCCACGGCAGTGAGGGTGAGCGCGCACTGGGAGAGGACCTGCGGGTGGGTGATGTCACGGGTGAGGTGTGCTCGGTGCGGATGCCCGCGCCGACGATGTGGAGGCGGTAGCGGAGGAGGTCGTAGTTGCGGTGGATGCTGCCCAACTCAAGGCCCAGCAGCAGCAGCAGTTCCAGGTGGGCGGCGGAAATGCCGGCGGCGGCGGCGGCGGCGGCACTGGGGGGGGGAGCCCGGAGATACGACGACCTACTCGAAGATCTTCGTGGGGGGACTGGCGTGGGAGCCACAGGGAGACCATGCGGCGCTACTTCGAGCAGTTCGGGGAGATCCAGGTGACCGTGGTCATCCGAGAGAACAGCAGCCGGTCCAAGTGATACGGCTTCGTGAGCCCCATCTCTTCCTCACCCTCGTCTCCCCTCCCGCAGGCGATCTGGGCCTTTCTTCTGATCAGTAGTGTGGTTTTGCTGCGGCATCTTCTTCTCCTTAACAGTTGACCTTCAAGGATGCGGAGTCGGCTAGGAGGGCTGCCAAGACCCGGCGCCGGTGATCGACGGGAAGAGGGCCAACTGCAACCTCGTGTGCCTGGGGGCGGCGACCCACCACCGCTCCCGCCCGCCCACTCCCCAGCACGGTTCCTTCTCCTCTTTCCCTTTCTCCTGGACGATCCAGTTCATCTTGGCGCGCTAGATTTCCTCCAAAACTTCTCGTCCATTTTCACAGGATTCGGACGTCTCAGACCCGGCCGTCTGCAGGAGCATACCACGCCACCTCAACGGCGGCGACAACGGTACTTCCATCAACCCACGCATTACGCCCTGAGATGCGCCCACAATCCCAACTCCCTCATTTCAGCGTTTCAGCTCTGCCAATGCGTGAGTTCGGAATGCGGAAGAGGCATCTGATTCTTCGTTATGTCTTGCTCTTTCCCAGGTACTCCAGCGGATATTCTCAGGAGAACATGCATCCGCATGGCTCGCACCTCTTCACCTTTTTCCCTTCCCTCTGATGTGATATTTGGGTTCACTTCGACGGAGAGGTAGATTAAAAGTGACATAACTCAACTCGAGTTTGAGATAATTCTGGATTAACTCATTTTTGATTCGACAAGAGAAGGATTAACTTAGAAAGTGAAGAGGTGAATTAATTTACTTTTATTCTAGTATAATTTGATAGATAATAAATTAATTCCATACTAATGACAGTTAAAATGTCACAGTTGTCCTTCATTTTTGAATTTTTTATCAATGGATATATGTTCATTTTAAATTTATTTTATTTTTATTTAAAATAATTTAATATATACTATAAATTAAGTATAATATAAAAATAAAAATAATTTTGATAATAACATAATTAACTTCATTAATTAAAATTTGAAAGAAAAAAGTCATTAATTATGGGTTTAGATTACTGTTCATAGTAATTTTTAAATTTGTAACATATTCTATAAATTAAATATATCATGAAAATATTTTTTTTTGATAAATAACATCATTAATCTCACTAATTAAAATATAAAAGACATAAAAATCATTAATGTCATGTTTAAGTTATTATTCACTTTAAATTTTTTATTTTATTTATATTTTTAATTATTTTTAATATATTCTATAAAATAAGTATACTATAAAAATAAAATTTTCTTTGATAAATAACATCATTAATATAACTAACTAAAATTTAAAACTCAAAATCGTCATTAACTAAGAATTAAATTATGGTTCACTTTAAATTTTTTATTTTAAAATATTTTTAATATATTCTATAAAATAAATATACCATGAAAATATTTTTTTAAATACATAACATCATTAATATCACAAATTTTTCTATAAAATAAGTATACTATAAAAATAAAATTTTCTTTGATAAATAACATCATTAATATAACTAACTAAAATTTAAAACTCAAAATCGTCATTAACTAAGAATTAAATTATGGTTCACTTTAAATTTTTTATTTTAAAATATTTTTAATATTTTTAATATATTCTATAAAATAAATATACCATGAAAATAATTTTTTAAATAAATAACATCATTAATATCACAAATTAAAATTTAATTGTAAAAAATGTCATTAATTATGATTTAAGATTACTGTTGATCTTCAAATTTTTAAATTTTTTATTTTAAAAATAATTTAAAATTATTCTATAAAATAATATGCCATGAAAATATTTTTTTTGATAAATGACATCATTAATCTCACTAATTAAAATATAAATATAAAAAACATCATTAATTACAATTTAATGTTGCTATTCATATTTAACATTCATATTTTATTTTAATTGTTAAATATTTTTAATATATTCTATAAAATAAATATGATGTGAAAATAAAATTTTATAAATAACATCATTAATCTTACTCATTAAAATTTAAAAATCTTAAAAATCATTAATTATGATTTGGTTAATGTTTATTAAGAATTATTTTATTTTATTTTATAAATATTTTAAATATATTTTATAAAATAAAAATGCTGTAAAATATTTTTTTAATAAATAACATCGTAATATAATTAATTTAGAAAACTTGCATTCTATCTCTCCTCACCTCTCTCTTTCTATGTATATAGGGCTATCAATGGGTCGGGGTCGGGTCGGGCTTAGGTCGGCCCGGCTCGGGCCCGACTTATCTATATTAAAGCTCAAGTTCGGCTCGGGCCCGCCCTATGTCGGGTCGGGCCGGGCCGGACCCGACATTATTTAAAAAATATAAAGTCCGACTCGACCCAACAACTTAAATAAAAAATAAAAAAATAAAATATTTAATAATATAAAATTTATAATTTCACTAAATTAATTAAAATTTTGATATTAATTACATAATTTATGTGAAAAGAGAGTTTAAAATTTTTAAATTAAATAAATTAATATAATTTTAACTAAATAGTTTTTAAAATTTAAAGTGAGAATAAAAAAGAGAACGGGCTGGACCGGCCCGCGGGCCGAACTCAAAGCCCGAGTCCCGCCCGCGAGCCTAGTCAGGCGGGATTTTTAGGCTCGACTAAAAATCTACGGGTCGAAAAAGAACTTACAGCCCGGCCCGAAATCGAGCCAAACTCGCGGACATGTCGGGCCAGCCAAGCCCATTGACAGCCCTATACGTATATACTAAATTAAGGTGAAATGGCTTTGCCGTGTCAGATCCTTCATCCACTAACAACTTGTTCAAAAAAAAATCAGAGAAATTGTGCGCAAGGATTAGGGATGTCGATGGGCCGAGCCCGAGTCGGGCTTACGTCGGCCTAGTCCGGGCCCGACTTATCCATATTAAAGCCCAAGCCCGACCCAGGCCCGCCCTATATCGGAGCGGGCTGGGCCGGGCCTGACATTATTAAAAAAATATAAAGTCCGACTAAAGCCCGGCCCGACAACTTAAATAAAAAAATATATTTAATAATATAAAATTTATAATCTCACTAAATTAATTAAAAATTTGATATTAATTACATAATTTGTATGGAATGAGAGTTTAAAATTTTTTAATTAAATAAATTAATATAATTTTAAATAAATAGTTTTTAAAATTTAAAATGAGAATAAAAAAGAGAATGGACTAGACCAGCCCGCGAGTCGAACTCAAAGTCCGAGCCTGACCCACGGGCCTAGTCGGGCGGACTTTTAGGCCCGACTAAAAATCGACGGGTCGAAAAAGAGTTTACGGCCCGGCCCGAAATCTAGTCAAACCCGCGGACCTGTCGGGCCAACCAGGCCCATTGACATCCCTAACAAGGATAGAGGCGGGTGTGAACTCCGAGAAGGGGTAATAATTGTTGGATTAAACCTTGGTCGAGTAAACCCACATGGAGAGATGAGTTTCGAAACCTTGGGTTATCCCGAGTTTAACTCGCCCTTGCCAAGTCAATCCTCCAATCAAAGCACAATAATAATTAACTCCATACTAACTTTGGGTTAATCTTGGATTAACCATATACCAAAGTGAGACACGAGGTTTCGAAAGAAATCCTGAGATGACCCAACAACACATGGCTACGGCTGCAGAGCTGCTACAATGTCTGCAGAGGAGGAGGAGGAGGACACCACCAGTTCTCCCCTTACCACGCCGCGTCAAGCTGGGGGTGTTCCACAACTTCTACCCTTACTACGCCTAGTACGGGTAGGGCAGCCAACAAGTCAGTCGAGCAGCCGCAGCCCATTTTCGGCCCGAAGCAGCAGAGAGAAGCGCTGGCATGGTCTCCAGGCTCGGCCATTGTAGGTGATACTGTCGGTGAAGTTGCTGTCGAGGAGCCCGCCGAGTGCCATGAGGAGGGTTGTCTTGCCGCTGCCGGAAGGGCGGAGCATCACCAACATCTCCCCCGTCCGAACTCTCTCTCTCTCTCTCTCCCCCTCCTCCCATCCAGACGGTCGTCTCTCTCTCTCTCTCTCTCTCTCTCTCTGGGTGGGGATACCGGGGTATTTTAGTTATTTCATCTCCTTAGGTTAAATACTATACATAAAATTAATGATACGAGCTTTTTATTTAACGATAACATTTTGAGGATGTTTGACTAAATAAATGGAGCCAGAGAGTATTTTTTAATTTTAAAAGGTTTTCAAGGTTAAAAACAAAAAAATCCCTTTCAAAATTTTATGGAGACCCTTTTGGTAGGCATTTATTATTATTATTTTAATTAAAACGAGATGAACACCTCCAAAGAGGTTTCTATTATATATGAAAGTGACATGAAATGGCATTTAAATATAAGAAAAAAAAGGGTGATCTTTTGCGTCCCTATCCCATTCAATTCCCATCGTAAGTGGGAGATATAAGAGTAATTCTGATATATCCTCCTGTATCGCCGGGGAGGGAGGAAGCCTTCCTTCGGAAATGAGTAGCTTTTGTTCACCAATCTATTTATGTCTTGGCTTAAAGCACATCCATACCTATTACTCATTCCGGTGGGAAAAGCATCGCTGACACATAACATGTCATAACTTTTACCAAAATCGTGCTCGGAGAAAAAAAATAAAGGGATATATATATATATATATCTATATATCTCCTGTATATCCCTATGAAAAGTGGTTATGTCTAATCAACTCTTCATTTGAGTATATTATCAAAAAAATCTTTGATTTATCTCGAATGACTATGATTATACTCTCGTAGTAATCCCATTCATTTAAATATAATAAAATGTGAGTTAAGAGAGAGAATTATTAACTTACTTTGGAGTTAGCATTCTCTCTCCTCCACTCTCTCTCTCTCTCTCTCTCTCTCTCTCTCTCTCTCTCTCTCTCTCTCTCTCTCTCTCTCTCTCTCTCTCTCTCTGAGTCTTTCTCACTCTCCATCCGTGGCAGACCGTAGGGTCCTCTCCGGTGTGCTGGGACATAGGTGCAAAGTCGCATTATCTGGTGACGGGGTTAGGGGGTCGGGGTTTAGTTGGTGTCACTCGCAGGATGTTGGCACCGACCACCCTCCTCTCTCTCTCTCTCTCTAAGTCTGGGTGGAGCGTCGCCAAGGGGCAGAGGTAGATGAAGAACCTGATGATTTGGTAGCAGAGACAAGCATCTCTGGGTTGGTCCATGCTAGGACAGCTCAATAAGCTGCAAATGTTGGCCATCGACACGACACTGCTCCCCAGTTAGGTCTGGAGGGTCCATCACGTCTCAATTGGGCGATTGCAATGCCCTCCAGAATGCGATCACTGGTGCCATTTGAGAGAGATCCCTTCATATCCCCAGTGGCGAGCACACCTCCATGGAGGCGTCGGGGACACACACCACCAAGGATGACCCATCTCGCCTCCTCCCATTAGGGCCTCTGATATGCCCTCCCCATCCTCATCCATCACACCAACAAGGTCTTCTTCCCACTGTTCTTCCTCACCTCCTGCTACCTGATGAATTTGTGGTGCAAGAAGGTGGGGATCGGGGGCCCCCTGCACGTCCTCAACCTGCTGGACATGGTGGCCATCGTGGCACTGGTGTAATGAAGGTTATTACAGAAGCCCAACCTCTGATCCCACTCCACCTCTTCCCTATACACGCTTCCGTGCTCGGTCATCCACTCCCAATGCTTCTCCACCACCTTCTCATCTGTGAGCTCTCGTTGTGCCGTACCCGCCGAATCCACAACATTGGCTACCACCGTGACATAAGGGTGGTCGTGGTGCTGCAGCTCGTTGGTGTTGGCGGACGGCACATTGTCTGGGATGGAGCTAGTGGTTGGATTGTGGGGGGTAGCGGCCAAGGGTAATCAAAGTGGAATTGGGAGAAATGGGGAGACATGAAGCCACAGGGAGAAGGGGGCCGACAGTGGTTGGGTGGGGGGGGCAATATAGGGGGGTGTTTGTCAGAGGAGGAGAGGGGGCCAGATGTAGTTGGGTGGAGGGGTGGGGTCAGAGCAGTAGGGTAGGGTTGGGGTTTGCTGAAGCGGGAGAGGGGGGCCAGAGCAGCTGGGGGGGAGTAATAGGGGGGTTTCCCGGAGGGGGGCAAGGGGTCTGTGATGTGGGACGGGATGCGACTCGATGCCAATTTGAATGCGATCCTAAGACTCTAGGCAAACTTGTGACTCGTCCCTAGCGAGGGAAGCATGTGAATGTGCGCGGTTGAGAAATCGGTAATGAGTCAAGGGTATTTGGCTCTTTCGTGCTCGGATCGAGTCACGGGACGGGTCTCGCACTCACTCTCGCAGCGGTGATTAAAATTGATCGAGCTAATTTCCTATCACTCTAGCAGCGGCATATGAATATATACGAGAAAAGTAAATGACAAAGTGGGGAGCGGACACGATACCTCCATGCTCCGGGCATGGGGAAGACGACCCCAGCCAAGACTCGTACTCCCGGTACAGTAATTAAACAATAGTTACATCAGTGAATTTTATGCCAACTCCATGTAGGGAGGTAAAGGGTTACAGTGAGACCCGGGAGTAGCGAACTCGGGTTGACGGGCAGCAAGCCGGAAGGGCTTTCGGGTCGAAGACGGGCTGCTGGTCCGGCTCGGTACTGTTCAAACTCGGTTCAGACCTACTGGACAGGAAGCGAACTCAGCACTTGGAACGGCGGCTTCCGGTCACCTTCTGGCCGCGGCAGTTGGCTGGGATGTTGGCGGGAGGTCCCTCTTTGATCCCTGAGGTCGACGGCGGCCGAATCGGAGCCGAAGGACCGATGGGAAAATTATACTTCTGACCTGTCCCGCAGCCCTGTTGCTGGGCAGATCTATGCGACCTGGCAAAAAGAATTTTTGCGCCCAGATTCTGAGGCGGATCGGAACGAAATTGACGCCGTTGGAAAGTAGACTCAAAGGGCTACAATATATATTAATTTCACAACCATCCAAGAATTATATTGAAAATGAAAAACTCTGTGGCACAGTCGTTACTACTGGGTCAGATTACAGTCAGTCTGAATAGACAAGGATCTGCTAGAAAATGAAGTTTGACCGACATGGAAGTGGTGGATCTGGGTCTTAGGAATTTTATGGGTGATAGGGTGGGAAGTGAGGATCACGCATGAATTTTTTGATAATATTTGGAGATGGCTAAGTGGGCGGGAAAAATATAACAACAGGCTACTATCCCGCAGATCTGCAGATTGGCAGACTGTCAGGGGTGGAACTAGATGACTGGGAAAAATAGTAAACGGTGGCGGATTGACACGAAATTTAAACTGAGAGGAGGTAACAACAAGGGGGATGATCTATCAAAATTTGATGACCATCAGATAACCAGATTGAGAGAACCAACCTATTCTTTGGGCTTCAGTTCTGTAGGTCGCAGATCTGGACAGCAGGATGGAGGTGGGGTTGTGGCGGCTCGTTGGCGGGTCCGGTGGCAGCGGCGACGGCGGTGGCTGGGAATCACACCCAGAGGGGAAGATAGAACTTGGAATCCACCAAGTTTTATGGCATCACACCATAGAAATCACAGCAATCCAGCTGCAAGGGGGAGAGAAGAGAGAGGGGCGCCCTTGGGCATTCTTGTGCACAATGTAATTTTTTCATCATTAATTCTCCAAAATATGAAAATACATGGGTCATATAACTCTAACTAAAAGATCTAATTACCTTCAGATCTAGGGTTAGGGAGGGACAATTAAGGGATAGGAGAATTTTCTTCCATGTGGTCAAATTAATACTAACATAAAAAATGCTAAAAGGGGGGTGGGTGGGTTATTTTAATCCCACATGGGACAAGAGAGGGGGGCTTGGTCAATGTATGCAACACATTTGACACATGTTGTGGAATGAAGAGGGCTCCTACGTGGGTGGTATTCTCCCTTTGGAAGAGGAGGATGTGGACATATGTAAATAAATGTCAACAAATGTGGCTATGGGATGAGAGATTTTTTTTTACCTTGGTGTGGACACGAAAGAATTACACACCCAAATATCACGCCCGACCTCGCGTCAACAACGGCGCCGAGTGAAGAAGCCCCGGAGAGACTGATCGCTCGGGCTCCCCAAATATGCATACTACTGTGAAGCCGTCTCCGGAGTCACGACATTGAAGAGAAACCAATCATAAAGGGCCCCACAATCCGTGGGCCTCGAAGAAAGCCAAACAGGCCATGACTCGTGTCCATAACGAGTTCAGAACGGGCTCAGAAACACGCCCAATTTAGCCCTCAGCGGCACACCCTGGGGTGCTCAGCGGCACGCCCCTTGGGCTGCTCAGCGGCGGGGGGCTTCAGCGGCACGCCCATCCGGGGCTCCAGCGGCACGCCCACCCGGGGCCCCAGCGGCACGCCCATCCGGGGCTCCAGCGGCACGCCCATTTGGGGTTCCAGCGGCACACCTTTTTGGCTCTCCTGCGGCACGCTTGTTCAGCCCGCCAGCGGCACAGCGTGAGGCATTTTCAAAAGCCGAGTGACGTGGTGCCCATGCCCTACGCATCTTCGGCGCGCAGTGGCCGATCCGAGGTGTCGACCAATGACTGGGCCACGCAGGCTAGCCCCCTGACACCCAGGACAGAAGAGTCAAACTTGATCATCATGCCGGAGCTGCTTCCCGCCTTCGACGGTCGTGCTCAAAGCTCCGGTGGCAGGGAGTATAAAACCACTCCCACTTCAAGAAGAAAAGAGGGAGACAGAGACACACCCACAGAGAAAAAAAGAAGAGACAAGAGGAGAAGAGAGAAGAGAAGAAGAGGCGTTCCGGTGTGAGCTTCCTCCGACGGCTACCGGGAAGAAGAGAGAGTAAGAGAGGAGGAGGGTTTGAATGTAATAGGAGGGTGGACGATCGCCCCCCCCTCCAGCTCCGATCCCTTTCCTTCCGTAGTTTTCCTTGCTTTCCTCTTCCCTTTCTTTTGCTTTTGGGTTTTCTTTCTTGTCCGTAGCCTTGGCTCGGGCATGTTTGTCAATGTATATGCAGGGCCTCGGCCCCTTTGCTTCCCATGAATGAAAAATCACCCTTCTTGGGTCTTTCCTGCTATCTATGTCAGTTTATTCCCGCCTTCATGCACTGTGTTACTCTTTTCATCTTTTTCCTCCGGTGTTCTTTTGAAGTCTTCGTGGCGACGTGATTCCTCCCCTATGAGTTTTGGCCCCATGGGTTCTTCACTCCCTTCCATGGCCATCTATTGTGCCCACCGGCTTGAGGAGAGAGGGAGACCCTTGCTCTCTCTCTCCGAACACCTAGTAACCAGTAGCCTACCCCCAGCCTTGAATTCCTCTTCTTTCCCTGAATAGCCTGCAAGTCTCCCAGCCCACACACTTAGCTCTTTTAATCCTCCAGCGATACATCTTTCCGGCTCTTGGTACGCCCGATTGGCCCTTGGCCGGTACATCCGATTGGCCCTCAGCGGCACACCTTTTTTGGCCCCTCAGCGGCACACCCTTCTAGCCCTCAGCGGCACATCCGATTGGCCTTCAGCGGCACACCCTTTTGGCCCTCAGCGGCACATCCTTCTGGCCCTCAGCGGCACACCCTTCTAGCCCTCAGCGGCACACTTCTTGGCCCTGCCTCGAGCCCTTTCCTTCACGTTTTTCGAGGCTCCATAAAGGTGTTGTTGCCTCCAGGCGCCCACCTCCAGTTGTTGGGTTCCGCCACTCCATGTGGGCGCGTTCCCTTTATCTCCCTTACGCCCCGAGTCAAGGGGAGATGCTGCCGAATTTTTGTGAGAAAACAACAAAATATTAAAAGAGGCAAAAGGAAGCAACAAACGAGCAGAATAATTAGTGGAATCTTTCGACTGATCGAGCTACTGCTGGTACCATGACGAGAGGACTGATTAACAACCCGGTTGCCCGAACGTCCGATCTGCGAGAAGAGGCCGAACAGAACAAAGCGAAGGAGAAGTTTATATCAAACTACATGAAAGTTAAGATAAGAAGAAAGAAAAGCCTTAAAACGAATAACAAAAGAATGTACTTTCACCAGTCTGCCTGTCCCAACCTCCACCGGCACACTCTCCACCAGCCTCCAGCGGCACACTCCAATCAGACCTTCAACGGCACGCCTTGGCTAAGCCCCCCCCAACGGCACACTCCCTACCAACCCTCAGCGGTACACCCCTCTAGCCCGTTCCTTCTTCAGCGGCACACCTACTCCAACCCTCAGCGGTACAACCCCTGACGCCCCCAGCGGTACACCCCTTGACCCTCAGCGGTACAACCCTTTTGGCCCTCAGCGGCACACTCCCTGGTGCCCTCAGCGGTACACTCTCCTGGCTCCCCAGCGGCACACTCCCTTGACCCAGCGGTACACCAGAAATAATGATAATAATAGAGATAATAAGCTAAAATAAAACATAGTAAATAAATAAACAGTGACACAAAGCTCAAATAATGATAATAACAACAAATTCAAAAGAAAATAGAGAAATAATAGCAAACAATAATGTTAAATAACAATAATAAATGATAATAAATTCAAAAAGGTGAATAAATAAATAAGAATGATAAAGAAATAAGCAATAATAATAATAAGGTTAAAAGAAATAATAATAACGATAAATGGACAAATAAATGATAACCGAAATAAATAAATAATAATAACAAACCTAACAAAAAATGACAAGCAAATGAATGATAATAAAACGAACAAAAATAATAACAAACCTATAATAACAATAGTAAATGAATAAATCACAAAAAAATGAATAAATAGTAATAAAGAATTCACTCAAAGATATATATATAAATTAACAAATGGTAATGATAACATTTCTTAAATAATAATAAAACAATGGGATCCGCTTCGCAGCCCCGTCTCTCCCGTGACCCGGTGCCAAAGGAACAACAATACCGCCCTTGCGAGTTGGGCCTGAGTCTAGGGAATTATCCCGAAATGGCCATGGCCTGACCTCGCCTCGGGCTGACATTCCGATTAAACCGGACTCATTTCTCCGGCCGGATCCCTTCCGAGCCGCTACTAAAATTGCCGCACGTTCGGCAGACATTTGAACGGATTCATCTCGGTTCCCGCGCGTTCTTATTACGGACCTACGTCCGAACATGAAAAGGCCCGTGAGTGACCTGCATAGCCGGTGGCTCCTACCCCGATATGGTTGTGAGCCGGCATTGCTCCGGGCCAATAGCTCATCAATTCCGACCCGTTCCTGTCGGGATTCGTTCCCGCCCTTTCATCGAAATTGCCGTAAACTCGGCATACATTTGTACGGGGTTGTTCCCGCCCGCGTCGCACTTTCAATATGGGCCCTTGCCCAAACATGAAAAGGTCGGCAAGTGACCGACGGAATCCGAATTAGAACGAGACGGCTCTCGCCACCCCCGGACTCCTTCCATGGGAATATCAATAAGACCTCCGTGGGCCATACTCAGACCTCGGGCCTGTCCCGATCATGGTCATCGTCTGGCTCATATCCTCGGTCTACAACCCGCTCCTTTCGAACACGTTTTCGGTTCTGGAGTCTAGCCCCGGGACTCTCCCCCGTTGCCCTCCGACACCGAAAATATTAATGATGCCCGCGTAAGCCCCGTTCGGACCACGGGAGGCGCCCCCAATATGGTCCTGACTCGATCTCGTACCGGGCCAATAGTTTCGCTGGTTTCCAGCTACAATAACCGAGATTCAACCGAATGTTTTCAGTGTCTCGGAATAATAAACTTGCCGTATCCCGGCATGTATATGTTCCAGGTCCTCCTGCGATGATTACAATATTCTTAAGCCGGACTCTCGTCTGAATATTAAATGGTCTCCCGAATGACCGACATGTTTCGAACGCCCGCTTCTCCGGACACAGGGCTTTTCAGCCGATTCAAGGGATATTCCCTCGTTGCCCCTTAGCACCGAAATACTAATGCCGCTCATGCAAGTCTTGTTTCGACCGCGGGGGGCCCACCGCAGTATGGTCGCAGCTTGCTCTTGCACCGGGCCAACAGATTTACCAGTTTCCGACCGCTCTAACCGAGGTTTAGCCGAATGTTTTCGTTCTTCTGAACAATAAATTGCCATATCCAGGTATACATATGCTCCAATCTTCCCGCGACGATCGCGCTTTTCCCGAGCCGGACATTCGTCCGAACATTAAATGGTCAGCACATGACCGACATGACCGCGAACGCTTTCTTCTCACCCTCATACGGGGACTTTGATACCTCCTAATAGACTTTTCATGTAATTAATTTCTTGGCCATGAGGCCCTGAATCTCGGCGATTAATCAAGGGTGTTCCCTCGTACGGGGGATGTAAATGACGTCGTGACCTTTATGGCGCGGCGGGTTTTGGGTCCCGACACGAACCACACAATCGTCTGACGAAGTCAGATCGAGCGCACCATGGGCTCTTCGGAGCCCGAATAAATTGTCACTTCGGTGACTGGCACGCCCACGCACTTAATAAACGAATAAACTAACGAGAGAACAATAAGCGAACGAAAAGTGCGTCCACAAGTCTGGCACGCCCGGTGGGACCAAAACCACCCTTCATCTCTTCGCCGGGATTCAGGGCCTCATGGCCCCCCTAATAAACGATGTTTGCCTGCTTTGATGAATTGCAGGTGCTGTCTTCGCCAGCCCTATGGGGAGAAAATCCAGACTCGGCGCAGCTGCCTTCGCGGCCTCGAGGACGCTGCTTCGAAGCATATGCAGCTTCCAGGAATCATGGGGGCTGTTATAAAAAAGGGGGAGAAGAGAAAGAGAAGAGAAGGGAGGGGAAATCAAGCCGCCCCGTTTCCCTCAAGAAGAAAGAGAAAAAAAGAAGAAAAGAAGAAAAGAAGAAAATGAGAAGAGAAGAAAAAAAAAGAGAGAGAAAATAAAGAAGCAAAAAAAAAAGAAGAGAAAGAATTGGCAATAGAGGGTTGTACGGCCACGTCCGTCGAGACCCGTGCTGAACAAAGATTACCACTGTGGGGTTGATGCGGTGGAGCGAACCACTCATCCCCTCCCTGAAGGGGTGAGCGCTCTCCTGCACCTCCACCCTGGTCAATCATACAAAAAAGAAGAGAAGAAAAAAAAGAGAAAGAAGAAAAGTCGGCCAACATCGCCGACCAGAAGAGCAACAAGAAACCCGGTATCCCGCCCGACTCTAGGTGGCCCTGAGTCCGTGGTGTAATGACCCGGCCCGTTCCTCCTTCCTGCTGCCTCCGTCCGGCACAAAACGCCCCCCCCCCGAGTGGTTGTTAAAAGACCCAGCGAGCAACGATTGTAGCTTGGTGAATGGCTACCCGCTGTGGGGAATGCTTTATAGCAATGGGGCCAAGCACGGCCACCACTCCCGAAGAGAGCATGCACATACCCCGCTATGGGGGGGATAAGAAGAAGAGATTCTACCCTGTCCGGGGGCATAACAGACAACAAAGCTACACCCCGGCTCAGGGGCCTTTGAAGAAGAGAACATACCCCGGTCCAGGGGCATAGAAGCAGAAGACATACCCCGACTGTGGGGCACATGAAGAGAAGCACACCCCGCCCTGGGGGCATAAGAAGCAACATAGTTTCACCCCGATCTAGGGGCATAAAGAGCAAAAGAATACACTCCGACTTAGGGGCGTATGAAGAGAAGCATACCCCGCTCTGGGGCATAAGAAGCAGAGCCCACACCCCGGCTTAGGGGCATTCGAGGAAGAAATATACCCCGGTACGGGGGCATATGAAGCCAAGAATCACACCCCCGTCTTGGGGGTATTTGAAGGAGAAGCCCACCTCCCCTCGAGGGCCTAGAAGCTATAAAGAACACGCCCCGACTCAGGGGCATATGAAGAGAGGTCCACCCCGACCTAGGGGTATTTGAAGAAGCATGCCCCGCCAGGGGACATAGAAGCCATAAAGAATACGCTCGGGTTTAGGGGTACTTGAAGAAGCTACATCCCGCCTTGGGAGCATGAGAAGAAAAGAGAATCCACCCCGGCTTAGGGACCTTTGAAGGAGCATACCCCAGGCTCGGAGTCCATGAAGCAACATGCACCCCCCCGGGGGGGACATCTGAAGTAGAACAAACAACATCCCCCGGCTTAGGGAAGCATATGAAGATAGGAATACACCCCGATATGGGGGCACGTAAACAAAGAAGAAGAATTCACCCCGCATCGGGTGCATAAAAAGTAAGAACCACACCCCGCATCAAAAGCGACAATACACTCCACTCTGGGGGCACTAGAAGCGGAATACACCCTGTGCCGGGGGCATATAAAAAAAAAGGGATACCTCGCTCTGGGGCATCAGAAGCAGCAATACGCCCCACCTTGGGGGCATCAAAAGCAGCAATACACCCCACCTTGGGAGCACAAGAAGCAAACATTCCCCCCGGTGTGTCTGGGAAGAAGAAAAGAATTCACCCCGGCCTGGGGACACTTGAAGAAAGAAGCACATCCCGCCACGGGGGCACATGAAGAGAACCCCTCCCGCCTCGGGAGTATAAGAAAGGGAAGAATACACCCTGGTCCGGGGGCTTTTGAAGAAACAACACACCCCCTCTGTGGGAGACAAAGCTACACCCCGACCCGGGGACACATGCAGAGCATCCACCCCGCTCAGGGGGCACAAAGAGGTACACTCCGCCCTTGGCGCATAAGAAGTAGAAGCATCTACCCCGACCCGGGGCACAGAAACGAAGAGACATACATCCCGATCTGGGGGCATAAGAAGAAAGATATACTCCGCCCAAGCGGCATTTGAAGAAACAACATACCCTGCTTCGGGGGCACAGAAGCCGTAAAGAGATGCACCCCGGCCTCAGGGGGGCATAAGAAGCAAGAGATACACCCCGTGCCGGGGACATATGAAGAGAAGCACTCCTCCGCCTTCAGGGGTAGAAAGAGAGCAGAATTCGCCCCTACTATGGGGGGGGTATAAGAAACAAAAGACACGCCCCGTACCAGGGGCATATGAAGAAAAAACATACCCCGCCTTAGGGGCATATGAAGAAGAAGCATACCTCGCCTCGAGGGTCTAGAAGCTATAAAGAACACGCCCCGGCTCAGGGGCATATGAAGAGAAGTCCACCCTGGCTTAGGGGCATATGAAGAAGAAACATACCCCACCTGGGGGCATAGAAGCCGTGAAGAGTATACCCCACCATGGGGGCATTTGAAGAGAGCTACACCCCGCCTCGGGGGCATTAAAAAACATGCCCTGGTCTGGGGACATAGAAGCCAAAAAATACACCCCGCCTGGGGGCACAGAAGCAAAGAGGCAAAACACACCCCTAAGGGGGGACGCACACCAAATGAAGCTACACCCCAACCTGGGGGCACATTAAGAGAAATACACTCCAGCACGGAAGCGTTAATGAGAAAAGAAGAGCAGAAAAGAAAGAAAAAGGGGCATACGAGGCAGACGTGGTCTTCGAGCCCGCCTCATCCCATAAAAGAAGAGAAGAAAAGAAAAAAAAAGTCACGAGACAAACGTGGTCTTTGCACCCGTCTCTCCACACAAAAGAAGAAGAGAAAAAAGAGTCACGAGGCAGACACGGTCTTTGCACCCGCCTCTCCACACAAAAGAAGACGAGAAGAAGAAAAAGAGCAGCCACGAGGCGAACATGGTCTTCACATCTGCCTCTCCATACAAGAGAAGAAGAGAAGAAGAGAAAGAAAAGACACATGAGGCAAACATGGTCTCTGCACCTGCCTCTCCATAAAAGAAGAAGAGAAGAAGAGAAAGAACAATCACGAGGCGAACGTGGTCCTTGAACCCGCCACTTTAAACAAAAGAAGAAGAGAAGAAAAGAAAGAAAGAGTCCCAAGGCAGACGCGGTCTTTGCACCCGTCTCTCCACACGAAAGAAAAAAAAAGGGAGAAAGAGTCACGAGGCGAACATGGTCTCTGTACCTGCCTCTCTACAAAAGAAGAAGAGAAGAAAAAAAAAGAGACATGAGGCGAACATGGTCCTTGCACCCGCCTCTCCATAAAAGAAGAAGAGAAGAAAAGAAAGAAATGATCACGAGGCGAACATGGTCTTTGCACCTGCCTCTCCACAAAAAAGAAGGAGAAGGACATGATGCACACATGGTCCTTGCGCCGGCCTCTCTACAAAAAAAAGAGAGACATGAGGCAGACGTGGCCCTCGAGCCCGCCTCACTAAACAAAAAGAAGAGAAGAAAAGGAAAGAAAAGACAAGGCGTGGTCCTCGAGCCCGTCTCATCACACAAAAAGAAGAGAAGAAAAAGAGACATGATGCACACATGGTCCTTGCGCCGACCTCTCCACAGAAGAAGAAGAAAAAAAAGAGACGTGAGGTAGACGTGGCCCTCGAGCCCGCCTCACCAAACAAAAAGAAGAGAAGAAAAGGGAAGAAGAGACACATGAGACAGACGTGGCCCTCGAGCCCGCCTCATCACGCAAAAGAAGAAGAAGAAAAGACACATGAGGCAGACGTGGTCCTCGAGCCCGCCTCACCACACAAAAAGAAGAGAAGAAAAGAAAGAAAAGACACATGAGGCGAACATGGTCTTCGCACCCGCCTCTCTACAAAAGAAGAAGAGAAAAGAAAAAGAGACATGAGGCAAACATGGTCTTCGTACCTGCCTCCCTACAAAAGAAGAAGAGAAGAAGAGAAAGAAGGGTCACGAGGCAAACTTTTACCTCCGACCTCCAGCCATACAACAAATAGAAACCAACTAGACCTTCCACCGACGGGGCGTTAAACCGACTTGACCTTCCGCCGACGGGGAGTTAAACCGACTAGACCTTCCACCGACGGGGCGTTAAGCCGACTAGACATTCCGCCGGCGGGGCGTTAAACCAACTAGACCTTCCGCCGATGGGGCATTAAACCGACTAGACCTTCCGCTGACGGGGCGTTAAACCGACTAGACCTTCTGCCGACGGGGCGTTAAACCGACAAAGGCCTCCCAGATCCTGGCTCATGTAGCCTACTTCCCAAAATTCGGCCCTCGTGGCCTGCTTATCTCTGGCTCTCGCAGCTTGCTTCGCTTTGGCCTTTGTGGCCTGCTTCCCAATGTTGGCTCTCGTAGCCTGCTCCCCCAACCTTTGGCCCTTGTGGCCCGCTCGCCAATATCCCTTGATTTTTTTTAGCTTACTTTTCATTATCCTTGGCTCTTGCAGCCTGCTCCCCAAGAGTCGACCTTCACGACCTGCTTCTCAGAATTCGGCCTTCGTGGCCCGCTTCCCATAATTTCGGCTCCTGCAGCCTGCTTCCCTTCGGCTTTTATAGCCTGCTTCCCAATTCTGCCTCTGGCAGCCTGCTTACCTTTGGCCTTCGTGGCCTGCTTCCCAATTCTGGCTCTCGTAGCCTGCTTCCCCTCGGCTTTCACAGCCTGTTTCCCAACTTTGGCTCTTGCATCCTTCTTACATTTGGCCTTCGTGGCCTGCTTCCCAAGTCCGACTCTCGTAGCCTGCTTCCCAGAATTCGGCCTTCACGGCCCGCATCCCATAACTTCGGCTCTTGCAGCCCGCTTCCCTAATATCCTCTCAGCCCTTTTGCGGTCTGCCTCCCTAATACCTTTACTACCACTACACTTATACGTAACAACAATATTTTCTTATGCAAAAAAAAACAAACAAACAAAAACAAACAGATAAAAATAAAAAAACAACACCCCCAAAAATAATAATAATAAAACAAACATAAAAAAAAAGAAAACGGAAACAAAAGAAGAGATTGCTTGATTGCCATGTTTGCATACTTGCTTAATATAGAATAATACACCTCCTTGAAATTTTCTAGGACCGTGTTTCTTTGCTAAATAATATCGCCCCGATTCCGGATGCGCGCGCGTCACGGCATACGCTCAAAGGGAAGCTAATTATGGCAGGTGCCCACGTCAAGGGGAAGAGTCATGGCTGAATCGCTAAGCCCAACTCATAAAATAAACCTGAGGCAACGCTCCCACACTTAGCACTTAATGTGTTCAATAACCTTCGACTATAGGGATTGCCCGAATTTCTTCTTAGCACTCTACGGAGGCTTGAATTCCTGCACTCGCGTGAAAGGTAATCGTGAGGAAAAAGCTGCCTACCCCCACTGTAAAAAAAAAGAGAGAGAGAGAGAAAAAAAAGGAAAAAAAAAGAGAGAAACGTGAATCCGAGTAGCCGGGAATCCCCATTGAGACACATGAGGAGACTCGCGTGAAATGGTGAAGCGAATTATAATAAGGATGGAACCTATTAGCCGGGAATCTCCATTGAGACACATAAGGAGACTCGCGTCAAACGGTGGAATCTGTAATAGAATTATAATGAGGATGAATCCTAGTAGCCGGGAATCCCCATTGAGACACATGAGGAGACTCGCGCTGAACGGTGAAATCCGCTACCAAAATAAACAGATGGGGGCTGTGTGAAGCTACCGAAAGTCGAAAGCCTGAAACATATGTGTAGGCGCTAGAGTGATCCTCGAGTGTCACCAGGAAAACCTGCATATCCCTGTGGTTAGGGCTCTTTGTTCACACATTTGCACTGCCACGCCACATAGAATTACCTCGGGTGAAATACGTGAATTAAGGCTATGCATGCAAGACATGCGATATCCTCTTGACGGGTGCACCACCCCTCAATTGTGCCTTGCGGCCCGCGCCGCATCTACGAATTACGGGCGATGTCCCTATCCTATCCCCTATAGAGGGAGCTGCCTTACTTATATTTATGTTATGCCTGCTAATGAATGCCTGCATGCTTGAATAAAAAAAATAAAAAAAATATGTATATACGATAAACTCAATTTCGGATAGCGAAGCCTACTTTCTCAGCTCTGGCTCGTAGAGCCCAATCTTGGCCCCCATGGCCTACCTCTTGCCCTCACGGCTCGCTAATCTCCCAACTCCGGCTTCTATAGTCAGCTTCCCCGATTTGGGCTTTTGCATCTTGCGCCCTAACTTCGGCTCTTGTAGCCCGCTTCCCAACATCTTTGGCTCTTGCAGCCTACTTCCCAGAATTCGGCCTCCACGGCCTGCTTCCCAGAATGCGGCCTACACAGCCCGCTGCCCATAATTTCGGCCTTCACGGCCCGCCTCCCAGCTTTGGCTCTTGCAGCCTGCTTCCCCTTGGCCTTTATAGCCTGCTTCCCTTTGGCCCTCGTGGCCTGCTTCCCAATTCTGGCTCTCGTAGCCTGCTTCCCATAATTCGGCCTTCGCGGCCCGCTTCTCATAATTCTGGCCCTTGCAGCCCGCTTCCCAATATCTTTGGCTCTCGCAGCCCGCTTCCCAGAATTCAACCTTCACGGCCCACTTCCCATAATTTCGGCTCTTGCAGCCCGCTTCCCAATATCCTTGGCTTGTAAAGGCTGCTCCACCAATGCGGCCTCCGCGGCCCGCTTCCCGACTTTGGTTCTTCTGGCCTACATCCTGCCCTCGCGGCTCGTTAATCTCCCAATTCTGGCTCTTGTAGCCTGCTTCCCAACTTCGGCTCTAGCAGCCTGCTTACCTTTGGCCTTCGCAGCCTGCTCCCCAATTCCGACTCTTGCAGCTTGCTTCCCAACTTCGGCTCTAGCAGCCTGCTTACCTTTGGCCCTCGCGGCTCGTTAATCTCCCAATTCTGGCTCTTGTAGCCTGCTTCCCAACTTCGGCTCTAGCAGCCTGCTTACCTTTGGCCTTCGCAGCCTACTCCCCAATTCCGGCTCTTGTAGCCTGCTTCCCAACTTCGGCTCTAGTAGCCTGCTTACCTTTGGCCTTCACAGCCTGCTCCCCAATTCCGACTCTCGCAGCCTGCTTCCCAATTCTGGCCCTCGTGGCTTGCTTCCCAATATCTTTGGCTCTTGCAGCCTACTTACCTTTGGCCTTCGCGACCTGCTCCCCAATTCTGGCTCTCGTAGCCTGCTTCCCTAACTTCGGCTCTTGCAGCCTGCTTCCCAACATCCCTGGCCCTTTACGGCCTGCTTCCCAGAATCTGGCCTGCACAGCCCGCTTCTGTAACGCCAACTTTGGCCCTCGCGACCCACTTTCCCGAGTTCGAGTTTCATAACTGATATCCCCGGCGCATTTTTGAATCAACAAACTCTTCTCTCCGTCCCTTCGGACGACGAACATCTCAGTTGCTTCCGACCTTGGCTGTTTCGACCTCACTTACTGGCTCCCGTGCCAACAGCTTTCACTTATCGGCCGCTGTGCCTACAACTCTTATATCATTGGCATCCATGCCAACAGCCACCTGGAGTTCTTCAAAAAAAAAAAAGAAAGAGAAAAAAAAAGAAGGGAAGAAGAGAAGAAACAAAAAAAACAACAACAAAAAGGACAAAAAAGGAGATGACGAAAGAGAAGAAAAGAAAAAAAAGAGAAGAGGAAAAAAGAGAGAAAAAAAGAAAGAGAAGAGACAAAGAGACCAACATACCACTTCAGTCCCCGGCACCCCGTCGGCACTGATGAAGAGACCAACATATCACTTCAGTCCCCGGCACCCCGTCGGCACTGATGAAGAGACCAATATACAGCTTCAGTTCCCGGCATCTCGTCGGCGCTGATGAAGAGATAAAGAGACCAACAAATCAGGTCAGCTCCCGACACCCTGTCGGCACTAACGAAGAGACAAAGAGACCAACAAACCAGGTCAGCTCCTGGGACCTTGTCGGCACTGACGAAGAGACAAAGAGACAAAGAGATCAACAAACCAGGTCAGCTCCCGACACCCTGTCGACGCTGACGAAGAGACCAAGAGACAACAAACCAGGTCAGCTCCCGACACCCTGTCGGCGCTGACGAAGAGACCAAGAGACAACGAACCAGGCCAGCTCCCGACACCCTGTTGGCACTGACGAAGAGACTAAGAGACCAACAAACCAGGTCAGCTCCCGGCACCCCGTCGGCACTGACAAAGAGACTAAGAGACAACAAACCAGGTCAGCTTCCGGCATCCTGTCGGCACTGACGAAGAGACAAAGAGATCAACAAACCAGATCAGCCCCCGACACCCTGTCAGGTGCTGGCGAGGAGATAAAGAGACCAGCAAACCAGGTCAGCCCCCGACACCCTGTCGGTGCTGATGAAGAAACGAAGATACCAATATGCTGCTTCAGTTCCCGACGCCCCTCCGGCACTGATGAAGGGACCAATATGCTGCTTCAGTTCTCGACACCCCGTCGGCACCGACGAAGAGAAAAGAGACAAGTATACCCGCGGGCACCGCCCGGCTCATCCTTCGCCCGCGCTACCCGTGGGTGGGGGGCATTTGTGGACACCAAAGAATTGCACACCCAAATATCACGCCCGGCCTCGCGTCAACAACGGCGCCGAGTGAAGAAGGCCCGGAGAGACTGATCGCCCGGGCTCCCCAACTATGCATACTGCTGTGAAGCCGTCTCCGGAGTCACGACATTGAAACGAAACCAATCATAAAGGGCCCCACAATCCGTGGGCCTCGAAGAAAGCCAAACAGGCCATGACTCGTGTCCATAACGAGTTCAGAACGGGCTCAGAAACACGCCCAATTTAGCCCTCAGCGGCACACCATGGGGTGCTCAGCGGCACGCCCCTTGGGCTGTTCAGCGGCACACCCCTGCGGCTGCTCAGCGGCACACCCTGGGGTGCTCAGCGGCACGCCCCTTGGGCTGTTCAGCGGCACATCCCTGCGGCTGCTCAGCGGCACACCCCCTTTGGGGTCCCAGCGGCACGCCCCTTGGGCTGTTCAGCGGCACATCCCTGCGGCTGCTCAGCGGCACACCCCCTTTGGGGTCCCAGCGGCACGGCCCAGGGCCTTCAACGGCACACCCCCTTGGGGGGGCTTCAGCGGCACGCCCATCCGGGGCTCCAGCGGCACGCCCACCCGGGGCCCCAGCGGCACGCCCATTTGGGGCTCCAGCGGCACGCCCATCCGGGGCTCCAGCGGCACTCCCATTTGGGGCTCCAGCGGCACGCCTTTTTGGCTCTCCTGCGGCACGCTTGTTTAGCCCGCCAGCGGCACAACGTGAGGCATTTTCAACGGCCGAGCGACGTGGTGCCCATGCCCTACGCATCTTCGGCGCGCAGTGGCCGATCCGAGGTGTCGACCAATGACTGGGCCACGCAGGCTAGCCCCCTGACACCCAGGACGGAAGAGTCAAACTTGATCATCATGCCGGAGTTGCTTCCCGCCTTCGACGGTCGTGCTCAAAGCTCCGGCGGCAGGGAGTATAAAACCACTCCCGCTTCAAGAAGAAAAGGGGGAGACAGAGACACACCCACAGAGAAAAAAAGAAGAGACAAGAGGAGAAGAGAGAAGAGAAGAAGAGGCGTTCTGGTGTAAGCTTCCTTCGACGGCTACCGGGAAGAAGAGAGAGTAAGAGAGGAGGAGGGTTTGAATGTAACAGGAGGGTGGACGATCGCCCCCCCCTCCAGCTTCGATCCCTTTCCTTCCGTAGTTTTCCTTGCTTTCCTATTCCCTTTCTTTTGCTTTTGGGTTTTCTTTCTTGTCCGTAGCCTTGGCTCGGGCATGTTTGTCAATGTATATGCAGGGCCTCGGCCCCTTTGCTTCCCGTGAATGAAAAATCACCCTCTTGGGTCTTTCCTGCTATCTATGTCGATTTATTCTCGCCTTCATGCACTGTGTTACTCTTTTCATCTTTTTCCTCCGGTGTTCTTTTGAAGTCTTCGTGGCGATGTGATTCCTCCCCTATGAGTTTTGGCCCCATGGGTTCTTCACTCCCTTCCATGGCCATCTATTGTGCCCACCGGCTTGAGGAGAGAGGGAGACCCTTGCTCTCTCTCTCCGAACACCTAGTAACCAGTAGCCTACCCCCGGCCTTGAATTCCCCTTCTTTCCCTGAATAGCCTGCAAGTCTCCCAGCCCACACACTTAGCTCTTTTAATCCTCCAGCGATACATGTTTCCGGCTCTTGGCCGGCACACCTCTTCGCCCCCCACCGGTACGCCCGATTGGCCCTTGGCCGGTACACCCGATTGGCCCTCAGCGGCACACCCTTTTGGCCCTCAGCGGCACATCCTTCTGGCCCTCAGCGGCACACCCTTCTAGCCCTCAGCGGCACACTTCTTGGCCCTGTCTCGAGCCCTTTCCTTCACGTTTTCCGAGGCTCCATAAAGGTGTTGTTGCCTCCGGGCGCCCACCTCTAGTTGTTGGGTTCCGCCACTCCATGTGGGCGCGTTCCCTTTATCTCCCTTACGCCCCGAGTCAAGGGGAGATGTTGCCGAATTTTTGTGAGAAAACAACAAAATATTAAAAGAGGCAAAAGGAAGCAGCAAACGAACAAAATAATCAGTGGAATCTTTCGACTGATCGAGCTACTTTCGGTACCATGACGAGAGGACTGATTAACAACCCGGTTGCCCGAACGTCCGATCTGCGAGAAGAGGCCGAACAGAACAAAGCGAAGGAGAAGTTTATATCAAACTACATGAAAGTTAAGATAAGAAGAAAAGAAAAGCCTTAAAACGAATAACAAAAGAATGTACTTTCACCAGTCTGCCTATCCCAACCTCCACCGGCACACTCTCCACCAGCCTCCAGCGGCACACTTCAATCAGACCTTCAACGGCACGCCTTGGCTAAGCCCCCCCCAACGGCACACTCCCTACCAACCCTCAACGGTACACCCCTCTAGCCCGTTCCTTCTTCAGAGGCACACCTACTCCAACCCTTAGCGGTACAGCCCCTGACGCCCCCAGTGGTACACCCCTTGACCCTCAGCGGTACAACCCTTTTGGCCCTCAGCGGCACACTCCCTGGTGCCCTCAGCGGTACACTCTCCTGGCTCCCCAGCGGCACACTCCCTTGACCCAGCGGTACACCAGAAATAATGATAATATGCTAAAATAAAACATAGTAAATAAATAAACAGTGACACAAAGCTCAAATAATGATAATAATAACAAATTCAAAAGAAAATAGAGAAATAATAGCAAATAATAATGTTAAATAACAATAATAAATGATAATAAATTTAAAAAGGTGAATAATAAAATAAGAATGATAAAGAAATAAGTAATAATAATAATAAGGTTAAAAGAAATAATAATAACGATAAATGG
This sequence comes from Amorphophallus konjac, assembly GCA_022559845.1. Taxonomy (NCBI): domain Eukaryota; kingdom Viridiplantae; phylum Streptophyta; class Magnoliopsida; order Alismatales; family Araceae; genus Amorphophallus; species Amorphophallus konjac. The sequence continues at coordinate 134,308 of JAHNEJ010002267.1, forward strand.
ATAAATAAATGATAACCGAAATAAATAAATAATAATAACAAACCTAAAAAAAATGACAAGCAAATGAATGATAATAAAACGAACAAAAATAATAACAAACCTAATAATAACAATAGTAAATGAATAAATCACAAAAAAATGAATAAATAGTAATAAAGAATTCACTCAAAGATATGTATATATAAATTAACAAATGGTAATGATGCCATTTCTTAAATAATAATAAAACAATGGGATCCGCTTCGCAGCCCCGTCTCTCCCGTGACCCGGTGCCAAAGGAACAACAATACCGCCCTTGCGAGTTGGGCCTGAGTCTAGGGAATTATCCCGAAATGGCCATGGCCTGACCTCGCCTCGGGCTGACATTCCGATTAAACCGGACTCATTTCTCCGGCCGGATCCCTTCCGAGCCGCTACTAAAATTGCCGCACGTTCGGCAGACATTTGAACGGATTCATCTCGGTTCCCGCCGCGTTCTTATTACGGACCTACGTCCGAACATGAAAAGGACCGTGAGTGACCTGCATAGCCGGTGGCTCCTACCCCGATATGGTTGTGAGCCGGCATTGCTCCGGGCCAATAGCTCATCAATTCCGACCCGTTCCTGTCGGGATTCGTTCCCGCCCTTTCATCGAAATTGCCGTAAACTCGGCATACATTTGTACGGGGTTGTTCCCGCCCGCGTCGCACTTTCAATATGGGCCCTTGCCCAAACATGAAAAGGTCGGCAAGTGACCGACGGAATCCGAATTAGAACGAGACGGCTCTCGCCACCCCCCGGACTCCTTCCATGGGAATATCAATAAGACCTCCGTGGGCCATACTCAGACCTCGGGCCTGTCCCGATCATGGTCATCGTCTGGCTCATATCCTCGGTCTACAACCCGCTCCTTTCGAACACATTTTTGGTTCTGGAGTCTAGCCCCGGGACTCTCCCCCGTTGCCCTCCGACACCGAAAATATTAATGATGCCCGCGTAAGCCCCGTTCGGACCACGGGAGGCGCCCCCAATATGGTCCTGACTCGATCTCGTACCGGGCCAATAGTTTCGCTGGTTTCCAGCTACAATAACCGAGATTCAACCGAATGTTTTCAGTGTCTCGGAATAATAAACTTGTCGTATTCCGGCATGTATATGTTCCAGGTCCTCCTGCGATGATTACAATATTCTTAAGCCGGACTCTCGTCTGAATATTAAATGGTCTCCCGAATGACCGACATGTTTCGAACGCCCGCTTCTCCGGACACAGGGCTTTTCAGCCGATTCAAGGGATATTCCCTCGTTGCCCCTTAGCACCGGAAATACTAATGCCGCTCATGCAAGTCTTGTTTCGACCGCGGGGGGCCCACCGCAGTATGGTCGCAGCTTGCTCTTGCACTGGGCCAACAGATTTACCGGTTTTCGATCGCTCTAACCGAGGTTTAGCCGAATGTTTTCCGTTCTTCTGAACAATAAATTACCATATCCTGGTATACATATGCTCCAGTCTTCCCGCGACGATCGCGCTTTTCCCGAGCCGGACATTCGTCCGAACATTAAATGGTCAGCACAAGACCGACATGACCGCGGACGCTTTCTTCTCACCCTCATACGGGGACTTTGATACCTCCTAATAGACTTTTCATGTAATTAATTTCTTGGCCATGAGGCCCTGAATCTCGGCGATTAATCAAGGGTGTTCCCTCGTACGGGGGATGTAAATGACGTCGTGACCTTTATGGCGCGGCGGGTTTTGGGTCCCGACACGAACCACACAATCGTCTGACGAAGTCAGATCGAGCGCACCATGGGCTCTTCGGAGCCAGAATAAATTGTCACTTCGGTGACTGGCACGCCCACACACTTAATAAACGAATAAACTAACGAGAGAACAATAAGCGAACGAAAAGTGCGTCCACAAGCCTGGCACGCCCAGTGGGACCAAAACCACACTTCATCTCTTCGCCGGGATTCAGGGCCTCATGGCCCCCCTAATAAACGATGTTTGCCTGCTTTGATGAATTGCAGGTGCTGTCTTCGCCAGCCCTATGGGGAGAAAATCCAGACTCGGCGCAGCTGCCTTCGCGGCCTCGAGGACGCTGCTTCGAAGCATATGCAGCTTCCAGGAATCATGGGGGCTGTTATAAAAAAGGGGGAGAAGAGAAAGAGAAGAGAAGGGAGGGGAAATCAAGCCCCCCCGTTTCCCTAAAGAAGAAAGAGAAAAAAAGAAGAAAAGAAGAAAAGAAGAAAAGGAGAAGAGAAGAAAAAGAGAGAGAGAGAAAACAAAGAAGCAAAAAAAAAAGAAGAGAAAGAATTGGCAATAGAGGGTTGTACGGCCACATCCGTCGAGACCCGTGCTGAACAAAGATTACCACTGTGGGGTTGATGCGGTGGAGCGAACCACTCATCCCCTCCCTGAAGGGGTGAGCGCTCTCCTGCACCTCCACCCTGGTCAATCATACAAAAAAGAAGAGCAGAAAAAAAAGAGAAAGAAGAAAAGTAGGCCAACATCGCCGACCAGAAGAGCAACAAGAAACCCGGTATCCCGCCCGACTCTAGGTGGCCCTGAGTCCGTGGTGTAATGACCCGGCCCGTTCCTCCTTCCTGCTGCCTCCGTCCGGCACAAAACGGCCCCCCGAGTGGTTGTTAAAAGACCCAGCGAGCAACGATTGTAGCTTGGTGAATGGCTACTCGCTGTGGGGAATGCTTTATAGCAATGGGGCCAAGCACGGCCACCACTCCCGAAGAGAGCATGCACATACCCCGCTATGGGGGGGATAAGAAGAAGAGATTCTACCCTGTCCGGGGGCATAACAGACAACAAAGCTACACCCCGGCTCAAAGGCCTTTGAAGAAGAGAACATACCCCGGTCCAGGGGCATAGAAGCAGAAGACATACCCCGATTGTGGGGCACATGAAGAGAAGCACACCCCGCCCTGGGGGCATAAGAAGCAACATAGTTTCACCCCGATCTAGGGGCATAAAGAGCAAAAGAATACACTCCGACTTAGGGGCGTATGAAGAGAAGCATACCCCGCTCTGGGGCATAAGAAGCAGAGCCCACACCCCGGCTTAGGGGCATTCGAGGAAGAAATATACCCCGGTACGGGGGCATATGAAGCCAAGAATCACACCCCCGTCTTGGGGGTATTTGAAGGAGAAGCCCACCTCCCCTCGAGGGCCTAGAAGCTATAAAGAACACGCCCCGACTCAGGGGCATATGAAGAGAGGTCCACCCCGACCTAGGGGTATTTGAAGAAGCATGCCCCGCCAGGGGACATAGAAGCCATAAAGAATACGCTCGGGTTTAGGGGTACTTGAAGAAGCTACATCCCGCCTTGGGAGCATGAGAAGAAAAGAGAATCCACCCCGGCTTAGGGACCTTTGAAGGAGCATACCCCAGGCTCGGAGTCCATGAAACAACATGCACCCCCCCGGGGGGGACATCTGAAGCAGAACAAACAACATCCCCCGGCTTAGGGAAGCATATGAAGAGAGGAATACACCCCGATATGGGGGCGCGTAAACAAAGAAGAAGAATTCACCCCGCATCGGGTGCATAAAAAGCAAGAACCACACCCCGCATCAAAAGTGGCAACACACTCCACTCTGGGGGCACTAGAAGCGGAATACACCCCGTGCCGGGGGCATATATAAAAAAAGGGATGCCTCGCTCTAGGGCATCAGAAGCAGCAATACGCCCCACCTTGGGGGCATCAAAAGCAGCAATACACCCCACCTTGGGAGCACAAGAAGCAAACATTCCCCCCGGTGTGTCTAGGAAGAAGAAAAGAATTCACCCCGGCCTGGGGACACTTGAAGAAAGAAGCACATCCCGCCACGGGGGCACACGAAGAGAACCCCTCCCGCCTCGGGAGTATAAGAAAGGGAAGAATACACCCTGGTCCGGGGGCTTTTGAAGAAACAACACACCTCCTCTGTGGGAGACAAAGCTACACCCCGACCCGGGGACACATGCTGAGCATCCACCCCGCTCAGGGGGCACAAAGAGGTACACTCCGCCCTTGGCGCATAAGAAGCAGAAGCATCTACCCCGACCCGGGACACAGAAACAAAGAGACATACATCCCGATCTGGGGGCATAAGAAGAAAGATATACTCCGCCCAAGCGGCATTTGAAGAAACAACATACCCTGCTTCGGGGGCACATAAGCCGTAAAGAGATGCACCCCGGCCTCAGGGGGGCATAAGAAGCAAGAGATACACCTCGTGCCGGGGACATATGAAGAGAAGCACTCCTCCGCCTTCAGGGGTAGAAAGAGAGTAGAATTCGCCACCGCTATGGGGGGGGTATAAGAAACAAAAGACACGCCCCGTACCAGGGGCATATGAAGAAAAAATATACCCCACCTTAGGGGCATATGAAGAAGAAGCATACCTCGTCTCGAGGGTCTAGAAGCTATAAAGAACACGCCCCGGCTCAGGGGCATATGAAGAGAAGTCCACCCTGGCTTAGGGGCATATGAAGAAGAAACATACCCCACCTGGGGGCATAGTGATGCGGGACAGGATTGAAATGGGCTAAGACCTATGAATGCAACAAGTGCGGCCAGCACTCGCACGCCAAAGGTAAGCCGGGCGGCTGACCTCCGTGTCGTTCCTCCGGGTGGAGGCGTCTCTCAACAAGAATTCCAAGCCCAACGACCGTCCCTATGAGGGAAGCGCGGGGATCTCAGCGACTAAGAAGCCGCCGTGCGCCTATGGGAATCTAGTCCGAGCTCGGCGCTCGACTAGGGCCACGGAATGGGTGCTCTCAACTCTCAACCACGCGGTGACTAGCAAAAGAGCTAGGATCCTATACGCACTCACGCTGCATGATAGAGAGTATACTAGTAAAGCAAAGTGCCAACGGTGAGGAGTTTCGCACGTACCTCCACGCCTAGGCGTGGGGAAGGAACCCCGGTCGAGACCAACAACCCCGGTACACGAAGGCGAGCAATAGTACAATCTCAATCACAAATGCCCACTCCTCGCAGGGAGATAACAGGCTACACAAGGGGATCCGGGACTGTCGATGCACAGGCTGACGGGCAGCACTCGGTGAAGGGCTGGCCGCGAGGAGGTCCCGTGCGGGGGTCGGCAGAGTCGCAGCACTGCGTGACTCGGCGGTGGAAGCTCCCACGACCTGCTCCGACGTCCGATTGAGGCGCCGTCAGCGATGGCGCGCAGCTAGGTCACGGGAGGAAGCCTCGGTCAAAGGGCGCGCGCTGATTCCGTCCGTGGAAGCCGGGGGCGCACCTGCAAGTCGTGACTGGATTCTGCTCCCAGAACTGCGTGCTCGAGCGGGAAAAATAAGAAGAAATGGATCCAGAGGGCGAACGGGGCTCCGCTTGTTGGAGGACGGAGAGGACGCAGAGCAGCAGGTCCCGCCCAAAGGGCTCGATCAGATCTGATCGTGGCTGAGAGCAGCAGGCTCTGAAATCCGCTGGTGGTTCTGGCGTCGGTTGGGCAGGGCAGACCTGCGTGACTTCACGGGAACGGATGCCACGAGCAGCTCGGACGTCGGAACGACGCGAGGTCGGCGGCGTTGGACAGAGGGCGGGGAGGGGTACGATCGGTGAAGATCCCGCGCCCAAACTCGCAGACGTCCGTCCTGTGGGATTTTTTCAATGGGGCGAACAGAACCAGGCTCGCAGGGAGAGGGGTCCTGCGCGCGCTCACGAGAAAAATTGCCACGGGCGGTGCCGATCTCTGAACGAGGCGAGACCACCTCGCACGCGTCGGCGACTCGTAGCAGAACCACACAAAAATGGGCTGGTCGCCCAAGGTCCTCACAAACAGGGGGTGGTCATCGCTGCTCTTGGAGGAGAAATCCGGGCGCACCGAATTAGAACTTGAGAAGGGATAGAAGAGAAAGGGGCCCTCGGCGTCGCACCGAGGGATGGGTAGTCACACCCCGGGCTTGCTCCCGTCGCAGGAGCAAGGAGGAACAATGGATGGGTCGCAGCCACCTTCAGCAAAACTCTTTTCAATTTCATTCAATAATCTTCAAAGAAAATACAAGAGATGTTTTATATGGGGAGGGGAAATGCTAGGGTTGAAACCCTAGCCACAAGGGAGAGGGGGAATGCGCAATGGGCTAGGGGGAAAAGGGGGGTGCGCACCACTCCTAGAATCTATGAGTGGATTGGGGGATGGGGGCGGCCAAAGGAGGGAGGGGGTGACCGAATGGGGAAGGAAAGGGGGGGGGGCGCACCCCTCTTCCTAAAATCTAGGAGAGGGGCGGCTGCCACCTTCCAAGAGGAGGGAAAGAGGGGAGGGGGCGCCCAAACCCTAACCCTAGGGATGGGGCGCACATCTCCAGGTGGGCCAAGCCAAGGTTGGGCAGCCATGCCCAATGGGCCAAGGCTTGAACCAAGAGAGTGGCCCAATAACCCCATCTACTACCTAATAAGCATAAAAGACTCAAGTAAAGCCTAATTGGCCCCAATTGGCCTACAAAGGTCCACACAACTAATAAAAGTGTCCACGCAGGGACTAAACCAAGGCCCATCATGGCCTCAAGTGAGAAGAAAGATCCTCTAGTAGATGCCGTAGTCGCCTAGCCAAAGAGATGCCGGCGTGCTCCGTGTGCTCTGTCGAGTGATGCGGCGCGTGTCCTCACCACATAGAAGCTGTGAAGAGTATACCCCACCATGGGGGCATTTGAAGAGAGCTACACCCCACCTCGGGGGCATTAAAAAACACGCCCTGGTCTGGGGACATAGAAGCCAAAAAATACACCCCGCCTGGGGGCACAGAAGCAAAGAGGCAAAACACACCCCTAAGGGGGGACGCACACCAAATGAAGCTACACCCCAACCTGGGGGCACATTAAGAGAAATACACTCCAGCACGGAAGCGTTAATGAGAAAAGAAGAGCAGAAAAGAAAGAAAAAGGGGCATACGAGGCAGACGTGGTCTTCGAGCCCGCCTCATCCCATAAAAGAAGAGAAGAAAAGAAAAAAAAGAGTCACGAGACAAACGTGGTCTTTGCACCCGTCTCTCCACACAAAAGAAGAAGAGAAAAAAGAGTCACGAGGCAGACACGGTCTTTGCACCCGCCTCTCCACACAAAAGAAGACGAGAAGAAGAAAAAGAGCAGCCACGAGGCGAACATGGTCTTCACATCTGCCTCTCCATACAAGAGAAGAAGAGAAGAAGAGAAAGAAAAGACACATGAGGCAAACATGGTCTCTGCACCTGCCTCTTCATAAAAAGAAGAAGAGAAGAAGAGAAAGAACAATCACGAGGCGAACATGGTCCTTGAACCCGCCTCTTCACACAAAAGAAGAAGAGAAGAAAAGAAAGAAAGAGTCCCAAGGCAGATGCGGTCTTTGCACCCGTCTCTCCACACAAAAGAAAAAAAAAGGGCGAAAGAGTCACGAGGCGAACATGGTCTCTGTACCTGCCTCTCTACAAAAGAAGAAGAGAAGAAAAAAAAAGAGACATGAGGTGAACATGGTCCTTGCACCCGCCTCTCCATAAAAGAAGAAGAGAAGAAAAGAAAGAAATGATCACGAGGCGAACATGGTCTTTGCACCTGCCTCTCCACAAAAAAGAAAGAGAAGGACATGATGCACACATGGTCCTTGCGCCGGCCTCTCTACAAAAAAAAAGAGAGACATGAGGCAGACGTGGCCCTCGAGCCCGCCTCACTAAACAAAAAGAAGAGAAGAAAAGGAAAGAAAAGACAAGGCGTGGTCCTCGAGCCCGCCTCATCACACAAAAAGAAGAGAAGAAAAAGAGACATGATGCACACATGGTCCTTGCGCCGGCCTCTCCACAAAAGAAGAAGAAAAAAAAGAGACATGAGACAGACGTGGCCCTCGAGCCCGCCTCACCAAATAAAAAGAAGAGAAGAAAAGGGAAGAAGAGACACATGAGACAGACGTGGCCCTCGAGCCCGCCTCATCACCCAAAAGAAGAAGAAGAAAAGACACATGAGGCAGACATGGTCCTCGAGCCCGCCTCACCACACAAAAAGAAGAGAAGAAAAGAAAGAAAAGACACATGAGACGAACATGGTCTTCGCACCCGCCTCTCTACAAAAGAAGAAGAGAAAAGAAAAAGAGACATGAGGCAAACATGGTCTTCGTACCTGCCTCCCTACAAAAGAAGAAGAGAAGAAGAGAAAGAAGGGTCACGAGGCAAACTTTTACCTCCGACCTCCAGCCATACAACAAATAGAAACCAACTAGACCTTCCGCCGACGGGGCGTTAAACCGACTTGACCTTCCGCCGACGGGGCGTTAAACCGACTAGACCTTCTGCCGACGGGGGCGTTAAGCCGACTAGACCTTCCGCCGGCGGGGCGTTAAACCAACTAGACCTTCCGCCGACGGGGCATTAAACCGACTAGACCTTCCGCCGACGGGGCGTTAAACCGACAAAGGCCTCCCAGATCCTGGCTCATGTAGCCTACTTCCCAAAATTCGGCCCTCGTGGCCTGCTTATCTCTGGCTCTCACAGCTTGCTTCGCTTTGGCCTTTGTGGCTTGCTTCCCAATGTTGGCTCTCGTAGCCTGCTCCCCTAACCTTTGGCCCTTGTGGCCCGCTCGCCAATATCCCTTGATTTTTTTTAGCTTACTTTTCATTATCCTTGGCTCTTGCAGCCTGCTCCCCAAGAGTCGGCCTTCACGACCTGCTTCTCAGAATTCGGCCTTCGTGGCCCGCTTCCCATAATTTCGGCTCCTACAGCCTGCTTCCCTTCGGCTTTTATAGCCTGCTTCCCAATTCTGCCTCTGGCAGCCTGCTTACCTTTGGCCTTCGTGGCCTGCTTCCCAATTCTGGCTCTCGTAGCCTGCTTCCCCTCGGCTTTCACAGCCTGCTTCCCAGCTTTGGCTCTTGCATCCTGCTTACATTTGGCCTTCGTGGCCTGCTTCCCAAGTCTGACTCTCGTAGCCTGCTTCCCAGAATTCGGCCTTCACGGCCCGCATCCCATAACTTCGGCTCTTGCAGCCCGCTTCCCTAATATCCTCTCAGCCCTTTTGCGGTCTACCTCCCTAATACCTTTACTACCACTACACTTATACGTAACAACAATATTTTCTTATTCAAAAAAAAACAAACAAACAAAAACAAACAGATAAAAATAAAAAAACAACACCCCAAAAAAAAATAATAATAAAACAAACACAAAAAAAAGAAAACGGAAACAAAAGAAGAGAATGCTTGATTGCCATGTTTGCATACTTGCTTAATATAGAATAATACACCTCCTTGAAATTTTCTAGGACCGTGTTTCCTTGCTAAATAATATCGCCCCGATTCCGGATGCGCGCGCGTCACGGCATACGCTCAAAGGGAAGCTAATTATGGCAGGTGCCCACGTCAAGGGGAAGAGTCATGGCTGAATCGCTAAGCCCAACTCACAAAATAAACCTGAGGCAACGCTCCCACACTTAGCACTTAATGTGTTCAATAGCCTTTGACTATAGGGATTGCCCGAATTTCTTCTTAGCACTCTACGGAGGCTTGAATTCCTGCACTCGCGTGAAAGGTAATCGTGAGGAAAAAGTTGCCTACCCCCACTGTAAAAAAGAGAGAGAGAGAGAGAGAAAAAAAAAGAAAAAAAAAAGAGAGAAACGTGAATCCGAGTAGCCGGGAATCCCCATTGAGACACATGAGGAGACTCGCATGAAATGGTGAAACGAATTATAATAAGGATGAAACATATTAGCCGGGAATCTCCATTGAGACACATGAGGAGACTCGCGTCAAACGGTGGAATCTGTAATAGAATTATAATGAGGATGAATCCTAGTAGCCGAGAATCCCCATTGAGACACATGAGGAGACTCGCGCTGAACGGTGAAATCCGCTACCAAAATAAACAGATGGGGGCTGTGTGAAGCTACCGAAAGTCGAAAGCCTGAAACATATGTGTAGGCGCTAGAGTGATCCTCGAGTGTCACCAGGAAAACCTGCATATCCCTGTGGTTAGGGCTCTTTGTTCACACATTTGCACTGCCACGCCACATAGAATTACCTCGGGTGAAATACGTGAATTAAGGCTATGCATGCAAGACATGCGATATCCTCTTGACGGGTGCACCACCCCTCAATTGTGCCTTGCGGCCCGCGCCGCATCTACGAATTACGGGCGATGTCCCTATCCTATCCCCTATAGAGGGAGCTGCCTTACTTATATATATGTTATGCCTGCTAATGAATGCCTGCATGCTTGAATAAATAAAATAAAATAAAAATATGTGTATACGATAAACTCAATTTCGGATAGCGAAGCCTACTTTCTCAGCTCTGGCTCGTAGAGCCCAATCTTGGCCCCCATGGCCTACCTCTTGCCCTCACAGCTCGCTAATCTCCCAACTCCGGCTTCTATAGTCCGCTTCCCCGATTTGGGCTTTTGCATCTTGCGCCCTAACTTCGGCTCTTGCGGCCCGCTTCCCAACATCTTTGGCTCTTGCAGCCTACTTCCCAGAATTCGGCCTCCACGGCCTGCTTCCCAGAATGCGGCCTACACAGCCCGCTGTCCATAATTTCGGCCTTCACGGCCCGCCTCCCAGCTTTGGCTCTTGCAGCCTGCTTCCCCTTGGCCTTTATAGCCTGCTTCCCTTTGGCCCTCGTGGCCTGCTTCCCAATTCTGGCTCTCGTAGCCTGCTTCCCATAATTCGGCCTTCGCGGCCCGCTTCTCATAATTCTGGCCCTTGCAGCCCGCTTCCCAATATCTTTGGCTCTCGCAGCCCGCTTCCCAGAATTCAGCCTTCACGGCCCACTTCCCATAATTTCGGCTCTTGCAGCCCGCTTCCCAATATCCTTGGCTTGTAAAGGCTGCTCCCCCAATGCGGCCTCCGCGGCCCGCTTCCCGACTTTGGTTCTTCTGGCCTACATCGTGCCCTCGCGGCTCGTTAATCTCCCAATTCTGGCTCTTGTAGCCTGCTTCACAACTTCGGCTCTAGCAGCCTGCTTACCTTGGCCTTCGCAGCCTGCTCCCCAATTCCGACTCTTGCAGCCTGCTTCCCAACTTCGGCTCTAGCATCCTGCTTACCTTTGGCCCTCGCGGCTCGTTAATCTCCCAATTCTGGCTCTTGTAGCCTGCTTCCCAACTTCGGCTCTAGCAGCCTGCTTACCTTTGTCCTTCGCAGCCTACTCCCCAATTCCGGCTCTTGTAGCCTGCTTCCCAACTTCGGCTCTAGTAGCCTGCTTACCTTTGGCCTTCACAGCCTGCTCCCCAATTCCGGCTCTCGCAGCCTGCTTCCCAATTCTGGCCCTCGTGGCTTGCTTCCCAATATCTTTGGCTCTTGCAGCCTACTTACCTTTGGCCTTCGCGACCTGCTCCCCGATTCTGGCTCCCGTAGCCTGCTTCCCTAACTTCGGCTCTTGCAGCCCGCTTCCCAACATCCCTGGCCCTTTACGGCCTGCTTCCCAGAATCTGGCCTGCACGGCCCGCTTCCGTAACGCCAACTTTGGCCCTCGCGACCCACTTTCCCGAGTTCGGGTTTCATAACTGATATCCCCGGCGCATTTTTGAATCAACAAACTCTTCTCTCCGTCCCTTCGGACGACGAACATCTCAGTTGCTTCCGACCTTGGCTGTTTCGACCTCACTTACTGGCTCCCGTGCCAACAGCTTTCAATTATCGGCCGCTGTGCCTACAACTCTTATATCATTGGCATCCATGCCAACAGCCACCTGGAGTTCTTCAAAAAAAAAAAAAGAAAGAGAAAAAAAAAGAAGGGAAGAAGAGAAGAAACAAAAAAAACAACAACAAAAAGGACAAAAAAGGAGATGACGAAAGAGAAGAAAAGAAAAAAAAGAGAAGAAGAAAAAAGAGAGAAGAAAAGAAAGAGAAGAGACAAAGAGACCACATACCACTTCAGTCCCCGGCACCCCGTCGGCACTGATGAAGAGACCAACATATCACTTCAGTCCCCGGCACCCCGTCGGCACTGATGAAGAGACCAATATACAGCTTCAGTTCCCGGCATCTCGTCGGCGCTGATGAAGAGATAAAGAGACCAACAAATCAGGTCAGCTCCCGACACCCTGTCGGCACTAACGAAGAGACAAAGAGACCAACAAACCAGGTCAGCTCCCGGCACCTTGTCGGCACTGACGAAGAGACAAAGAGACAAAGAGATGAACAAACCAGGTCAGCTCCCGACACCCTGTCGGCGCTGACGAAGAGATCAAGAGACAACAAACCAGGTCAGCTCCCGACACCCTGTCGGCGCTGACGAAGAGACCAAGAGACAACGAACCAGGTCAGCTCCCGACACCCTGTTGGCACTGACGAAGAGACTAAGAGACCAACAAACCAGGTCAGCTCCCGGCACCCCGTCGGCACTGACAAAGAGACTAAGAGATAACAAACCAGGTCAGCTCCCGGCATCCTGTCGGCACTGACGAAGAGACAAAGAGATCAACAAACCAGGTCAGCCCCCGACACCCTGTCAGGTGCTGGCGAGGAGATAAATAGACCAAGAGACTAGCAAACCAGGTCAGCCCCCGACACCCTGTCGGTGCTGATGAAGAAACGAAGAGACCAATATGCTGCTTCAGTTCCCGACGCCCCGCCGGCACTGATGAAGGGACCAATATGCTGCTTCAGTTCTCGACACCCTGTCGGCACCGACGAAGAGAAAAGAGACAAGTACACCGGCGGGCACCGCCCGGCTCATCCTTCGCCCGCGCTACCCGTGGGTGGGGGGCATTTGTGGACACCAAAGAATTGCACACCCAAATATCACGCCCGGCCTCGCGTCAACAACGGCGCCGAGTGAAGAAGGCCCGGAGAGACTGATCGCCCGGGCTCCCCAACTATGCATACTGCTGTGAAGCCGTCTCCAGAGTCACGACATTGAAGAGAAACCAATCATAAAGGGCCCCACAATCCATGGGCCTCGAAGAAAGCCAAACAGGCCATGACTCGTGTCCATAACGAGTTCAGAACGGGCTCAGAAACACGCCCAATTTAGCCCTCAACGGCACACCATGGGGTGCTCAGCGGCACGCCCCTTGGGCTGTTCAGCGGCACACCCCTGCGGCTGCTCAGCGGCACACCCTGGGGTGCTCAGCGGCACGCCCCTTGGGCTGTTCAGCGGCACATCCCTGCGGCTGCTCAGCGGCACACCCCCTTTGGGGTCCCAGCGGCACGCCCCTTGGGCTGTTCAGCGGCACACCCCCTTGGGGGGGCTTCAGCGGCACGCCCATCCGGGGCTCCAGCGGCACGCCTACCCGGGGCCCCAGCGGCACGCCCATTTGGGGCTCCAGCGGCACGCCCATCCGGGGCTCCAGCGGCACGCCCATTTGGGGCTCCAGCGGCACACCTTTTTGGCTCTCCTGCGGCACGCTTGTTTAGCCCGCCAGCGGCACAGCGTGAGGCATTTTCAACGGCCGAGCGACGTGGTGCCCATGCCCTACGCATTTTCGGCGCGCAGTGACCGATCCGAGGTGTCGACCAATGACTGGGCCATGCAGGCTAGCCCCCTGACACCCAGGACGGAAGAGTCAAACTTGATCATCATGCCGGAGCTGCTTCCCGCCTTCGACGGTCGTGCTCAAAGCTCCGGCGGCAGGGAGTATAAAACCACTCCCGCTTCAAGAAGAAAAGGGGGAGACAGAGACACACCCACAGAGAAAAAAAGAAGAGACAAGAGGAGAAGAGAGAAGAGAAGAAGAGGCGTTCTGGTGTAAGCTTCCTTCGACGTCTACCGGGAAGAAGAGAGAGTAAGAGAGGAGGAGGGTTTGAATGTAACAGGAGGGTGGACGATCGCCCCCCCCCTCCAGCTCCGATCCCTTTCCTTCCGTAGTTTTCCTTGCTTTCCTCTTCCCTTTCTTTTGCTTTTGGGTTTTCTTTCTTGTCCGTAGCCTTGGCTCGGGCATGTTTGTCAATGTATATGCAGGGCCTCGGCCCCTTTGCTTCCCGTGAATGAAAAATCACCCTCTTGGGTCTTTCCTGCTATCTATGTCGGTTTATTCTCGCCTTCATGCACTGTGTTACTCTTTTCATCTTTTTCCTCCGGTGTTCTTTTGAAGTCTTCGTGGCGATGTGATTCCTCCCCTATGAGTTTTGGCCCCATGGGTTCTTCACTCCCTTCCATGGCCATCTATTGTGCCCACCGGCTTGAGGAGAGAGGGAGACCCTTGCTCTCTCTCTCTCCGAACACCTAGTAACCAGTAGCCTACCCCCGGCCTTGAATTCCCCTTCTTTCCCTGAATAGCCTGCAAGTCTCCCAGCCCACACACTTAGCTCTTTTAATCCTCCAGCGATACATGTTTCCGGCTCTTGGCCGGCACACCTCTTCAGCCCCCCACCGGTACGCCCGATTGGCCCTTGGCCGGTACACCCGATTGGCCCTCAGCGGCACACCCTTTTGACCCTCAGCGGCACATCCTTCTGGCCCTCAGCGGCACACCCTTCTAGCCCTCAGCGGCACACTTCTTGGCCCTGTCTCGAGCCCTTTCCTTCACGTTTTCTGAGGCTCCATAAAGGTGTTGTTGCCTCCGGGCGCCCACCTCTAGTTGTTGGGTTCTGCCACTCCATGTGGGCGCGTTCCCTTTATCTCCCTTACGTCCCGAGTCAAGGGGAGATGCTGCCGAATTTTTGTGAGAAAACAATAAAATATTAAAAGAGGCAAAAGGAAGCAACAAACGAACAGAATAATCAGTGGAATCTTTCGACTGATCGAGCTACTTCCGGTACCATGACGAGAGGACTGATTAACAACCCGGTTACCCGAACGTCCGATCTGCGAGAAGAGGCCGAACAGAACAAAGCGAAGGAGAAGTTTATATCAAACTACATGAAAGTTAAGATAAGAAGAAAAGAAAAGCCTTAAAATGAATAACAAAAGAATGTACTTTCACCAGTCTGCCTGTCCCAACCTCCACCGGCACACTCTCCACCAGCCTCCAGCGGCACACTCCAATCAGACCTTCAACGGCACGCCTTGGCTAAGCCCCCCCCCAACGGCACACTCCCTACCAACCCTCAGCGGTACACCCCTCTAGCCCGTTCCTTCTTCAGCGGCACACCTACACCAACCCTTAGCGGTACAACCCCTGACGCCCCCAGTGGTACACCCCTTGACCCTCAGCGGTACAACCCTTTTGGCCCTCAGCGGCACACTCCCTGGTGCCCTCAGCGGTACACTCTCCTGGCTCCCCAGCGGCACACTCCCTTGACCCAGCGGTACACCAGAAATAATGATAATAATAGAGATAATAAGCTAAAATAAAACATAGTAAATAAATAAACAGTGACACAAAGCTCAAATAATGATAATAATAACAAATTCAAAAGAAAATAGAGAAATAATAGCAAACAATAATGTTAAATAACAATAATAAATGCTTATAAATTTAAAAAGGTGAATAAATAAATAAGAATGATAAAGAAATAAGCAATAATAATAATAAGGTTAAAAGAAATAATAATAACGATAAATGGGCAAATAAATGATAACCGAAATAAATAAATAATAATAACAAACCTAACAAAAAATGACAAGCAAATGAATGATAATAAAACGAACAAAAATAATAACAAACCTAATAATAACAATAGTAAATGAATAAATCACAAAAAAATGAATAAATAGTAATAAAGAATTCACTCAAAGATATGTATATATAAATTAACAAATGGTAATGATACCATTTCTTAAATAATAATAAAACAATGGGATCCGCTTCGCAGCCCCGTCTCTCCCGTGACCCGGTGCCAAAGGAACAACAATACCGCCCTTGCGAGTTGGGCCGGAGTCTAGGGAATTATCCCGAAATGGCCATGGCTTGACCTCACCTCGGGCTGACATTCCGATTAAACCGGACTCATTTCTCCGGCCGGATCCCTTCCGAGCCGCTACTAAAATTACCGCACGTTCGGCAGACATTTGAACGGATTCATCTCGGTTCCCGCCGCGTTCTTATTACGGACCTACGTCCGAACATGAAAAGGCCCGTGAGTGACTTGCATAGCCGGTGGCTCCTACCTCGATATGGTTGTGAGCCGGCATTGCTCCGGGCCAATAGCTCATCAATTCTGACCCGTTCCTGTCGGGATTCGTTCCCGCCCTTTCATCGAAATTGCCGTAAACTCGGCATACATTTGTACGGGGTTGTTCCCGCCCGCGTCGCACTTTCAATATGGGCCCTTGCCCAAACATGAAAAGGTCGGCAAGTGACCGACGGAATCTGAATTAGAACGAGACGGCTCTCGCCACCCCCCAGACTCCTTCCATGGGAATATCAATAAGACCTCCGTGGGCCATACTCAGACCTCGGGCCTGTCCCGATCATGGTCATCGTCTGGCTCATATCCTCGGTCTATAACCCGCTCCTTTCGAACACGTTTTCGGTTCTGGAGTCTAGCCCCGGGACTCTACCCCGTTGCCCTCCGACACCGAAAATATTAATGATGCCCGCGTAAGCCCCGTTCGGACCACGGGAGGCGCCCCCAATATGGTCCTGACTCGATCTCGTACCGGGCCAATAGTTTCGCTGGTTTCCAGCTACAATAACCGAGATTCAACCGAATGTTTTTAGTGTCTCAAAATAATAAACTTGCCGTATCCCGGCATGTATATGTTCCAGGTCCTCCTGCGATGATTACAATATTCTTAAGCCGGACTCTCGTCTGAATATTAAATGGTCTCCCGAATGACCGACATGTTTCGAACACCCGCTTCTCCGGACACAGGGCTTTTCAGCCGATTCAAGGGATATTCCCTCGTTGCCCCTTAGCACCGGAAATACTAATGCCGCTCATGCAAGTCTTGTTTCGACCGCGGGGGGCCCACCGCAGTATGGTCGCAGCTTGCTCTTGCACTGGGCCAACAGATTTACCGGTTTTCGATCGCTCTAACCGAGGTTTAGCCGAATGTTTTCCGTTCTTCTGAACAATAAATTGCCATATCCTGGTATACATATGCTCCAGTCTTCCCGCGACGATCGCGCTTTTCCCGAGCCGGACATTCGTCCGAACATTAAATGGTTAGCACATGACCGACATGACCGCGAACACTTTCTTCTGACCCTCATATGGGGACTTTGATACCTCCTAATAGACTTTTCATGTAATTAATTTCTTGGCCATGAGGCCCTGAATCTCGGCGATTAATCAAGGGTGTTCCCTCGTACGGGGGATGTAAATGACGTCGTGGCCTTTATGGCGCGGCGGGTTTTGGGTCCCGACACGAACCACACAATCGTCTGACGAAGTCAGATCGAGCGCACCATGGGCTCTTCGGAGCCTGAATAAATTGTCACTTCGGTGACTGGCACGCCCACGCACTTAATAAACGAATAAACTAACGAGAGAACAATAAGCGAACGAAAAGTGCGTCCACACTTGGTCAATATTTTTCCATGGACTAAAGACCAACCCCTATGGGCCCTAGTTGCTAGGTGGCCCAATGAGAGAGAATGTGGGGGTCCTGCCGGGCCTACGTGGCCTTTTGCAAAGAAACCCACTAATTCTTAAGGACTAACACATTGGCTTATAATTACCATACAATTGACTCATGGTTATAAATGTAAATAAAAAGTTAGTGTTCTTGCTTTGATGTCCCATCAATTATCCCCGGGTGGGAGAAACTCGACCCCGTTGAGTAAGGGGTGTGGCTGCTCATGTGTTGCTCCTGTGGATCCGTCTCTCTGCTCGGGTGATCTTCGTGTCATCAGATGTGGGGGCCGTGCTCTCCATCGTACTAGGTAGCACGTATACGCTCCACTCCTAGTAATCGTCACCTGCTCATCCCGTATATGTTCTATATACTCACACTGCTGTGGGGATGAGGCTAGTGGTGGACACTCCAAGGTGGGGTCACTCTTAAAGGGAGGAGACGGCTCGAAAGACTCACTGGGAATCACCGCTGGGTCCCTATAGGTGACTAGATCCAAGACTTTGATGGTAGAGCTGTTCCCATATTCGTCAGGCAAGTCCACAACGTACGTATGAGATCCGACTTGCCTCACTCTCGAAAGGGACTGACATTACGGGCTTACATTAGACCGACTCGACTCGACGTATGCAGACTCCCATCAGACAAATGAATGTATAGACTCTTGACAAACTGGACAAATAAAGAAAAACATGGACTCACACATGACCCTAGACAAACCACTGTTAGACTGACCCATACATATGCAATGGTGGTCCAGGACATCAGAATGGGTGACTTGCATACACACGACGTAACCAAATGTTGGTGGCATCATGGAATCCTAGACATCCCACTATGCAACACTCATGCACTGACGGCCTTTTAGATTTGGGCGGTTTGGGAGGTTTGGGTGGCTTGGGTGGGCCAGGAGAGCCGAAATCACCTTGATGGGAATCGACGCCGAGCATGTACATTTACTTTTGTATTTATGTCCTTTTAGTTTGTGTTTATATCCTTGGGAAAGTATATGCGCAATTGTACGGCTTTATAAGCCAATGCGTCATTCCCACAGATTGTGTGGGTTTCTATGTAATTTATCAGTAGGACCATCAAGGGGGCCCTCATCCCTCTCCCATTGGTCCATGTCACCTTGTGGGGCTGGTCAACTATCCTAGGTGGACATCTAGAAGGTTGGACTAGTCATATGCCACATGGGTAGACAAGGGGGTAAGAATTTCCATGGTAGGCTACCTACCATGTCAAACTTGTCCCCCTTGCCATTCTTGGTCAATAGGCCCCCCCTTATATATTAATTTTATTTTTTGTGTGATTGGTGGCGTGCAATCCAGACCATCCATCTCACATCCCTAGATCTAAGGGTGGAGGTTGGATTTGGTTGGAAGCATATATAAGGTGTATTTTCATGTGGAAATTAATGAAATGTTAGAAAAATTTGGTGAAACTCTTGAAGCTTGCGCCCCCTTCCTCTCTCATGGAGTTCTCCCCTCAGCCCCTCTGTAATTCTATAGTGCATCTACCTTCTATCTTCCCCCTCTCAACCTCTGATCTTCATCGGTGCCGCCACCGCCGCCGTTCGTGCCGCCATCGAGCCGCCATCGAGCTACCGTCGGAATTCTATCTTCAGCCAACAGTAGCCTCTTCCACGAATTCTTGGTGTCTGCCACGGGCTCATATTGATTTGAAATTTTGAGGGTGTGTTCTTACCTTGAATCCCTACCTCCACTTAAATTTTCATGTCCAAACTCCTCCATTTAGTAATTTTTCATTTTCGTCCATCTTTCATTCCCAGATATGTCTTGTCTCTGTCTACAGTGACAGTAGCTCTGAGTTTCTCATCTACGAACACCTTTTTGATTTTTTCAAACTCTACCAATTTTACTGGGAGTTCTTTCCATTAACTCCTCCCTCCATGAATTTTCTTAAATTTTGATCCGCATTCTATCTAATTTTCAAAATTCGTGTTCTATCTCTGCTACAGTGCTTTCAGCCAATTTCTAGAACCGACCACCTTCCAGTAAAAAAATCACAGAAAATCGTAGCCACCTCCAAACCTTTCATAAAAAATAGCCCCGATTTCCTGACTTGATTTACTACAAATGTGCTGAAGACCATAACTTCAGATTCGGACGTTCACATGTCAGTCAAAGGTAACTCTCAGGAAAGTTCCCTACTAGTCTGAGAGTTCAGACACTGTACAATAGAAGCTTTCAAAATTCGCCAACAAGAAGTACAGAGCTGGTTATTTTTCTATAATCCCATAGAGTTGAATTCCTTCGAAGCAGCTTTCCAACGGCACCAGTTTCGTGTCGATCCGACATCGGGGCTGATTGCAGCGTCCGTTCTCGCCGGAGCGCCCGCCTGAAAACAGAACCGGCAGATCCGTGGTCGGTTATTCCGACCGGTGCCGATCGGAGCCGCCCGGCCTCCGGCCGGCGAAACAGCGCGCCTCCACTCTAGGGAGCGCTCATCCAGGCATCCCCCACCACAGTGTTCCCTCCGGCCAACACGCGGGTCCCACAGTCACGAGTTCGGGTGCTGCCGAAGCTACGCGAGAAGCCGCCCGTCAACCCGAAATCTCCCGGGCCCCATTGTGTCGCCCTTTACCTCCCTGCGTGGAGTGGGCCGTAAATCATTGCTTTAATCTTCATGTATTAACTGTTCCGAGAGCACGGTTTTCGGCCGGGTCCGTCTTCCCCACGCCGAGCGCGTGGAGGTATAGCATTCGCTCCCTTACTTGGCATCTTGCTTTATCTCATATATGCTTTATATGCCGCTACTAGAGAGCATGTTTTAGGACCTAGCTCGCTATATTTTTATATCATCGCTACTGCAAGAGAGAGCGTTACCGTCCCGCGACCCGATCCTGGCACGAAAGTGCGAATTGACCACCCTAGCTCTTGCCGATTTCTCAACCGTGCACGTTCGGCCCTTCCCTCGTTAAGGGACAATCACGAGCTCACTTAGAGTCCGAGGACTGCATTCCTCATTCGAGTCGTGTCCGTGGTCCGTCCCGCATCACACCTCCTTCATTACCCCAATGAACAGGCTCCTTGCGGAGTATCGGTGGACTGGCCCGTGGGGAAGGGGTGTGATAGTGAACTTCCCTAAAGAAGTGGAGTAGATATGGTGGGTCAAGGAGTTCACTAGGGAAGGGGTCGAAGGGATCAAAGAATGTGTGACCTCTCGATATGGGTTCTCTCATGACACGGTCCCAAGTGTGAAATTCTTGAAGGTGTAAATGATCACCCTCATTCATTGTGGTAGGTGGGACGGCGGTCATATGTAGAGAATATGGGTCCTCCCTCGGGATAAGTGGAATGAAGTTAGGCTCGGCCGGCATGGGGAGGAATAAGAGAACCTCTGTGGTGACATGATCCACGGTGTACACGGAGGTAATGGACCCTAAGGCTGGATGGGTGAAGCTAAAACTTATGAGTTGGTCGAAGTCTCGGGCCAAAATACACGTCAACTTCATTTGCTTGTCTAATCCCTTGATAAGGTCTTCTAAAATATCAACATGGTGAAAAGACTGGAAAGTGGTGTGGAATGAGTTGACGGGCACTATTTGTAGTGCGGGGTTCATGGAGGGGTAGAAAAAGGCTTTGGGGACCAAACCTTTCTTAAGTCAGCTAAGTAGTGGCTCGTCGATGAGTAGCTTCCCCGTTAGAAGCACGGGTGGCTCTAGCTGAGGTGGCTCCGGGTAAAGATCGGAGGGTGAGGTTGGAGGCAAATGTGCTCTCACGGGAGGGGAAGGGATATCCTCTATGAGTGGGAGAGGTCCTTGGGGTGGCACCGGGTTGAGACTATTGGCTACGACCTCCTTAGGCTCGGGCAGAAGTCCGTCAATCTGAGTACACATCCTATCCAACCGATCCGAAATGGTTTTGAAGAGTTCGGCAATGGTGGGGTACGTTTGGAGTAGGGGCATCATGATGGACTCGCCCATAATCACTCGGCCTAGTCTTGGACTTAGGCTCGTCTGCATGCAGGGTTCATTGCCTCCGACTATGACCCACTTGGTCGGAGGTGTCTGGGTGGGGTCGGTTGGAGGTGACTGGGTAGGGTAGGTAGACCATTCTAAGCTCGCCCTTCATCTCACGCCATGACTCGAAAGGCCATTGCCTCCTAATTTCCCTCATGCGTTCAATGCTCTCCCATTTCCAGGCGGCTTCGTGAACAAGCCGCTTTTGGGCAAAAACGACTTGCATGGCATCGGACATAGTGTAACACTCACAGTATTCGTCCATAGCAGCTTCCCACTTTAGGTAGTCGCTCGGGACTTTGGAGCCATAAAAGTCCGAGGCCTCGGGCCTACGGCGGTGGCAGGGTTGGATTCCCCATCCTTGGGTGTCGCGCCACCAATCATATGAAGTGGGCGATTGGGAATCCATGGGACACGAGGGAGCAATAGGGTGATCATGCAGACACTAGGTGACAAAACAAACTGACTCTCTAATGGATTAGAAAGGACCCTAAAACAACAATACAAAGTTGGAATGCAGACTTGACTACAAACCTAGACTCAACTCGTATATGGTACGTGGCGGAGGTTTGATCCGAAGGTCGCACTCATGCAAGTGTGCTACCTTCCCAATAGGCGTAACCTATCGTTCCGGAGGCACCTTTTAATATATCGGGTAATGCAATGTAACCTAAGACCGACTACCCTAGACTCAACCGGCTCTGATACCAATTTGATACAGAACGGGATGCAACTCGATGCTAATTTGAATGCGATCCTGAGACTCTAGGCAAACTCGCGACTCGTCCCTAGCGAGGGAAGCGCGTGAATGTGAGCGGTTGAGAAATCGACAATGAGTCAAGGGTATTTGGCTCTTCCGTGCTCCGATCGAGTCATGGGACGGGTCTCGCACTCACTCTCGCAGCGGTGATTAAAATTGATCGAGCTAATTTCCTATCACTCTAGCAGCGGCATATGAATATATACGAGGAAAGCAAATGCCAAAGTGGGGAGCAGACACGATACCTCCATGCTCCGGGCGTGGGGAAGATGACCCCGGCCAAGACTCGTACTCCCGGTATAGTAATTAAACAATAGTTACAGTTGTGAATTTTATGCCCACTCCACGCAGGGAGGTAAAGGGTTACAGTGAGACTCGGGAGTAGCGAACTCGGGTTGACGGGCAGCAAGCCGGAAGGGCTTTTGGGCCGAAGACGGGCTGCTGGTCCAGCTCGGTACTGTTCAAACTCGGTTCAGACCTACTGGACAGCAAGCGAACTCGACACTTGGAACGGCGGCTTCCGGTCACCTTCTGGCCGCGGCAGTTGGCTGGGATGTTGGCGGGAGGTCCCTCTTCGATCCCTGAGGTCGGCGGCGGCCGAATCGGAGCCGAAGGACCAATGGGAAAATTATACTTTTGACCTATCCCACAGCCCTGTTACTGGGCAGATCTGCACGACCTGGCAAAAAGAATTGTTGCGCCCAGATTCAGAGGCGGATCGGAACGAAATTGGAGCCGTTGGAAAGTAGACTCGAAGGGATACAATATATTAATTTCACAATCATCCAGGAATTGGATTGGAAATGAAAAACTATGGGGCACAATTGTTACTACTGGGTCGGATTACAGTCAGTCAGAACAGACAAGGATCTGCTAGAAAATGAAGTTTAACCGAAAGGGAAGTGGTGGATCTGGGTCTTAGAAATTTTATGGGTGATAGGGTGGGAAGTGAGGATCACGCATGAATTTTTTGGGAATTTTTGGAGATGGCTAAGGGGGCGGGAAAAATATAACAACATGCTACTATCCCGCAGATCTGCTGATTGGCAGACTGTGAGGGGTGGAACTAAATGATTGTGAAAAATAGCAAACGGTGGCGGATTGACACGAAATTTAAACTGGGAGGAGGTAACAACAAGGGGGATGATCTATCCAAATTTTATGACCATTAGATAACCGGATTGGGAGAACCAACCTATTATTTGGGCTTCAGTTCTGCAGGTCGCAGATCTGGACAGTAGGATGAAGGTGGGGTTGTGGCGGCTCGTTGGCGGCTCCGGTGGCGGCGGCGGCTGGGAATCACACCCAGAGGGGAAGATAGAACTTGGAATCTACCAAGTTTTATGGTATCACACCATAGAAATTACAGCAATCCAGCTGCAAGGGGGAGAGAAGAGAGAGGGGCGCCCTTGGACATTCTTGTGCACAATGTAATTTTTTCATCATTAATTCTCCAAAATATGAAAATACATGGGTCATATAACTCTAACTAAAAGATCTAATTACCCTCAGATCTAGGGTTAGGGAGGGGCAATTAATGGATATGAGAATTTTCTCCCATGTGGTCAAATTAATACTAACATAAAAAATGCTAAAAGGGGGTGGGTGGGTTATTTTAATCCCACATGGGACAAGAGAGGGGGGCTTGGTCAATGTATGCAACACATTTGACACATGTTGTGGAATGGAGAGGGCTCCTACGTGGGTGGTATTCTCCCTTTGGAAGAGGAGGATGTGACTAGTAGACAAAATCTACAAGTGTGGCTTGGAAGAGGAGAATGTGGACATAGGTAAATAAATGTCAACAAATGTGGCTATGGGATGGGAGATTTTTTTTTTACCTTGGTCAATATTTTTCCATGGACCAAATACCAACCCCTGTGAGCCCTAGATGCTAGGTGGCCCAATGAGAGAGAATGTGGGGGTCCCACCGGGCCTACGTGACCTTTTACAAAGAAACACACTAATTCCTAAAGACTAACACATCGGCTTATAATTGCCATACAATTGACTCAAGGATATAAATGTAAATAAAAAGTTAGTGTTCTTGCTTTGATGTCCCATCCGTCTGAGAGTAGCTGGGTGTTGTGGGGGGCGGAGCAATAGGGGGGTTCGCTGGAGGGGGATTGGGGTCCAAGTGCGATAAGGAAGGGTACTGGGGTGGTTTGCAAGCAAGGAGGGGGGTTTGCCAGAAGGGGAGATGGGGGACAAGAGGGGTTGGGAGAGAGGGGTTCTCTCTCTCTCTCTCTCTCTCTCTCTCTCTCTCTCTCTCCTACAAGTCAATATATTTTTAATATTTCACATACTCTAATGGCTATAGATGACATATTCCGCCGAATATTTGCCTATCGTTGGTTGGGCACTACACGAGTATAAGCACAATGGTTTGAGGTAAATCAAAGATATTTTTGATAACATGCTCAATGAAAGAATTTATTTGAAATAACCACTATGTACAGGGATATATATGTAAAAAATCTAAAATAAATTGAAAATTTTGTAAGAAAAGCGTATATACTGTCACCACATGCCTTGAACTCTGGAATTTTGACCATTCAGTTTGTCCCATATCTTTACAGTGCCCTTGGATTTAATATCATCAATGGACCATGGTAGCTTGGAAAAGAACATGTCCTTCGTACACCATACATGGATGTCCAACGGATGGCGGGACGGAGAGAGGAGGGTGGGTTAATTAGACGATGGGGCAGGCTTCGTAGGAGGAGGAGGGAGAGAGTGTTGGGCACATGGCCCATCGTTACTTTTTTTCAGCCCATGGCATTTCGGTCAACCGACCAAGCTTTTTTGGTCGACCAAAATCGGTCGACCGCCGGGCCATTTCCGGTCGACCGGAAATTCCAGGGAGCAAAATCCTTCTGTCTGAGATTTTTCGGTCGACCGCCCCTGTAGGTCCTATCGATCGCCAGTCCCGAGGCAACCATCTTTGACTTCTTGTTCCATATTCGAAAACAGATCTTTTACTTGGTTTATTTAATTCCAAAAGTCATGGGATTTGACAGGTTTGGTTGATCTGGTCCTTGGGTTGTCCCTTGACCACCCTAGATGTATAAAATACCTTATTGGGATCTAAAACCTAAGAGACAAGGTGATTTCAAGGAGGCCATCAAGAGAGGAAGAGAGGGGTTACTGTAGCTCCGGGGAAGAAGGTGTTGCAGAAGAAGAAGAAGAAGAGAAGGGAAGATCTTCATCAGCTGAACATGTTTCTCACTATAGGGAAGATCAGGTTTGCAGTGTGTTCTACCGTGATTGAGTAGGAGAGTTCAGTTCTGTTTGAATCCCAGTTATTCTCTTGTAGTTCTAACTCAAGTCTTGGCAAGAGACTTTGAGTAATCTGTACTTTCTATATTCATAGTGAAATTTCTCCTCTGGTTTGTCCATGGTTTTTTCCCTTTTGCATTGGAAGGGTTTTCCACGTAAATCTTTGGTGTTCATGTGGTTGTGTTCCGTTTGATATTTTCCGCTGCATTCTCCGATCGTTCTAGAATTGTTCATACACATAAGTCGGTGTATTCAAACCCATCAACTGGTATCAGAGCTTGTTGTTAGATCAGTTTTGATTATTCCATCAACTGGTATCAGAGCTTGTTGTTAGATCAGTTTTGATTATTTTGTGTATGAACATGGAGGCCGGTAACTCATCCCGCATGATTAGTTTAAACGGAAACAACTGGATGATATGGAAACCAAGAATGGAGGATCTCTTGTATTGCAGTGATCTGTATGGTCCATTGAAAGGAGATAGTGAAAAGTCTGCAACAACGTCACCCGATGACGGGAAAATGTTAGATCGGAAAACTGTCGGGTTTATTCGACAATGGCTTGCTGATAGTGTTTTTCATCATGTCTCCACTGAGAGTTCTGCACACTCTCTATGGAAAAAGTTGGAGGGTCTTTATGAAAGAAAAACAGCTGGAAATAAGGCTTTCATGATTAGAAAACTTGTCAATTTAAAGTTTAAAGAGGGCACTTCTATTGCTGAGCATTTGAATGAAATATAGAGTATCACTAACCAGTTATCATCTATGAAGATATCTCTTGATAATGAGTTACAGGTATTGTTACTTCTTAGTTCGTTGCCAAAAAGCTGGGAGACACTGGTGGTCTCTCTCAGCAATTCTGCACCAGATGGAGTTGTCTCCATGTGTCAAGTAACAAGCAGTCTGTTGAATGAAGAGTTGAGAAGAAAGAATTCAAGAATTTCTCACAGTGATTCACAGGCACTTGTCTCATAGAATAGAGGAAGGTCAAAGTCCAGAGGGAGAGAAAATTCACAGAAGAGTAGAAGTAAGTCAAGGCCAAGAAAGGACGTTACTTGCTACAACTGTGGAGAAAAAGGAAATTTTAAGAATCAGTGCAGGCAACCGAAGAAGAACAAGAAAAAGGGAAAAGAAGTAGAGAATACAGAGTCAAAAGATAATGTCACAGCGACAGCACAAGGTGATGATTATCTGATTTTATCTACTTCTGATGATATTTTTTCTTGCGTGTGCCAGGACCTCGAGTGGGTGGTTGATACATGTGCTTCTTACCATGCTACACCACGGAGGGAGTTCTTTACCATCAGAAGGTTGGAAACTTTGGTGTCGTCAAGATGGGCAACCATGGGATGGCAGACATCATTGGCATGGGCGATATTCATATAAAGACCAATCTTGGTTGCAAGTTGGTACTTAAGGATGTGAGGCATGTGGCTTATTTGAGGCTAAATTTAATTTCAGTTGGAAAGTTAGATGATGAAGACTGATAGCAGATTTCACAAGGGTAAATGGAAGCTTAGCAAGGGTTCTCTTGTTGTTGCTACTGGGAAGAAATGACATACCTTATACAGGTTGCAAGTTCAAGCTTGTGGTGATCAGTTGAATGCTACTGAGAAAGATTCTAGTATGGAGTTGTGGCATAGGAGATTGGGACACATGAGCGAGAAGGGATTACAGGTTCTTTCCAAGAAAGAAGTCTTACCAGACTTCATAGGTACACATCTGAACTCATGTATTGATTATTTGACTGGAAAATAACATAGAGTTTCTTTTACTAGTCCTGCATTGTCTAGAAAGATGCATGTCTTGGATCGTGTCTATACAGATGTATGTGGCTCTTTAAAAACAAAAACTCCTGGTGGATCAGTTAATGTTCCAGGTATCAGTGGTGCACTTTATTTTGTCACCTTTATAGATGATTTTTCAAGGAAAGTTTGGACTTATGCTTTGAAGACTAAAGATCAGGTTATTGCCGTTTTCAAAGAGTTTTATGCCAGGGTTGAAAGGGAGACAGGGAGACAACTGAAATGCATAAGGTCAAACAATGGTGGTGAGTACACATGGTCGTTTAGTGCTTTTTGCAGGTCAAAGGGCATTCAGCATGAGATGATAGTTCCTGGTACACCTCAGCACAATGCAATTGCAGAGAGGATGAACCGGACCATCATGTAAAAGATTAGATGCATGCTTTCACATGCCAAGCTACCCAAAAGATTTTGGGATGAGACGTTGAGGACCACAATTGATGTGATCAATTTGTCACCATGTACAGCTGTAGATGGTGATGTTGCTGAACATGTATGGTCAAGAAAAGATGTCTTCTACAAGCACTTGAGAGTGTTTGGCTGCCGTGCATTTGCACATGTCCCAGACATTGAAAGGTCCAAATTGGATGGTAAGACAAAAGAATGGATTTTTCTTGGGTACTCACGTGATGATTTTGGTTACAGGCTTAGAGATCCAGAAAAGTAGAAAGTATTCAGAAGCAGAGATGTGATTTTCTTTGAAGATCAAACCTTTGATGACTCCAAGAAAAAGGTACCAGCAAAGCCTTCTGAAGAAGGCTTAATAGATTGTGATCCAATTTCACCTCCAGTATGTCAGGGTGATGGGGGAGATCAGCAGGAAGATGGTGCAGAGGTAGATGCTGACTTACCCTCAGAACATGTTGAGCAGGAAGCAGATGAGGAGCAACCTCCTATAGAATCTCAGCTGAGAAGATCTTCCAGAGAACATCACATTCCAAAAGGTATCCTACAGATGAGTATGTAATGCTTACTGATGCAGGTGAAGCAGAGCGTTACCAAGAAGTAATGTAAAGTGAGCAGAAGAATGAGTGGTTAGAAGCTATGCAGGAAGAGATGGATACTCTACAGAAGAACCACACCTATGATTTGGTGCAACTATCAAAGGGGAGAAAGGCATTGAAGAACAAATGTAGTTTTCAAATTGAAGACTCAAGAGCAATGTTCTCAACCAAAATATAAGGCCAGATTAGTTGTAAAAGGCTTTGTTCAAAGCAAGGTATTGACTTTGAAGAATTTTTTTCTCCTATTGTAAAAATGTCTTCTATTCGTGTTGCTCTAGATTTTGCTACTAGCCTGGACTTGGAGGTTGAGCAGCTGGATGTGAAGACAGCTTTCCTCCATGGTGATTAGAAGAGGAAATGTATATGGAGCAACCAGAAGGATTCGAAGTCATAGGTAAAGAAAATTTTGTCTGCAGATTGAGAAAGAGCTTGTATGGACTGAAGCAAGCTCAAGGCAGTGGTACAAGAAGTTTGATTCATTTATGGCTGAAAATGAATACAAAAGAACGGCTTCAGATCATTGTGTATACATCAAATGGTTTGGTGAAAATTTTATTATTCTCTTATTATATGTTGATGACATACTTATCTTTGGGAAAGATATGTCTATGATTGACAGGCTGAAGAAGGAACTTAGTAAGTCCTTTGCAATGAAGGACATGGGGCCAGCAAAGCAAATACTAGACATGCAGATTTCTCATGATAGAAAAGCCAAGAAAATATGGTTGTCACAGGAGAAATACATTAAGAAGGTATTGGACAGTTTAGTATGAGCAATGCAAAGCCAGTTGGTTCTCCTTTTGCAGGTCATTTTAAGTTGTGCTCAGAGCAGAGTCCAACAAATGAAGAGGAGAAGGAGAAAATGCAGAAAGTCCCTTATGCTTCAATCGGAAGTCTGATGTATGCAATGGTATGTACGAGGCCGGACATAGCGTATGCAGTGGGTGTTGCTAGTAGATTTCTTGCAAATCCAGGAAAAGAGTATTGGGCAGCAGTGAAGTGGATCCTTAGATATCTCACTGCTGCAAAATTTGTTTAAGTTTTGGGGGTGGATCACCTGTTCTCACATGTTACACAGATACAGATATGGCAAGAGATATTGATACAAGGAAGTCCACATCAGGCTTTGTTCTTACTTTTACAGGAGGAGCTGTTTCATGGCAATCCAGGTTGCAAAGGTGTATTACGCTCTCCACCACAGAGGCAGAATATATTACTGCTACAGAGGTTTGCAAAGAGATGCTGTAGATGAAAGAATTCTTACATGAATTGGGGCTGAAACAAGAAATCTATGTGGTGTACTGTGACAGCCAAAGCGCCATCCACCTGTGCAAGAACCCAACTCTTCATTCCAAGTCAAAGCACATAGATGTCAGATACCACTGGATTAGAAATGTGTTTGAAGAGAAGCAGCTGAAGCTTCAGAAAGTTCACACAGATGACAATGGGGCAGACATGTTGACGAAGACTTTGCCAAAAGAAAGGTAAGAGGTTTGCCGACGACTGGTCGGCATGACTACACACTAAAAAGTCACGGAACAGCCTCCCTTATAGGCTGAAGGGGGAGGTTGTTGGGCACATGGCCCATCGTTACTTTTTTTCAGCCCATGGCATTTCGGTCGACCGACCAAGCTTTTTCGGTCGACCGAAACCAGTCAACCGCCGGGCCATTTCCGGTCGACCGAAAATTCCAGGGAGCAAAAACCTTCTGTCTAAGATTTTTCGGTCGACCGCCCCTGTAGGTCCGGTCGACCGCCAGCCCCGAGGCAGCCATATTTGACTTCTTGTTCCATGTCCAAAAATAGATCTTTTACTTGGTTTATTTAATCCCAAAAGTCATGGGATTTGGCAGGTTTGGTGGATCTGGTCCCTGGGTTGTCCCTTGACCACCCTAGATGTATAAAACGTCTTATTGGGATCTAAAACCTAAGAGACAAGGTGATTTCAAGGAGGCCATCAAGAGAGGAAGAGAGGGATTACTGTAGCTCCGGGGAAGAAGGTGTTGCAGAAGAAGAAGAAGAAGAGAAGGGAAGATCTTCATCAGCTGAACAGGTTTCTCACTACAGAGAAGACCAGGTTTGCAGTGTGTTCTGTCGTGATCGAGTAGGAGAGCTCAGTTCTGTTTGAATCCCAGTTATTCTCTTGTAGTTCTAGCTCAAGTCTTGGCAAGAGACTCTGAGTAATATGTACTTTCTATATTCATAGTGAAATTTCTCCTCTGACTTGCCCGTGATTTTTTCCCTTTCGTATTGGAAGGGTTTTCCACGTAAATCTTTGGTGTTCATGTAGTTGTGTTCCGTTTGATATTTTTCGCTGCGTTCTCCGGTCGTTCTAGAATTGTTCGTACACATAAGTCAGTGTATTCAAACTCATCAGAGGGGAGGGCTGGACGGCGGGCGGGCTTTGTAGGAGGAGAAAGAGGGGGAGAGGGGAGAGCTAGATGGCAAGCGGGCTTCTTAATTGTGCACCTATGGGCTTCGCCCAGGAAGGAGGAGGAGGTTGGAAAGGGGAGGGCCGGACGGCTACGCGGAGGGAGAAGGGAGGGCCCGTTGGTGGCCTTTGTAGGAGGAGAAGAAGGTGGGAGAGGGGAAGGCGGAATGGTGGGCGGCTTCCCAGGAGGAGGAGGAGGGAGGGGGGAAGGCAGGCCGAACGATGGGCGAACTTCGCAGGAGAAGGAAGGAGGAGAGAGAGGGGAGGGCCTTCCGGGCCGAAGGCCGGTGTGTGTGACGCGTAGATTGCA